>JAOUZG010042061.1:0-10124 GCA_026289955.1 Argiope argentata
AGTGAGAGTGTGAGCTAATATTAGGAATTGAATAAATCCAAAGAGGATTAATTTTGCTGTGTAAAAATCCTAACTACTGAATAAATTTTCTTTTAAGTGTTCTTACAAACTTTGAGAAAGATAAAGAAAATTTTAGTGAAGGCTTCAAAACTATTGATTAATGATCTTAATTTTACAAATAATTAAAAATTATGCTTCAGCTGAAACAGATTTCTTGCCTTTTAATTTTAAAAAAGATGCTTTCATTCGAAAATTATTTGCAATTTTTTTTATTACTTAAAATTTTACTCTTTGGTTTTAGTAGTCGATATAGATTGAAGTTCATGGTTCGAAATGTTAAACGTGTATAACTAAATTTCAGTTTGCAATGTTTAGTTAAATTGTGTTTTTCTTAAAAATTCTTGTAATGCTACGAATTATAATAATAACATTATTAAAATTATTGTTAATGAAATTATGTTTTATTAAAAAATCAGCTTTTACAATTAATACACATATCTAATATACAATATATACTGACATATTATTTATCCACACATTATATACAATTTACACACACACACACACTCACACATTAATTACTGTTATGTTAATAACACTAATTTTATGCTGTAAATACTTCAAATCTTACAACGCTATTTTGAAATATTTACAGCTTAAAAAGTGAAGACATAAATATTATTACTTATCATTTATTTACTTATTAATTTTTTCGCAAATACTGCTGTGTGAGAAAGATTTTAATGAAAATTTTCAGGCAATTAATGAAATCTTGAAATTTTGTTTAGTAAGAAATATAAAAATATCCTCAATATCTTTAAATAAGTTATTTTGCAGTCTAAAGAGATATTAGGCTATTAAATTCTCTTTACACTCTGTCGTAACATTTAATTGTATATTGTCTTACACATGTTGTAACAATTTTCTCACCACTTGTATAAAATATATGATTGATTACTGCATTAAAGTAGGGTTTTATAAGTAACATATACACTATTTTAGCTCGAAGTCATTCAACCAAGCATTTGTACGAATCGATCAAATAATGAGTATAATAATAATAAAAAAGTTAAACAGCAATTATAATCTTTAACTTTTTGAATATATCTCAATTTTTAGCGACTTTTTTTTAACCAGCACTATAAAATGTACAATGAAATAAAATAAGAAAATAAAAACTCATCAATACGAAAAATGAGATTGTTTTCTATATACTTCTAAAAATGAAATAAAAAACGATTAAATATTTATTAAAACAGTGAAAATTGTTTGAATTTATCTGCAATAATAAGAAACACAAAATTCATGAACGTATTTTTTAAAAAAAGTAAAACTTTAAGAATCGCACAATAGTTAATTTATCATTATTCAAACGAGTAATTTTGAGTTTTAAGGTGATGTAAAAATATTTTTGTGTGATATTGCTGGAAATAATTAACACAAATCATCAATTTTCATTTACTGTTTAATAATTAAAAACATGAATTTTCAAAAAAAAAGGGGGGGGAGGGGGAGCTCATTGTTATTTATATCATAAATATTAATCTCAAATATAACTATTGAACTTTTGTCCTTCTTCAGTGTTTTATACATGCAAAATATAAAATAAGCAACGGCAACATCGTGATGTTTCGGAGTTCCGCGGTGTGACAAAGTGGTCACGAGCACCTCCACATCATAATTTGGAATAGTATTTTAATTGATGGGGGACTGATAAGACTATTTTGCTTAATTTTCGAAAGAAAAAAAAATTCCAGATTTTACGCGTGTAGCACATCATAGCTATCTAAGGCCTAAACAGGAATGGTTTTGAGAATTTAAGATTGCTAACAGGGTTAATTAGTTCGCAGCTTTTTTTACAGCTGGAAAATTTATACATATATTGTTACGTTTTTACCGTAGAGGGTTCGGATTGAATGGACTTTATTTGACGACAGCTCAAACAAATTTATTTACAGCTATTTACAGGTATATACAGGATAACTTGAAAAAGTAAAACTGAAGATAAACACAATTCAACAATAATCAGTCACTTACAGCGTAAATGCAAGCCTTACGCACAATAAACACAGTATGCAAAACAGCTATCGTATAGCCCAGCAGACAGTAAATCACAGCGAGCTCAATAACATAGCGTTAACAGCAAACGCAGCTCACTAATAACAAGCAAGAATCCGCTAGTCCAGCGAAACGCTTCTCTTCCGAGAGAGGAACTGCCGAATCCGGTAGCCTGTCCCTTATACAGCCGGGCGAAAGAGCCGCGAGAAGGAACGCGGCGCAGCCAGAACTCACTCGAGGCTACCAGAATATTACCCTCGCCAAGTCAACTCGGCTGGCGCGAAGCACCTAGTGTAGCGTCGCCAACGTTTTCTACCTCGACGCGCGTTCGCCCGCTTCTAACAATATTACCAATAGCAGCTCTAGGTCTCTTTCGTGAGCTAGGAATTGCAGGATCATATGTAGGTAAATGGTGTAACTCGTTACGAATCTGAGGTATTTTTTCGAAGAACTTTTTTGATGTTCTTTCGATAAATTCCGAAACAGATTCAATTTGGAGGTCGGCATGTATTATTTTTCCTCTGACGTACTAAGGTGCATTAACTATTCGTCTCAGTATCTGTTTTTTAAAACTTTCCAAACTCTTGATGTTTGTGGCTGATGTGCCCCCCTCCCCAGATTTGGGACAACCACAGCTGTTTTCCAGCTATCGGGGGGAAACAAAGTTCTAGCATTTTATTAATTAAATAAGTTAAGTTTAAAATAAATTTAGGTGTAAGGTTTTTAATCATGCGATTCGTAATTAAATCCAATCCTGGCGCTTTGTTTGGCTTCAGGTTCTTGATAAACATTCACGATCTCCGTCGGCCGAACTGGGTCAAGATTGTTTACATGTGGTGATGTCTGGAAACCCCAGCTGATCACTGACACAATCGTTCAGGGGTGGGTTCTTTAACCTCACGTCAGCGTGGGGTCCAAATCGCCTTTATAGACTATCAGCCAAAACTTCCGCCTTCTCAATGGGAGCCAGGGCAAGTCCCCCCCCCGTCTCCCCCTTTAGGAGGGGGAGAGGAGAGAATGGTTTACGGAGATAAAAAGAACGGCTCTACATTCCGCGCGTGTCTTCATTGAGTAACTGTAGTTTATCAACTTGTTGCTAAAATAAGCATATTCAATACAATAAGTATAACCGTCTTCCATTCTGTTTGGAACAATAATAGCCAATCAGGTGCTGTCACTCTCTACAGGTGGTTGTCTTCCTCACACCTTTTAATAACGCTGAATATAATGGCAATACAACCCGTCTCTGAAAGGCATTCCAAACACTCATTAGCGGCATATGCGTATAAATGATAATCAATTAATGTGTTTATAATTTTACAAATTTCATAAATATTAATTTTTGCGATGATTTTTTTTTTTAATTTAAAAAAATTATACTTAACTTTTATTTTTTATTTTTCACCTACGGGTTTTTGTTGAACCCACAAAACTTTATTCCTAAAACAATATCATGTTCTGACATGATAATAAAAATTTGTCTAATTTTGAGTTGACACTGAATTTTCTTGGCTGAAATCGTTGAACGGAAGAATTCTTTTCCATACATATGAATAATACTTGCAGGTATGATTTATTCTCTATGAGTTAAACTTCATTTCGAAAAGAATTTATCATTTTCAATTGAAGAAAAAATTAACATTTTAGGAGATTTTGCAATGAAAAAGTGTGATATCAATTTTAGAGATATATGTCCCAGGATCTTAACATTACCATAACATATTTTCGCATTATTTTAGTTGATATTTTGGACATGAGGATCGATACGGTATGTTTTATTGGTTTCTGCATGTTTTTTTACTGAATTGTTTATTCCATGTGGCGCTAGCTTTGATAAGCCAGATGACACCCATTGGACTGAGGTGTCACTTTTGTCTAATGGCTATGTTACACGGCTACCATCCCTAATTTCACGGGTTCGGTCCTTGACCTTTAATTGCCATACCTAATATGCAAGCTCAGCAGTAAAGTTTGGAATGGCGAGAAAAAAATTACTGAAATAAAACAAATAATATTAAAAAAAACAATTTTTTTTAAAAAAAATCAACTCCTACATGGTTATTAGGAAATTTTTTATTTCAGTTACTTTTTATTAAATAATTACAATTGTTGCTGTCTTGTATTCAGCTTTACAACGGAAGGAGAGGTGCAGTAGCTTCTGAGAATACTGTAAGGAAGTCGCCACTTTGTCTCCTGCTGCAAGAGACACATTATCGAACAATGATACTCCTATCCAGCGGTGAGGCTATTCAGCCTTTGTTACCCATTGTGTTTCTCCTGTTCTTAGAATTGAGAAGGACGGATAAGGGACCTCACATGTTCTCGTTATAGATAAGGCTCGTTAAAGCAGTGAACCGGGTCGAAATACCAGACGGGACTAATTCGTCTGTGGACCCCCACTGGGCCCGATAATGAACAGATGCGGTTTACAACCATTGAAGGAATTAGTGTTTCCTGGAACCCATTAAAGAAAGAATCCAGGTGTAATCTAAAAGAGCGGATGTCTCAGAAATCTTCCCACGATGGTGGCGCGAGTGGAAATAGAATAATTGGACAACCGGCATCTCCAGCGAGCCAATATCAGCCTGAGAGGTGGAGCTTCGCGACGATTAAAAAGGGGTTCAAGAAGCCGAAAGAGAGGAAGAAGAAGGAGAGGAGAGAAGAAAGGAGAAAGAGAGAGGAGGAGAAGGAAGCTGATCTGGGACAAGCTGATCTGGAGGACGAGACGAGCTGTGAGGAGTGCTGATGTGAAGAGATACCAGGTGATCTCAAGTTTTGTTACAAGATCTACCGGAAGAAATCCGTAGATCTCTGGAGCTACAGGCAGTAGCTGAATACGGAGACAGTTTGTGAGTTCCCGGCCTAGTTGTCGAACAGACAATCATTTGTAAATACTCCTGTATCTAACCTAGATGACGTATTTTTTGTGTGTTAAGCTGTAAATAAAGCCTCTGTATATAATACGCTACCATTTCATTTGACCCGCCCGTGGTCAAGTCTTTACAATACGGATCCCTCAGAACCTGAGGGCAGAAGTCTGACTTCTAGCACGCATATCTTTTTACGGGACGGATTTCATCCATGCATTTCATTCACTCAGAGATCGTAATTTAGATCAGAAACAGAGAACGATCTCTTCTGACTCAGTAACCCCTGTGGTATTACTCACGGCATGGAGGACTTTGCGACCACGACAGATTTAACGTTCACCACACACGGAGAGTCCTCGACTGTGAGATTCGAACTCGCAGCCCAAAAGATGCGAATCGTACGCTCTACCAACCAGGCTATCCCTGCCTAACAATTACAATTACTATAAATATTTGATCAAAAAGTTATACTATCATTGAATTTTCAACGCCAATTGTGGCAACGCAAAATGCGTGATTTTTCTACACCGGTTGAGATAACGCAATGCAGATTAGAAATTTCTAATTTTCTTTAGTCTGCATTATTTTAATTCCGAAGTACTTCAAAAGGAATCGGAAAGATCGATTCATTAACAATGTTTGATTTTAAATGCATCAAGCATTATGAAAATAAACAGAATCGTTTAAAATAATAGGCCGAAAACATGTTGAGCCTAACCGCATTAGTGTGAAAAAATAACAATTGGTGACTTATTTGGAAGCAGGTAAATGAAGATGTTTTGAAAGAAAGTTAGTTTTTAATTAATTAATAAAAAACTCATTGATTTTACATCATCATATTAAACAGCATTTTTAAGCAGTTTAGTGACTAGTTGCTCAATAAATTTTATCTTGTACTTACTTTTTATTAAAATCTCTGTCCGGTTACCATTGACTGACATCTGGTAATTTCAACAGCGCAGTTTTCATCTTAATTAACCAGTAAAATAGATTGATTTTTGAACTATAAATCAGCGCTTCGGGTCGCACTTCTGCAGGTCATACTTTCTACATTTTTTTATTATTTAAAATCTCCAATGGGGCCATTCTACCTATTACTATGATTCGATCTGATAATATAATTTGAATAAAACATAATAGATTTTCATTTTTAATAAAAAAAAATATATTTCATTAATGCAGTGATAAGAATTAGTGACTTCACATCAAATTGAAAAAAAAACACCAAAACGATTACAATAACTATAAAATAATAATTATCTTTATATGTTTTTACAGAATAAGGCTAAAAAAATAATAATCGCTTTTCAACCAATTTGTATAAAATTCTATAACCATCAATATGCTGAGAAACTTAAGGCTATCCCTCGAAAAATTTAAATATTACGAAATAGTCGATTGCATTAATTGATGTATATTAATTCTAATTTTTTAATTGAATGTTACCACACGCTTTTCTGATTGAATATATATCCTTTAATACATCGCGTCTTGAAATTTTCAAACATTTTTGCTTAACTTCAAATATTTTATTTTCGCAGAAAGGGATTTTTAAAATCAAATTCATGGCGCCATCTGGTAGAAATATTGATTTTTATATTTCATACTATCTATAATAGCAAATATATAAAATAAATAAATTTATACAAAGTTATATAATTCTGGTTTATTTTAAATTGAAGGATATAAAATAGATAAAAAAATAAAAGACGAAAAATGAAAAGAAAAAAAATGTAGTTCTTTTTTTAATAAAATAAAAGGCAAAAATGTTTTTTAAGGAGAAAATATGCAGAATTATAAAGAAATTTCTGAGCATTCATTAAAAACTTAGAGTAATAAATATGGTCAAAATGACAAACTAGAATATTTCAATTTTACAGTTTTGGGATCCACAATTTTTTCAAGGAATTACGGTAAGGAATTAAAAAAGCACTTTAAGTAATGTATTAAGATGAAAAAGTAATTTTTTTTCATCAAAAATCCAGAAATTAAAACAAAAATCGTCAAAATAGAAGGAGAATTAAAAGTTAAAATAAATATCATAAAAACCACATAAACGACTTTTCTAGTTTTAGAATATAAAAATTAAAATATTTTATAAAAACCATTAAAATTTCAATATACTTATAGCAATATTATAGCATTCTTACTTGTTCTTAACTCTTTGTGTGTGTGCGTGCGCGCGCACGCGCGTGGTTTTGTAATTTTTTTAAAAAATTTCAAGAAATACTTATTTGTTTGCTTTTAATATACTTAGAAATTTTTTTTAAAAGTTTTGATATCTATTATTTATTATCAATTCTTTTTTGGTAAAAACTTATGGTACTCAAGGGTTTCCCCCCCCCCGTCATTTTTGTTGTGACTCTAAAGATCGAATGAAACATCAACTAATTGTAACTAGAAAAGATCCACAAAAATTACTATTTCGGAAATTTCAATAATTTCTAGTCAAAATAACATTTTCATGGTCATATTCAGACATAAAAGTTCAAAAATCAGAACAAAATATCACTTACGAAAAATACTCTACTGCGTAGTATTTTACCGCTCTATTTCGCTTGGGGTCACGATTTAAGATGCTATTCTAATTTTTTATCATGTCAGAACAGGATATTATTTTAGGGATGAGGTTTTGTGGCGTCAACGAAAACACGTAAGCGAAAAAAGAATCCATAAAGGAAAAATAAAAATGTTATTATCTGCACGAGCATCTAAACAAATCAGCTTTTAATAACGCGTTGCCATCCCATTTACAAACGCTCTGATTTTTTAAAAAAATAATTTAATGACTACATCAAATGAAAAAATACCATTTTGAGCGCGCGATTATATGAAATGAAATAAATAGGAAATGTGATATTTTTTTAAAGCAATCAATGCGAGACAAAGTTTTTTCGGATCGTTTGCGATACCAAAGTGACTGATTCGATGAAACAAATTTAAATGAACGAAAATATAATTTAACTTGCAGGACGAGCACGTGGTGCTTGGCTGTTCAAGAAATGATGTTCTGACATGATACATTGAAACATGCACCGCAGGTTTCATTTTAATCTTTTTAATTGAATTATGTTTTCTTAACAATGATGTCTCTTTTGTAAACACCTGATATCCATCAACTGCGAGTACGAATTGTCAGTTAGTTCAGAACTCAACTGACAAATGATGGGCTGTTTCAAGGATTCCCCACTTTCTCGATCGCATGGTCGTACTCCAAAGACGGTTTCTCATACTCCGAATATAGCAGACGATTAATTCGGCAGTAAAAAAGGATGTCACGATTTCCGCTTTTTTTGTTTAAATTCTTAATGTAATTGAAATCGATACTACTCACCTGTCGTTCCTCACGAGAACGGCACTAAAAATGGAAAGGATGTAAAAAAGAACAATCACCCCTTCCCCTCCCTTCATCTAAAATATATTTTCCCCATTTCATTCAATAAGTTGCCAGAGGAAGGAAGCGATTTTTTTTTCTGAAAGCAGAACATTTGATTTTGACGGCGTCACTTAATATATATTTCTCAAACTTTACGGCGATCATACTGCAAAATAGAATGATTTAAATGAATAAATAAAGAAGACAAATTATGAAATAAGAGTAAAAAAAATTTATTCAATATTCAAATATTTATTCAATAGGAAATTTGAAGCGAAAACTTCGAAAGCGAAGTTTTGTGCGCCACCCAAACTATGTAAGATAACAATAAAATATCACCCCTATTTGGGTTAGATTGGACGTGGTAATATTCTGGCACAAGATTCTTTTCTAGTATACATTTCCCCGAAAATATGGTTCACTTATTACGTTTTTCTATTTAATTTCATAAAGATTAAAATGAAATCTGCTATGCATATTTCAGTGTATCATGTCAGAACATCATTTCTTGAACAGCCAAGCATCACGTGCTCGTGCGAGTTAAATCATATTTTTTATTCATTTTCATTGAATGAGTCACTTTAGTATTGCAAACGATAATAAAAATTTTTGTCCCGTATTTATTGTTTTAAAAATAATATCCCATTTCCTATTTATTTCATTTCATGTACTCAAATGTGCTCATGTGCTCAAAATGTCATTTTTCTAGATTTTATTTGCCGTAGTCATTAACTTATTTTTTTAAATCAGAGCTTTTGGCAACACGTTGTTAAGAGCTGATTTTTTGAAATGCACGTGCAGATAATAAAATCTTTATTTTTCGCCTACGGATTTTTGTTGATGCTACAAAACCTCATTGCTAAAGCAACATCATGTTCTCACATGATAAAAAGGTATTTAAATTTGATATGCCACCTTGATATCAAATTTTGTACCGAGTTGATTACTGAAAGGAGGATAAATTAACAGTGGTTTTTTAATAAGGATAAACACAAAATTTACGCGAACAACTTATAAAACAAAACTTATTACAGAAGAAAAACGAGAGTAGAGCGTTAAATGGTGTCGTTATAATGGATTTAGAGAATTAATATTCAGTTCTGTATTACGATATTATCTGCAAATAAAATTTGTCCAAACGTTACTAAATTCATTCGAATACGCTATCCATTCTATTTCCTAAAATCTATAAAGTAAAAATACATTCACATTTTTTAAAACATGGTGAATGGAGTCATCTATATGTAAACAACAGTCTGTCGATGTTTTTATACAAGTTCACGGTTTCCGTCTAATCTCAAAAATATTTAGTACTTTGATGTGGATATTTCATTATACAAATCCATAATGAAATATCCACATTTTGACCATCTAGGTGAAACCTAACTCATGCACTATTCAAAATGAGAAATGATAGATCAATGTAATTATTTCACACCCAAAAAATTAATTAAAATATAATTTCCTTTACAATTATGCAAGAGTTTTTTTCCCACTATGTCTCACAAAAATATATAACAAAACACATTTTTGCACCATCTAAAAAAGAAATATTTTTAGTCACACCATATTAGTTCAGCAAAATTTTTTCTTCTAATTTTAGCAATTTTTTCAAAACTAATTTTTTACATAATCTGAAACATTTATGTTTTGCAGTAAATTCAAACTTTTTGTCATTGAATCGCTATAAAATTCTACATATATATAAAATGCTTTCTTTTATAGGGCATTAATTCCAAAGAAGATTATAATTTCCGCTTGTATTGCGTGCTGTGTAGGATTTTCAATATTCATCTTTTCTTTTCTTTTTAAAGCTGTTT
>JAOUZG010042062.1:6348-29958 GCA_026289955.1 Argiope argentata
TGTGTGTGTGTGTGTGTGTGTGTGTGTGTGTGTGTGTGTGTGTGTGTTTTGGCGCTCTCCATGACAGACTGTTTCACCTACAGCTACCAAATTTGACCAATTTGAATGCCTTAGAAGTCAGGAACGAGTTTTTTCAATTTTTAATTAGATTTTCAATTGCTTAAAAATTAAATGAAATTTTGATGTTTTTCTATTATAACTTCCGAAAATATTATAGCATAAAATTAATTTTTACATCTTATGGAAGATCAAAAAGTTATCTTTTTAATGATACCAACATTTTAACCAATAAATTAATTTACTATTTTTAATAAATATTTACAAAATAATTTTGTAATATTTTTCAAAAACTTATTTCGTACAAAACAAAAATAAAATTTTAACCTACAAGAACACGTTACGCTTCAAGAAGAAGAAAAAAATAACTTTTATCAACGTGTTGCCATCATATTGACAAAAGCTCATATTAAAAAGAAAATCAACTGCTATTGCAAGTTAAACGTTTGGAAATGTAATTTTCAGCACGTGACTGCATGAAACGAAATAGGATATTTTTTTAAAAAGTAAATGCACAGAAAAGATTTCAGTAATCTTTTACAATATCTATACTATTAATTCAATAAATCAGCTTTATTTATAATAAGATGCTATAATATATATCCTTTTAAAATATCAGCATCTCAAGAATATTTTGTTACAAATGATTCAACGAACAGAAGATCTAGATAATAGCTATTTATTCGAGCATTTATATACTCGTTACATTTATTTCATGTAGACTATTTTAGTATATGTAATTCTATTATTAAAGTTTTGCAAATCAGCCATTGGAATTTGAAATAAAAAAAATGCATAGATTTCTATAAAATAAATAAAAGTGGTACACATTCTATTTTTATGCCTCATTTACAATTAACTAAAATTAGAGATTTTATCTAGAAGGATGCTGTGTTAAAAAATTGTCATTAGTCGCTGTAAGTGTCTATTTGTATTTTTATTCAACATAATTTTATTTAATAAAAAAGCCATAATTGAGGAAATAATGTCTGCATATATTAAAATGAATACTCAGCTTTAAAGACCATTGACTTCAGCACTCCCATTTAAAAGGTCAATTAAAAAATTATAGAATTTCAATGACCAATCGCGAAATTACATTTTACAAATATTGACAATAGAAGCTTTCAAACGTTCAAAGCACGACTAATAGTGATAAAATTAAGTGAAAGAGTGATATTTTAAACAAATCTAACTGATTAATTATTAACAAGTTTTTATTAATAACTTAAAATAGTAATAGAATATTATAAATAAAAAAAAATAAAACTCTTGAATTATTTCTTGTCAGTAGTAGTGAATATGATTGTTCCTTCAACAGTTTGACGAACGATCGCAGCGTCGCAATCACAGTTCTACATTCGACTACAAATATTATGAAATATTATTTTTTACATATTTCGCAATTAGTTTTTGCTTAGATTTGTATTTTGTTTTTATTTTTTCTCAGTCTATTATTTTGTTTCTTTTTCAGAACCAGCCGTGTAACTGCAAACGCCAAAATGTTTCGGATCTGAAAAAGAGAGAAGGAACACAAAAAAAAAAAAAAAAGGAAATAAAAATGTTTTATTTGCTGATTCCGGATTATTATTATTATTAAAGTACCTTCAAATTGTATCAAGTATGTTTACAAAGAATTAAATTTTTATTATTTTATATTTGAACGCTCATTTTTTTTTCAAAAATCTTAAATATTACACATATTTAAAAAAACATTCTGAAAACTTATTAAAAAATCTATATTGCCTTTTTCTAGTCCTTTT
Organism: Argiope argentata; assembly: GCA_026289955.1. Taxonomy (NCBI): domain Eukaryota; kingdom Metazoa; phylum Arthropoda; class Arachnida; order Araneae; family Araneidae; genus Argiope; species Argiope argentata. The sequence continues at coordinate 8,169 of JAOUZG010042062.1, forward strand.
ACCGTATACAAAAAAAACCCCTTGTGGTATCACCTTGCAATATTAGTAGTAAGATAAAAAATACAGAAATTTGGAAAAAAAGTAATCATTTGTAAACGCATTCACTATCTATATCGATTGGATCTATCTTGGTGACTTTTTCTTCTAGAGTGGCGCTGCTGTAACTCAGTTTTTGGAAGGGATAACTTTCTTTCATAGTATGTTTCAAATTATCACGTACAATAATCCATTATAATAATATTAAGAGATTTGTTATACTAAAATATGTTTATTAAAAAAAACGAATGTAATAAAAAATCTTTAATTGTATCTGAATATTTTATTAACTTACCAAATCAAATTACTTGTTTATAGCTAAATTCTGAAGATGTGATAAATATTCATTATGGATTAAATTTCAAAACATTAATCCCGTTTAATCAAATGTATTCACAGTTAATCCATAAATCATTGTAGTAGGTTGATTGCATATAAATTGATAATTTATGAAATTTTGCTTCTTTTTTTAACTAAACATTTCTAAAGAATAGTTGGTTTGATATTTCAGAGTGGTTCTAGAGTCAAGTATTATAATCATGTTTACTGAAATGATGGTATTGCTGATTGAAAAAGTAAGATTTCATACATTTAAAATCAGAGGTTTCATCTTCAGTAATTCACTGAACAATTTATTTCATCAGATTGCAGCGCCATCATTCTTGCAGAATGGAATTAAAATATTTTAAAGGAGTCGACGATTCCTGAGGTATTGATAGCATAGACAGAATATAGCCACACAGCAGGAGGGGTGAACTCCAGTGTGATGTGAAAATAACCAACGATGAAATAATTGTTTCTTTTTACACACTGAATATTGTTTCTCAATCAATTTTATTAAAGTTATGACCAAATGATTTGCATTCTTCATTTTAATCATGTAATTAAAATTCACTTCATCATATTTTCCTTCATAAAATAAATAAAATTTATAACATCATTTAATTTATACTCAAGTTCCAATAACATAAAATCTGCATTAAAAATTCAAAAAAAAATTTCCAAACTATTAAAAACTTTTTTTTTAATTTTGGAAGATCGATTTTTTTAACTCATCCAAAAAAATCGTTAATAAATTTATTATTATTATCTTTTAATGAAATATTTTAAAGTATGCTATCTTTTAATTTGTATTCACAGTATTTAAGACACAAAGAATAAGTTTAAAAAAGAGAGGGGAGCTCTGCACAGCTTTATCATTTGTAAAGTATATTTTGCAGGTTACACTTTTTTCACTTTTAATCACAAATGAAAATATATTTGCTTTTGAAACACGTATTATTATAACTGATATCAGATGATTTTATTGACACTCATATTTACCAAACATTGGAAATACACAAATTTTTATTTGTTGAATGTAATAATACAAAATCACCTGAAAGTTGGGACACCGGTAATGCTACTAAGAAACCTTTGTCCACCAAAGTTATGCAATGGCACCAGACTACAAGTGACTAAACTTAATAAATATATAATCGAAGCTACGATAATGACTGGATGTGCTCGAGGAGAGTTGGTTTTAATACCTCGAATTTCACTAATTCCATCGGACTATCCTTTTGAATTTAGAAGAGTGCAGTTTCCTGTAAAAGTTTGCTTTGCAATAACCATTAATAAGTCACAAGGGCAAACATTAAAACTAGCAGGGATCGATTTAAGAGGAGACTGTTTTTCACACGGCCAGTTTTATGTAACTTGCTCCAGAGTCAGTTCATCAAGCGGCTTAATAATTTTAGCACCAGAAAAAAAAACGTTGTATACAAAGAAGTTCTTGCTTAAACGTAGGTATAATAATAAAATGTGGATAGCCTGCGTTTGCAAAGAAAATCAAAGCTTTAAAAGGATTGTTAAGAACAGTTTAGAATCGGTTTATATATATAAGGAGTCCAGGAGCCCCGGGCCCTCCCAAAATTAGAAAAAAATATAGGTAATAAGTAATTATTATAGGTGTAATTATATTGTAATATTATATAGGTAATTATATTGCTAATTCTATTACCCGAGCAATGCCGGGTACGGGAATGCTAGTTTCTTATAAAATGTAAAATAAATGTTTACAAAACTGTCAGATTGCAAGAGTACAAAAAAAAGCACAATTGTTTAGTAAAATTATAAACTTAGAATATTTGTAACGAATCAATTTAATGTATAATTAACAATAGACAAATATGAATGTCACTGCCCAAGCGCGCACACTCATATATATAGTACTTACTTTTATTTGATAAACACACTGCACATAACGTTAAGATGTGGTTTTTTCATTGTATACTGCAGTTATACGCACTACCATAACACCAATATCATTGAATATTTTTGGACCATACTCGAAACAGTGGCCTAGAAACCCAAAATTAGACGGGGGGGAAACCCATTTAACCTTTTACTGTATATGGGCCCATATACCGTATTGCAGCTTTAATTCAATTTTATTTCCGAATTAAGTGTTATAAAATAATTCTAACTATTTTGATCCATCAAATATATATTTAGTAATAGTAAAACGCAAAAAAATTGTCTATGATTTTATGAACATTTCGATAAAACACACTTTTATGCAAGTGGGTGAAAAAACAGAATTGAAGTGCGAGTGATTCATTATCAAAAAACGATAATAGAGTAAACCGCAAGTACTTTTTGACAAAAAAAAATATTTTCATGGAGTCGATGTATTCATTTTTCTCGACGGATAATAATTTTTCCGCTTTTCAACTGTAATGGTTTTTGTCTCAGTGCATACAAACCCATATATAGTTTCGTAAAAAAAAAATTTCTCATTATTTTTTAATATGTCTTATTGATAATTAAATAAAGCTATTTCCACCGTGAAACATTTTTTCAACGCTTTATTAATTCATGAAGTAAAGTTAAAACGTATTTCAAGAAGAATGAGTTAAATTATCTAAAGTTACCACCCAAAAGTTGATCAAATTGGTGTCACATAATTTGTATGCAATTATAAAAGTAAAACACTTTCAACTAAGTATTAACACTTTCTTTCTATTTCAGACATTCATTGGTGTAGTCTCAATTTTTTGACACAATTCAGAGGGTCCTAAAATGTCACTATTGATCCAAATGAGATGAGATTTGAACTACAGATTATTGAGATAATGCTTTTTAAACTGATTTTAAAAAATTAGTACAAAATTTTACTATTAAGTGGCTTTATAATACATATAAAGCCCTGCAATATGATTTATAATTGTTAAATAAAGTAAAATCAAAATTTCTCAATTTGTCATCCTTAATTTTCAACAATATGACCTAATCGAAGAACTATATTTTTTATAGAGGACCAGAGTGAATATGCCAGAATATTAAAAATATGGCGCCGAAGATTACCTTTTATATTTGGTAGATATTAAAGCCTTTGACGGTAGACATTGTCCAAATAACACCACAAACAAAAGTATCAAGGGATGTATTGTCCGGCGAGATAGGAGGCCATGCTATTGAGAAATGATGACTGATAACTCGTGCTTCCATGAAATGCACACGATTTCAATATGAGCTGGTGCACCATCCTGCATGAAAATGATGTCTTGAAGCTGTAGAAGAGTTTGGATTACAAAAACTCCCACAGCATGGCATAGTACCGTTGTCCTGTAAAGGAACAGGTTTGATTTCCATTGGATTATCTCATCAAAGAAATACATTCCAAAGATAAAGGTAGTAGTAAAACCACACTATACTGTCTTTTTTTCATTTTGTTTCCTGAATAAGGTGAGAGTGAGTATTAACTTGTCCATTGTGTCCAAAGTAAACCTCATCACACCATAGAATGTTGCATGGCCAAATTGTGACAACCACCATTTGTACAAGGAATTGAAATGCAAAAGTTTTACAGACCTCTAAGTAAATGTCCTGTAACAAAGGCACTGACTTGATTTTGTGTTGTTGCTAATTCCCTTGGCTTAGACATCTAAACCAAGTCCAAGAGGCCATATCACACTAAATGAGAAAAGACATTCCCATTCCCGTCCATCAGATGCCTCATGGAGGCACCAATAGAATTGATGATGTGAGAAGGGGAAGCGATGGCCGAACAGTGGCAATGTGCATAACTTTTCTCACCTTCACTGAAGGTCAAACTTATAATATGACCAATTCTTAGTCTAGACAAGATAGTCTGGGCAAGTCTCGAGCAAGTGCTGTGTAGGGAGAGTCCAGGACACTCAGAGGCATACATGTTTAGGTGGAATCCTCAAAGCCGTATTTATCTTAGCCAAAAACAGGGAATAAACCCTTTGAAACTCTTAGATCGAAAGAAGAAACTATAGGAAGGTAAGTACTTTCTTCAGAAAGCCGATCGGCAATGTCCTTTCCATGGATACCGATATGTGAATGAATCTACTGTATCTGCACAGAGATAACCTGGGTCAGTGCAGCCAGTTTAGTAATAACATCTTGCCCAATTTATCCAGGATACGCGTCCAGTCTTTCAGATATTGGATGGAACTCTTGATATCAATCAAAATCCATGCATCTGCTATGCCAGAGTCCAAGGCAAGTCTCAGGGCTTCATTAATGGAGCTAATCTCTGAGAGGAAAACAGAGCTTATCCAACTGATCCCTGATTTTATATGGATAAAAAGGAAAATCTGCCTTACGATTTTTGTGCAGTTGATTACGGCATATCCAGAACACGGAAACCAACAAAAACTCACGCTATAATGCAGAGACTGATTTCTGCCTTCTAAAAGCATGGTTGATTTTTTTTCTCCCTACCTAAAAGAATGACCCCCCCCTTTTTTTTATTTATGCATCATCTTGCGTACGAAACATTGGACTTCGTATCTGCTTCTTACGACGAAATTCTTTTGGAGCTGCAACGGAGATTTGTTGGTTCTGGTAGAACAATTTTACCAGTAACGCTTTTTCTTGCATCGTTGGTATGTCAAACAAAGAAAAAACTAATGTTTGTTCAGAAACCACCTTCTTTTTAATCCAAAGAAAATATGTGTTGTAAATCATTCACATTTCAATATATGCACCTAAATACCATATGTATTATAGCATCATCCATAGGGGTATTTTTCTACAAGATATTTTTTAATTTATAAATATAAAGCGCATCGTTTCAGTAATCTGTAGTTCAAATTTTATCTTACTTGGCCGAATAGAACACATTTTAAAGCCCTCTGAAGTGAGCAACTTATTTCTTGTTAACTCTCAATATATATTCCAAACTTATCTAAAGGAGATGTTAGTTGTGATGATCTAAAGGAGATATTAGTTGTTAGATTATCTAAAGGAGATGTCACAAATGAAATGTTCATATTTTACAAATTAATCTTTGCACTAGCAATTTGTTAAATATGAACATTTCATTTATGAATCGATTGGAAAAATATGTATATTCTTACATATAAATAATTTTATCAAACTATCATACAATTCAGAAATCCTTGAAATGTTTTTTTAGAATAAATGTTTCTTATAATTCGTTATGCATTCTGTATGATTATTCGAAAGAAAGTAGAAATAATAAACGCTAATGTACTGAAAATAAATTTCACGTACAAAAAAAAATCAGAGGTTTTACGTAGGAGTACTTCCCATTGCTTCCAATCGTAGCTTTAAAGACTATAAACCGAAATCATCGTCACCATACTGCCAGGGCCTGACTAAAGCAGGGGCATACGGGGCAGTTTCCCCGGGGCCTCACATGATTGGGGGGGGCGCCAAATGAAATATAAATATTATTTTACGTTTTCTTCTTACATGAATGTTCTTCATTACTAAAGTAGTGAAGCAGTGGGGAGCCAAAGGAAGTTTTTGTCCCGGTCCCCAACTAGGCTTAGTCGGACCCTGCATACTACTGGTATTAAATTTGGTTCTGTATGGTGGAGACGATATGTGGTAAGCATAATAAAATATATTTTGCCCACTTATTGGCATTTTATAATAATTTATTCAATATTTACTTAAATTTTCTATTTCATTTCATTTTTTTTTTCTATGCACTGTTTTGTCTGCCCCTCCATCCATTTCTTTTTTTGAACAACTAATGAGAAAGGTTGAATGTCAGGATTAAAGATTATATTATGTTAAATAAAATTGTTTAAAAATATGTTAGAGAGTTCTTATTTTCATATTATAGAACATTTTTCACATTCGTAAAATAAGGATAATTTAAATGGCTTATTTATTCAATACAGTTGAACGAAATTGCGAGTGACACGCATATGAACAACTAATATAAAAAAATTAAATCGATTCCTACTTAGGTCAACAAAGAAATTTTTTATTTTAGTTACTCCTTATTAAATAATTACAATTAATGTAAATAATTGATCAAAAAATTAAACCTGGCCAAAACAACATCAAGCTCGTATCCATTCAAAATAAATCAGAAGAGACTAAGAACACACTCAATTGGCTTTGAATTTTCAATCATAATTGAGACAACGCAAATATGTGCATTTTCTACTCCTGTTGGGGCAACACATACAGGTTAGAAATTTTAATTTTCTTTATTCTATATTATTTTAATTCGAAAATATTTCAAAATGAACTTGAAAAAATCGATTAATTAACAATGTTTTATTTTAAATGCATCGAACATTAAGAAAATAAACAGAATCCTTAGAAATAATCGGCCGAAAACATCTTAAGCCTAACCTCAATACCGTGGGAAAATGCAAGCTGAATTCATTATTTATTTGGAGATGGGAAAATGAAAAGTTTTTTATTTATTGGGTTGGCAAGAAAGTAATTACGGTTTGCACCTGTAGTTAGGGTTGTGTTTGTTTCGTTATTCTTTTGTCAATGTCAGAATTTTTTTTCTTTTAAGATTTAGCAGTCAATAATTTTAGATCGATATTGAAACCAATTTCGTGTAATTTGGTTTACAACTATCAGTTTATGGTCAGTTTTAAAATGGAGTGCAAAAACAAGCCTTTTCGACACATTTTACTTTTTATTTCCATAAAGGCCAGAAAGCGGCCAAGGCTCACAAAGAGACATGTGAAGTTTATAATGTTGATTGTTTAACAGAACGCACTTGTCATAATTGGTTTTAAAAATTTCGTTCTGGAGATTTCTCACTGAGAGTTGACCAACGTTCTGGTCAATCTTCTGAAGTTGATGACGACAAAATGAAAGGGACAATTGAAACGAATCGTCACATAACTGTGCGAGAGATTGCAAAACAGTTCAATGTATCATACAAGAAAATTAAAAATCCTATAAGGCATCTATTAATGTTAAGAAGATCGATATTTGGGTTGCGCACGAATTTAAAGAAACTCACCAAACACAACAAATCAATATTTGTGATATACATTTCATACGTAAAGCAGTCGATCCTTTTTTTTAACGAATTATGACTGGTCATGAAAAAGGGATTGTCTACAATAACATTAATCAGAAAAGATCAGGGTCCAAGCGTGATGAACCAGCACAAACCATATCAAAAGCTGAATTGCATCAAAAAAGAACATGCTGTCAATCTGGTAGGATTACAAAGGTTTTGTGTATTTTGAGCTGATTCCAAACAACCGAACAATCAACTCAGATGTTTACTTGCGGAATATATAAATTAATAATGTTGAATTTAGTGTTTTGAAATTGTACTTCGAATGCCAAAAGTCCAAGTTAAAATCTCCTCTAATATTGTTGGGGGTCATTACTCCGGGCATGTTATCAGAATGCTAATAAGAAGACCACTACCCGGTATATTTTGTCAGTATGTGCGGGAAAAAAATTTGGAAAGGAAAATTTTCTGTTTCAGAAAAGAAAGAATCTTGAAAAACCCAAAAAGAAGAGGTAGAAAAAGGAGGGATTGGAATCCCTCCTTTTCTACCTCTTCCTTAATAAATACTTCTGCAATTCAGTTGTATAAAAGTCAAAGAAAAGTAAATTAAAAGGAATATTAAAAACTGTACCTAGCTTGAGGCTTTAGAAAAGACAAAAAGCAAAAGAGAATCGAAAACTAGGCTCGTAAATTCGAGTCCGGTTTGTGAAAAGGAAGAAAAACAATTCCATTATTAACCCTTTGCACTTCGAAAAATAATTAGACACAAAATTATTCACCTAATACAAAGATTTGTTTATTTCTATAAAAAATAAATATACATAATTTTTTAAAGTCGAATTTCTTTTAAAAAATAATCTACATCTCTTAATCATTATGTAGGCGTTTTTAAGAATTAAATTTGAAAAATAAATTAATAAAATGTCAAAATGTTGCACAATCTTGAATGGTGAGTTGAAAGCAGTTTCCTCGACTTCAATTACAGATATGTTTAATTTGACTACGTTAGAATATCTTGGATTTAAGAACTGTTGAAGGAGGCGTCTGGCATCTCCAATAGTTGGATATTTTTGACATTTAAATTCTGATATTTGTTGTTCCCTGGTGTAATGGAATAAGATTTCGATGTCGCTGAGTAGTATTTTATGCAATTTTCGGGATTTCTAAATTGACCATCATATGTTTTACCACATATATAGCAGATTTGATTTGTGCATATTTTAGTTGGATGAATGGAACTATGACATTTTATACAATATCGAGGTTTGTCTACAAACTTCTGGATTCTTTGATTCGAGTTAGAGTTGATAAATTTTCTCATTTCAACTCTCATCGACTATCATTCGGCATTATAATTATGGGTCATTACCTCAGCCAGTTCATAGAGCAAAGTTTGAGTGGGTATGTCAAAAATTAAAAATAAGTCGGTCCCATTTTTCCAAATGATACATGTCGAAACGGCAATGTCAAGAATGTTCTTTAATTTCTTAGAATTTGAGCAGCGAGCACAGGATTTAATGCTTTAAAAATCGTTTTATCTTGCTTCGTAAATTTTAAATTCGAAATATTGTTGTGCCGATTTATTTGCTGTTTAATGTAGGAATGAATAAGAAATGGGTTCAGTCTAAAGGAGTTTAGATGCTGCATCTTTTTTGGACACAATTATGTTTATTGCTTTCTATTGCCTTTGGTATATACGAATAACGAGTGCATTAGTGGATTTTCCACTCTTGACAGATGCATTTTAAAGTTTGAAGTAGCCTATATTTTTAAAGAATCATTTTCAGCAGACGAGCATGAAACAATAAATGTTGAGATAGTTTAATGTTGAGAAGTTCAGTCTTTGGAGCTCTTGAATAAATAAACATAAATAAAAGATTAAAGCAGAAAAGCTTACCAAAAATCCAAAAGTTAGTGCAAAAAAAGAGCGAAACAAAATTAATCAACCAAACTTTGACAACAAACTTTTATCGAGTCAATCAAAATTCAAATTTCCAACCCTGTATTGTAACTAAATACTTACTCACTGTATTTGATGCCATGACAAAACCCATAAATAAAGTTTAAAATTCCAATAATTTTTCGAAATTCTTTAAATTCATAGTAAAATTCGAATTACAATCATTAACTGAAAGACTCCCAGCATAAAATTCGAATTACAATCATTAACTGAAAGACTCCCAGCATATTTTAGTTTATCATAATAAGCAAAATCTGGAAGGAGAAACTTCTTGAATACGTCCGTTTGTAAAGTCTGAAACATTGAACCACATTTCTTTCTTTAAAGTTCACCCATATGGTAATCTCTAGTAGTAGTTATATGAGCAGGAATTTTTGGAAGTCCACATTTTTCTAGCGCTATATCTCCAGCCCACTATTACCGACAAATCTTTTGAGCCCACTACATAAGAAGCCCCTCAGATGAACTCCTGAAATTTTAATGAAAAGAAAATATCTAGCTAAGAGAAAATGATAAATAAAAACAATAGTAAGAACTTGATTACTTTTATTATTATTAGCCTTAAATAACAGTGTATTAAATAGGAAAAATTGCTTTCAATTTAAATATGCATCTTATATTTAATGAAAAATAGTGTTAAAATTATTAAAATAATGCCTGTTAGCCGCCTTTGAAGACCAGCTGTTCTTCCATAAATGATAATTATTGGCTTCTACATTATTTCACGTTTCTCCCAACGAAGCAATTCCAAGCTTTATATTGTTACAGATATTAAGGCTTTATTATTTTAAAGACCTTGAATCTGTTCTGTTTATTTATAACTTGGTCTTCTTGATGAGTCAGGGCCCACCAACTTTATTCCTAAAAACACAACTGTTCAAATTGATATTCGAACTTAATTAACTTTCAGTGTACTCTAACATCATTTATTTATTCTTCGTATAAAATACATTCATAATAAAAAGAATCATAGGCTTACAATAATGGAAAAAGAAAATCATACAATTAAATTTCTAATGGAACAAATTCTTTGTGGCAATGGCCATTTTTTTAAAATAGAAAATTATATATTTACAAAATATTTGTAAAAATTTGGGGAGATATCCTGCACTGGATGGGGCTGCCAAAAAGAAAGTCGTTTAAATATCGAAGAATTTGGATTGTTTGCCGAATTTTCAGTTTCTAAACGAAAAAATGTCGAACTTTTGCAACTTAAAAAGGACATTTTAAATAATCTTTTCATATTTAAAGAAGTTAAAGAAGATGACATCTAAAGAAAAAAAAATATTTCAACTGATGAATATGCACACAAATTTAAAAAGATAAGTTTCTTAATTGATCAAAGAGCTTACTCTGACGTTGATCTCGATTCTAGATTCTCATTTAATATTACAAAGCTAAAGTTGAAACTTCTTCTGCTGGAGTGGAAAAAATTTGGTGAAGATATCAAGAGTTGGCTACAGTTTTGGAGTCAATTTAGAAAAAAAAATATGAAGTTTCTGATATTGATGAAGCCTATAAGTTCCAGCACAGGCCATGAATTTCACGGCTTGAGAGTAAGTTGATAATTTCCCGCCATTTCCAGGAAACTATGCCAAAGAGATTGACTGTGTCCTGTTTTTGGATGGATTCCATTTTATTTCAGTATTATGTCTCAAAATTTCTAAAACTGACTCTGGCATTCAACGCTAAAGACAAACAAATGAAGTTACCTATTATTTATGACCATATTGAAACTCAACTCAGATCATTGGAGACTCTTCATGTTGCGATAGCAAAATATGCTGTCGTGTTATTTCTACTCGTGGAATCATGTTTGAATGAAGAAAACTTGTGAATCTGGTAAAGAAATAGCAGCGGACGAGTAATTGATAAGAAAGATGCGAAAGAAGAATCTCTATTAGAGATTTTGATGCAATTCCTAAAGAATGAAATTAAAAAGGAAATTCTCCCAAACTGAAGTAAATTTTTTAGGCCATCGAATTTCTTCAAACGGAATCGAACCAACAAAGAAAAAAGAACAAAAGTTGAAGAAGATTTCAAGCTTCTTGAAACAATTCACGAGTTGCGAAGATATTTGGGGATTATATATTTTTACCATTGATTTATTCCGAATGCATCGGAAAATCAAGCTATTCTAAATTATTATCTAAAAGGGAAAGGTAGGACGGCAAAAATAATATCCGCTGGACAGAAAAAATAATTCAAATATTCGAAAATAATAATAAACAGCTATAAAGTTCAACGATTCTAGTTCATCCATTTGAAAATGCAAACATTTCCTTAATGGTTGATGCCTCTATTAATTGCATGGGTTGAGTTTTCAGCAACTGAAAGGTAAAATCTGGAAACCTCTTAGATTATTTTCCAAAAAACTGACCAATACCCCAAAATGCTACATCACATATGATAACTACTGGCATGTACAGAGAACTACTGGCTGTGTATTCTTCTGTAAAATAGTTCAAACATATTATGGAAGACAGAAACTTTGACAATTTTTACCGACCACAAACCACTAACCTATGCTTTCCATCAAAAGTTAGACAAAGCAACATCCTGACAACAAAGATAACTGGAATTCATTGTAAAATTTACTGTTTATATTCTGAATATATCGGGAAAGGAAAATATCATCGCTGATTCACTGCCAATAATAGACGAAGTGCATCTTCCCTCAGTTCTTGATTATGACTACAGCTAAGGTACAGAGAGCAAACAAGAAGTTAAAGGAAATTCTTCACATACCTCCTTTCTCAAATTAGAAAAAGTTCCTTTATTGGGTTTCAGGCCCCGACATATCTTGTGACCCAGGTATCAGATCCTGTAGCATAATATTGTACAATATTATGTGATATTATATGATATTAAACAATATTGCGAATATTGATCAATATTGTACAATATCTGTGTGCTACTAGGGGAGTCCAACAAAGAAAAATAGACCATTCGTACCAAAAGCATTCAGAAAAACTGTTTTCACCAATGTTCTCAAAAATTATGTCCGCTGCAGAGGCTTTAATTCCAGATCTGTAGAAATGAATCTGCCACCTTTTCCAGAAGATCGAATAAAGGATGCAGATGTTTGCACATCTTGAAATCAAGGCTACCACCAAATTATTAACATCTAAGTTTGGTCACTATTAAATAAGGAGGCAAGAACTTGCAATAAAAATTATCTACAGTTTCAAAAGTCCAAAGTTACACATTATGTACATTTATGTGAAAAATATCCCAATGTTAGTAAATGTTTCTCAGATATCAATTTAGATATCATTGGCCCCATACCATTATCTGAAGGATTTCAGAAGGAATTGTTTATTAATCGTGGACAAATATAATTGTTGGCCAGAAGCAAATCCATTACAAGATATTTGAGCAGAAACAGTAGAAGACATCTTACTAAAAGGCTGAATTTCACGTTTTGGAATTCCATTAATCGTTATCACCGAAACTGTTTCAAGAGCTGTCAAAGTTAGTAAGGTTTAAATGAAACAGAGCTACATAATGCCATCCACAGGCGAATGGATGTGTAGAACGTTGGCATCGCCCACTTATGGCAAGCCTAATGTGTCATTCAAACGAAAGTTGGAGAAAATCGCTTCAACTAGCATTACTTGGATTGTGAAAAACTTGGAGGGCTGCTTTCCGATCAACATCTGCAGAGTTTTTTTTATGATGAAAGTTTTCATTTACCAAACGATTTCTTTGAGAATATAAAGTTTCAACCCCCAATCAAAATTTGTGAAAATGGTTATGGCTACCATTATTCCGTTTTCATGATACTGCAAACAGAAACCTTTTACCTTCAAAGATCTTCAGAGATGTTCTCTAGTGTTCGTCTATACTCACGGCATATGTCAAAGCCTACAATTACCACACCATGAACCACATCAGGTTATTAAGCGAACTGATATGGTTTTCACTCTTCTTGTGAAAGATAAAAATGTTAATATTTACATTTATAGACTAAAACAATGTTTCTGAAACTAATTACACACCCAAAATTTTGAAATATCAAACTTTTGGTAACACCAAGAATGGTAAAAAAGACTAGTTTTGCACCATTACTCACTGCTTCTTTAACCAGCATGACGGGATGTGAAAATGAAATTCCAGCACGTTATTAATGAGATACATTTTTTGTCACACTTTCTATCTTAGGGGAACAATAATTGTGGTGGCAACTGATCATAATGGACAGACTCAGATTTGAATGTCAGATAAAACTCAACTCTTGTTTAGAATCTTGTATAATCAGTTTACTTTCTAATGCGCGACAACTGAGAATCCAAATATGCCAAGATGCAAATAGTTATACATATGCTTGATTTTGCCGTAAATAAATTTAGTATTTTTCTGAATCTCCTTATCAAGATGGATACTCACTTTATCAAGTGTTGCGTGCTCACGCCTTATACTTATATTAAATATGAAACACTTAAAGTAAAAGCCTCGTAAGATATTCCGAGTAGTAGAAAAGAAAACATGCATCAAATGTCGAACGCCAACTTTATTCAAATAATAAACAAAACACACAAAATTCCATAAGCTTAATAACAATGTTGCCCTTTTGAAAACTAAATATTACAAATATCACAATAAAAAAAGATAATATGACAAAATAGAGAGTCATTAGAACGGAACATCCTCCCACCTTGAGCTGTCGGAGGACAGCTGAATACAATCTTCATAAAATTTAGTATTTTACATATTACAAATTCATTCTTTTAGGTAATTTAATAATACGGCCACTTCTTGTCACGAGAGGGGCATTTTCTTGTTCTTGAGGAGGACAGCTTTTGTCCATGGGGAAAGACTTTTGTGGAATCTGGTCAAAAGGAATTTCTCTAGGCATACCAGGCCAACTTTTAGATGATACTTCCAACGGGAAGTCCACCATAAGAATCGCAGATAATCTCTGTCCTCTTCTCTCACGCCAATCTGCAAAAATGCCTTTTCAATGTCCGCTGACACGCCATATTTTTTCTCTCGAAACCTCAGAATCAGAGATGGGATTAGTTCAATTAAGTTTGGTCCACAATTTAAACATTGGTTTAATGATGGGGTGCACTTTTCTCTTGCTGATGCATCAAAGACTGGTCTTATTCTTGTGGTTCCATAATGTTTTATAATTGGTCTGTGCGGGAGATAATGCACGCCTGATTCTTTATCTGTAGACGGTACTTCTTCAATAAAACCTAATTTCAGCCATTCTGACAACGTACTGACATATGCATTGAAAAGCTTTTCGAAATGAAGCCTCTTTGTCATTTTTTCTAATCTCTTCAAAGCTAATTCTTTATAAGAGGGCAAAGGCAGATGCTCTTCTTTCCATGGTAGTGCGACCTCATAGCGACCATCTGTAGTTACTGCAATAGAATTTAAGAAGTTTATTTTCGTTTCCAAATCTTCTTCTTTCTTAGATTTTACCATAGCAGAATCTTTAATTCCAATAACATCAAGGTTCCATAGATCTGTGATAGAAGCCTCCTGTATAAATAATGAAGTCACAGTCATGGCCAGGTTCTCGGTTTCATCACTAGAAGTAACTTCACCCTTTAATGTCCAACCTAAACGAGTTTCGATCGCAAGAAGTCCACAAGACAAATTTATTTGCCTTCCAGTGAACAATTTGGATGCAGGATCAGCTCCGATCAAAACCTCAATAGGCCCTGGTGGATCATCAGTATCAGTTATATGAACATTAAGACATCTAGCCTCTTCCATCCAGGGACCTCTTTTTATAGAATTGACATTTCCGCAAATTATGGGTTGATCCAAAATCTCGAAATTTTCAATATAACTGCCTTCAAGACTTCCCAGTTCAACATTAAAACAGGAATGATTTTTCTGTGAAGTCCTAAGTCCACCGAAAAGGGAATGAATTATAACTTCCTGTCTGAATGATTCGCATCCCAATTCCGAGGCTGTTTCCTTCAGAATATATGACCTTTGGGATCCTGTGTCAACTAGAGCTCGAACAGCTCTTTTTCGGTTCCTAGCTGTTATCTTTAAAGTTTGTAAAAACACCTTGGGTTCCTTGGCAAAAGTAGACAACGCAGAAAGATTTTGCTCAGGTTTTATCTCATCAAAACTAAGGTTTTTAGTTTCTCCTTTCTTCTCGGATAGCATCGCACACATAAGCGGCACATGGTGCTTGCTACATATTATACATTTAAGCTTAATTCGACACCTTTTTGCGTTATGCCCGACCTTTAAACATGAGAAACAAGCCTGCTTAGCTCTTAATGTCTTCCGTTTATCATCGAGTGACATTTTTTGAGCAATAAAACAATCAGAACTAGAATGTGCTTTTGAACAAAAAAGGCAGAATAACCTTGTTTCATTGTGAACCAAGAGTTCCGAAGCAGTAGCCACATCTTCATTTTTTGATAATCTATTGGTTCGAACCCTTAAGTCCTTTTTGGCAAGTCCAAAGCCATCCATTGCCATTGAAATTCTCTGTTCGGCTTCGACTTCAGTCTTAATGAATTTCATAAGTTTTTCTAAGCGACCAGTAGGAATTGGATCCGCATCAACATTTCTTCTGTAAGTGCGCAAAATATCTTCAGATAAACTGCTCTCAACAAGTGGATACAATAATGGAGCACATTTTTCCGCTGTTATACCGAGTGATTCAAGCGCTCGCATAGCTGATTCCAATTTATCGTATACATCATGAATTGGCAAAGGTTTTACAACGTTCCTGATAACTAATTTCAAAAGTTCGTCTCTTATATAGACTTCCACCAACATATCCTCTTGACCGAAACGTTCTTTTAAACTCTGAATCCCTTTTGGATAATTTTGTGCCGTAGGTGGGAAACTTTGCACTACTTCCCTTGCCTTCGAACCATCTTGAGTCGATTGAAACAGGTACTGAAATTTGTCTTCTGGTGCCAAGCTAGCATCTTCGTGTATTTTTGAAAATTGGCTCCAGAATCCAAGCCATTCCATTAATTCCCCGTTATACTTCTTCAGTTCAATTTTAGGTAATTTGTATCTTGGGGTTTCATTGACAGCATTCGACACTTTATCAGCTTTACCGCGATTATTCTCTTCAATAGACAATTTCAACTTTAAAAATCTTTCCTCATATTCATCGCGTACTGAAATTACTTTTTCCAACTCTGCTTCATCACTATCTTCCAACATTATATAGAAAATACTTTTATCTAATTATTTTAATTTCTCAATTTTAGACTGAATAATTAGAAATTTAGCATTTACCTCTGAATCACCATATCCTTTTTCACCTATTAAATATTCCAACAGATTGCATTGTTTTGTAAACGCAGATCTAACGACAGTTCGCTCAGCCTTTTCAACTTTCGTTTTATCCATAATTAAAAGTCCTATCGCGGACGCCAAATGTTGCGTACTCACGCCTTATACTTATATTAAATATGAAACACTTAAAGTAAAAGCCTCGTAAGATATTCCGAGTAGTAGAAAAGAAAATATGCATCAAATGTCGAACGCCAACTTTATTCAAATGATAAACAAAACACAAAAAATTCCATAAGCTTAATAACAATGTTGCCATATTTGAAAACTAAATATTACAAATATCACAATAAAAAAAGATAATATGACAAAATAGAGAGTCATTAGAACGGAACATCCACTCACAATAAAACACCTTCCTTTGCCTTCATGGTCAAAAATTTGTTTCTTATAAGTTTTTTGTCGAGTATTAATCCTAACTACTTTGCATTATTGCACCATTTAATTATATTTCTATATAATTTTGGGGTGTGTTGAATTATTTTTATTCTATCGAAATACACTTCTTGATATCCGTTTGCATTAACTTTTATTTTGAACATGATCAACCCTCTTCCCAGTTGATTCAATTATTCGTTTAGTTGTTCCATTTTCATTCTGAATGCACTTGCTTTCATGGCGGCAGTGACGCCAGTAAATAGACATATTTGCATCTGTCAGTTTCTATGGCTGGAAATGTGGTAGATGTTGATAATTGCTTCAAACTTTAACACTTAAACTATTCTGGTATCGCCAAAGTGTTGAGAGTGATGTTGCAACTCTGTATTGAAAGTTTCAAAGGATCTTGCTTATGAATTCAATTTATAAACACTTAGGCCTAAATTCTTTATTGCCAAGCCTTTGCTTTAACCTGATATTATAGATTTAATTTTGCTTTTTGTAATTTCTGGGTAATAAACTTTGAACAATTTTTAGTCTCACATGTGTTTGAAAGCGGGTATGCACAATCTTTCTAAAATTCTATTTTGAGATAATTTTTTTAAATTAATTATATGCTTATTTAGAAATTAAACTCTACATTTTTTCCTTTAAAATATTTTTTTGAGTGATATAAAATGATGAAAATACTTCACATTTGTTCCAAGTTTTTCAATGAAAGAAAATTTGTTTGTTGAACAAATAGAAAATATATCGCGAATACCAACATCACGTGACTTTAAATAATCTCGAATCCAAAGTATGGAAACATTCCATTCATAAATATTGCCCGTCTTATTACTTCGTCGGTTTATTGTACTATACTATATCCAGTTATGTGTATATTTAATGTAGTGTTTCATAAAAAATCTGTGCGGTTTTAATTTTTCAACGATTTGAAACATTTTATTGCTGTGTGAGTTTTATTATATTATATATATATATATATATGTATTTGTTAACAGCTTACTGATCTTGCGGTATCATTTATTGTCTATATTCATGTTTATGTTTATGCGCCGAGGGAAAAAATCTTGTCACAAAATAATAAATATTCGGCTAGACGTATAAAACTATTCATTTCTTCGCATTTATGTATTGATCTGAAAACAGGAATGAACAATTTGTAGTTTGTTTACAATTAAATTTGTGTTTCATATGTTGTATCTAAAGTAGAGAACGTTTTTCTTCGATTTTACTTTCGTTAAATATTGTCTAATACAATTTTTGTCTGTGACAGCGCTGAAATTGCATTTCTTTTTGTAAAGAGTCGCTGACAGTATTTCAGCATTTTCACATGTATTTGTGTCGACACTAAGAAAGTTAATTCCAGTACGGGAAAAGCTTCATTAAAACGTAGGTACGTTTAGATCAACAATCGGACACATTTTTTGGCCCTGAAACAATAGGAAAATAACTGTCTTTCTTAAGATTTGTTATCATCAAAGGCTATTTATTGCACATTAATCACGGATTCAATATTATAAAAATTGTTTAAACACATGTTAAGAAATGAGAAATTTTTATATTTAACTATTTATTAGATTGCATAGTTTGCACTTTTTCAATATTTGAAATTAGTTGATGGTGCTTTTTTTAAAGGATAAAATACATTATTAAAGAATAAAAATGTTTTTTTTTGAAATTTCAGTTTAACAGATATTGTAGATATTTTAATAATGATTTTGAATGCATATTTCTATTATGTGCTTTTTTTAAAAATTGTTGTATGCTCTTGACACTAACAATTTTAAATACGTGAAGAATTTCCTTTCAATGTCACAGTGGGACATTATTTTGTCTTGTCCGACGTAAAATATGTTTTTTATGCTTTGAAATCAAACAGTATTTAAATATAAATGTAAATTTTATTTATTTTTAAAGGTAATTATTATGTATTTAATCTTTTTTTTGTCGTATTTGTATTTTTATTGTTACTGGGAAGTGTATAAAATTATATATATATATGATTTTAACTTTTAATTATATTAGTATTTGCTTTCAGATTCTGTGTACTTACTGTTCTCTTCCTTTTCAAGTTATAATCTTTTATGTCATCTTATAAATATATTAGGCAAAGTATTTTGTAATCTTATATTAATATTTTATTTCTCTTACTGAATGAAAAGAATAATATATAGTTAAATGTTATTGTTTTGAGTTTTCAGAAATTTTCAAGCTGCTGTTTAAATAAGATTTAAGAACTATAGAATTTATTATAGAAAGATATAGATAATTATTAAACTATAGAATAATGTATAATAGTTATTAAATATTTCTGACTATAAATAGGAATTTAACTTTTATATAATTTTCTAAATTGTAGCTAAATATAAAAAAATGGATTTGCTAAAAAATTTTCTAAAAGTATTGGCTATTTTTTTAAAATTAGCTTTTAAATAAAACCTGTTATAAGAGTGTATAGCATAAAAAGGCAAAAGCAATAAAGATATTAATTATGACAGGTTAAGCATGGTAATATGTATTTATATCAGGCTTTATTAATGGGAGATAAAAAAGAAATAACATTTCTGAGCTTTAAGGCATGCTTTTTAAAAGCAAGATTAGTAGCTACATTATTTTTGACTGATTATTTTGCTTGTTGATTTTCCATTATAAATTTAATAACATGTTTGAAATTGCCTTTTTTTTTCTTCGTTCATTTATTTAAAAAAGGGGGAAGGGTCAGAATGGTTTGAATTTTTCAGAAATTTTTTTAATTTTGAGAATAGAAAAAATGCTACTAAATTAAAATCCACTTGAAACTCTGAAGAAAATTTTAGTGTTGCCATATATTTTTTAAGTAGCAAGTTATAATAATTATCAACTGAATTTTGTATTGCTGTATGGATCTAACATAGCTATATAAAATTTTTTACTCTTTTAAGATAATTCATTTTACCTCATTCTTTCAACTTGAAAATTTGAATTCTTTATAGTAAAGTTCATCTATTATAATTTTTTTTTTTTTTTAAAAAGCTATAACTAAGTACATGCATTCTTTGTTGGATATAACCATTACACTTTTTTCGATAATTTAAGTGAAATCTTCAAATTTAGATAATAAGCAAAGGCCTTATCACTCCATTGCCTAAGCATAAGGGATAAACTAAATGACAATTAATAGAACAGTACTTTTGCAGGAACTATGATTGATCATGATGCAATATCTCATGTATGCTAATGATCATGATGTAATATCTCATGTATGCCAATGATCATGATGCAATATCTCATATATGCTAATGATCATGATGCAATATCTCCTGTGAGAAGTATGTTCTATTATGGCTGTGAGGATAATTCAGTGCCTTTAATAATTAAATAATTTTGAACGATGTAAAAAAATATTTGTTTTAATTAGTTCAGATTCTTTGGATCAATCTATTCTTCAACAATTTGTTGGTGTAATTATTATTGTATGTAATGCAGTGGTAAGAAGTGATGCTGCTGATTGGATAACCAATGTTGGAGGATTTGCTAATTAGAGTGAAGAAATTGAATGAAATAAGATCAGGACTATTGTATTCAACAAGTTTGCTAAAGCATTTCTTTTCTTATAACATTTACTGTGCTTTTGCTTTTTCAACATGTCTCGTAAATATAAGTTATTTTTGGGTTTTTTCGATGTACTTTTATTTTTCTTTTAAATTTCGTTGTTTTATTTATTTATTTGTCTTTCTTTTAGGCTGACTGAAGCATTGTTAATCTTGAAAAGAGACCTAAATTCTGATGTAATGTAAGAAGCATGACGACAAATGCTCCCACTTCAGCAGATGCTTGTTTGAGCATTGTGCACAGTTTGATGTGCCACAGACAAGGTGGCGAGTCTGAAAATTTTTCTAAAAGAGCTATTGAAAGTTTAGTGAAAAAGTTGAAAGAGAAAAGAGATGAACTTGATAGTCTTATTACTGCTATAACTACTAATGGTGCCCACCCAAGCAAATGCGTTACAATTCAAAGGACTTTGGATGGGAGATTACAGGTAGAGTATTTTTTATGTATATATTTAATGGTATAAAATGGTATAGGAAGGAAGGTGTGTTCGTCCTATGCTCCAGAAATGCGGTTCCTAGCTTTTGCCGAGTACAAATTTTTAGAGAACACATTGTTAAAACCTTATTCAAAATAATATATTAAAGTGTTTTTTATGGTTGGGCATATTTAAATATTCTTTTGTATTAATACATTTATAGACTGTATAATGAAAAATAAAACTAAATACTAATATTCTGAATGTCATTTAGCTACTACTGTTAAGTGCTTAGTAATTAAAAAAAAATAAAATAGTGACATAAAATTAGAAGTCTGTTAGTCACAGTAATGTGATTTAGAAATTTGAATGATATTCTAACATTCTTTGTCATTTTGTATCAAACTGAAAATGAATGTTACAATAGTGATATGTTTTAAAGTGCCAAGACATATTCTTTATATATATATATGTGTGTGTGTGTGTACTTATTAATCATTAATACTTATTAACCAATGGTGAAAGAGCCAAAACTCGCCAAATGTATCATCAAAACATGCCTACCTAAAGTTTAACAGATTCTAAAACCTTCTGCACTTTTGTGCAGGTATTAGGATGAGTTTAATTAGTCAAAATAGGGGTGAGAGGAAAGATGAAATGAGAGATGTTTTGATTTAACATCAGAGCAAACTCAAATTGCTTGCAGTTTTATAAGACATAAAATTGCAGATAATTAATAATACTGACAGAAAAAAGTACTAATGAGCTGTAAAATATTTCGGAGCAATTTTTATTTAATGTAAAGGAGATCTTTTTTATATTTTATATATATATATATATATATATATAT
>JAOUZG010042078.1:0-12628 GCA_026289955.1 Argiope argentata
TGCCCAGTGTGGGGTTATGCTCCTAAAACTAATTTTAAATTAATTGAAATGCTACAAAATAACCTAATTAGAAGAATATGTGAAATGAGATGGTTCATGCAAAATAGATACATGTACAAAGCTCTTGATTACCCTCCCCTAATTAAATTTGTTAAAAAATTCGCCATTAAATTCTTTGATAACCTTTATAATATCAATAATGAAGCAATATTAAGTATCCCCAACTATACCCCAAATAAGAAAATCAGACGCCCCAGAAACATCCTTCTGGATTAACAGATTTAATAATTAATCATTTTTTTCCATAGAAATTAAAACATTAACTTTTTCGCTCTCCTAATTCTCAATATCTCTTGACAAGGAGCCATAGCCCCACCCCTCCATTAACTTAGCCAATAACTATGAGTCCTGACACACGCTACCTCACCCATCCTGCCAGTATAAGAAGAGCTCCAGGCTCCCCGCCAATTCAGACGATCTTCGAAGAGGCAACGACAACAACTGACCGCCAAGCTGCTCCAACTACCATCATGACAGGGGATAAGCTCCAGAGGAGCTAAGTGCCCCGGAAACCCATCATTACGCATCGACTCCACTTCAGCTCTCAGCTCAGATCGCATTCGAGTACAAGGGTTTAAACTGGATGGACGTGCTCCCTCCAGCTCCGCTTCAACTTGAAAAGAGCATGACCTCGACGTCAGCCACAGTTCCTCCTACGCCCGACTCGTCCTTTTCAGGACCAGCTGCGGAAGGACACGGGGAGATGAACAAGAGACCTTAACTAGATTCCAACAATGAAATGGTTATAGACCTCCACACTGATTCCGAATCACACCCAAACAACACCACCAACGCATGCGACAACTGTGCCAGGAAAAAGGGTCTGGAAATCCAAATTCAATTCCAGCAGGCTTACCACAAAAGCATAACCCAGCAGATTTTAGACGTCAAAACCATCCTGAAGGACCCTAACCCACCACAATTTGCGCACCTCTTCAAAGCCAAAGTCGATGTAGCAGAAGCGATCAAGCAACTAACGGGTGAGTGGCAAAACTTTCCTATCTGTCAGGATGCCAGTTGTAAACTTAGTGTTGCAAATTCCTATCCCCCCAAAAATGAATGAGCAGGCTTTCGAATTCCCACCAAAGAGAAAAATTGCTAAAAATAACAGACAAATTTCAAATGCTACTTTAGTAACCCCCGTAAACAATAAATTCCAAGGGCTTACAATCGAGGAGAACAACAACAATATCGAGGAAACTAATGGTAATGACCAAAAAATTCCCCCGGTAATGTTAAAGTACTCAGATGAGTATGGAGCAATACTACAAAAAATCCACTTAGCTTGCGAGAAAACCATCAACAAATTCTCCAGGGAATTCATTAAGATATTTCCTGAAACCATAGAACAACACCAATCCATCATTAAATTTTGTGAACAACAGGGTTATGATTTTTATATCATAACCCCAAAAAACCAAAGACCGCTTAAAGCCGTTATTCGGGGTCTCCCCACTAATTATAGCACTGAGGAAATTAAGGAAAATCTTATTAAAGAAAATTTACCTGTTACCAAAGTTTCACCAATGACTCAGTTTAGAACTAAACAACCGCTCCCACTCTATCTGGTAGAACTCAAAAGAACTAAGGACGCGGAAAATATATTCTGGGTCGACCATATTAATTATCTAAACGTCACTGTTGAGCAGTACCGCGGTAGGAATTCAGTTTCCCAATGTTACCGATGTAATCATTTTAACCATACAGCAAAAAATTGTCAAATTACACCACGATGCTTAAAATGCGGTGGCCCCCACGAAACTAATCAATGCAAAACAACAGGAATGATAGAAAGACCGGTCTGCATTAACTGCCATCAAACAGGTCACATTGCATCATATAAAGGATGCCCACTATTCCCAAAACCATCTAATCCGGCTTGCATGGCGCAGTATAGCCAAATCTGGCTCTTGCGCCAATAAACCCCACACAACCAACCAACCAACTTTAATCTTCTTATGTGTAAAACCATATGATTGGCGCAGTATAGCCAAAAATGGCTCTTGTGCCAAAAACCCAAACAAACCAAACCAAACCATCTAATCCGGCCACATATAGAACCACATACTTCGACAAAAACAAATCCATTGTTAGAGACAATGTTACCTACTCCAGCTTCTTTAACGCCACCCCTCGCCAAGAGACGGCGCCAGGTAACCAAAACACTGGAACTTTGCACCGAGAGATGGCGCCACATTACAGTGCTACTCATAACCGTAATACCACTCCACCAGGAAATAGTGAAGGGAGCCTGATAGAAGGACTCCTAGAACTTAAAAAATTCCTTATAGAATGTCCAGGGCTACTTGAAGGGTTGAAAAAACTCAGATCAGCACAAACAAGGGAGGAAAAAATAATTATTCTTCTAGATTGTCTCACTCCCCAGGTCAACAATAATCTTAATTAACATTCAAGTGTAATAACCTTTGCATTGTTTACTGGAACGCAAATGGCATTAACAACAAAATTCATGACTTCCGTAATTTCGTAAATAAGTATAACCCCGATGTAATCCTCTTACAGGAAACCCACCTTAGACCACAAGGAAAAATCTTTCTGGCAAATTACTTCGCTTACTACAGTTACAGATCTAATCAAGCAGGTGGAGGCACCGCTATTCTAATTAAAAACGGTCTACCTCACAATGAGGTCCCCCCAACCGTACTACAACGTGTAGAAGCTAGTGTGGTGTCCTTAAAACTTAAAAATAAAGATCCGATAACTCTTACTTCTGTTTACATCCCCCCCCCACAACAGACGGCTCCAACTTTGTTTTCGACATCGAACTACTCATGCAATCTGGCCCTAATCAAATAATTTGCGGAGATTTCAATGCTCATCACACTAGCTGGGGCTGCAATAGAATTAATAAAAGAGGCAACGCCCTTTACCATTTCGCCCGTCAGGCCGGACTTGAAATTATCGCCCCCAACTCCCCCACTAGATTTGGCCCTAACTCCAGTAGTATCATTGACCTAACATTAGTAAAACATTTTCACTTCCCCTTTGAAATCGAATCGCTGGCGGAGCTCAGCTCCGACCACAACCCAATCCTCTTAAAATTTTATCTGAACTACTCTCTCCCGGACTATGCCTCAACCTTTAAAACCAACTGGTATATATACGCTCAACTCCTCAGCCAATCAGAAACCCCGCCTCAACAGGATTTTACCGACTGTCAGAAAATTGATCAATATGTTAAACTCTTCGAGGATAATGTTCACAAGGCTAAATCACAGGCTTCCTCTCCTATTAATTCGTGCAAGGGACTTTGGACAGATAGGTCGCGTTCTGGATTGCTCTTAGAGTAACGGGATAAGACTGCTGATCAGAGACCGTTAGGGTTATTATAACCCACGTGGCTAGCGAATTTCTATCTTTGTTGGCTTTAGCCAATTTCTTGTTACTACTGCATTGACTTAAAACTATTTATCCCATTGGGACTTTCTTTAATCTATTTTGCCATTCTTCTGGCTTTTTGCCAAGAACGATGGCCTTCAAACTTACAATTGGGGATTTAGAGAGAATCGACTTAAAGAGTGAGGAACTCACGGCTCTTGAATTAAAGAAATATCTTTACATTTTATGTGCTTTCGAGATAGAGGCTCCGCAAGAATTAGCGCGAATTAGGAAACTCAGAGCTCAGTTCCAGGAGTATTTGGATTTATTTACAGCAAAAGAAGACGTCGTGGGTAAGTGTCATGATGCATTTACTAATGATGTGGTAACTAACTACACTAACCTTCCTGGTGAGGTCCCCACTAATGTTACTAATTCTAACATGGAGATTGAAGTCGAGGATGATAACAACGATTTAGAGCTGGAGCTCCACCCAGAGAATCTAGGAACAGGAGAAAAAAGGGCCCCAAATAAAAATTACAGCATAAAGAATAACCCAGCAATATTTCTAGGCGAAAACTCCATTACCGAAATAACTGATAAAGGAGATAATGAAGGCTTCCAATTACAAAAGATTAGAAAAAATAAAAAACGCCCCCTTTCGGGAGAGGATGCCCCAATTAAAAAAAAAGAGATAGAGCAAATCCCCAAACTACCCATATCAAATAAATATGAAAAATTAGGAGAAAAAAAATGGACGACAACGCAGAACCAATTAATGAAATAAAAAAAATACCACCCATTGTTCTGAAAAGAACTGAAAATTACAAGACCATCCTGCAAAGGATTAATGAAATTCAAAAGATTAAATGTGCAGCGCAACCATCGGGAGAGTACTTCCGCATATACTGCGAAACCCCAGACGACCATCGTAAGCTAACAAACTATTTGGATGAACAATCACTAGAATACTACGTTATAGCCACCCAAGTTGAGAAGCCGACAAAAATTGTAATTAAAGGCCTACCCATCGACACAGAATGTGACGAAATAAAAGAGGAACTAATTAAAAAAGGTTACAGGGTGGACAAAGTAAATCAATTCCGCCAATTCAGGACAAAATCGCTATTACCAATCTTTCAAGTGCATTTGTTAAAAACCGACAACTTAAAAAACATCTACGAAGAAACAACACTATTATACATGAGAATCAAAATTGAAAAGTTTATAAGGAAGACAGTGGGGCAATGTTACGCATGCCAATCTTTTGCCCACACGAGCGCAAATTGTAAGATGCGAGTTAGATGTGTGATCTGTGCTGAACAGCACGACTCAAGGAGCTGTCCCGAAAAAAATAAGGAAAATCCAACTAAGAAATGTGCGAATTGCGGGGGACCGCACACTGCTTCATACAGGGGCTGCCCAAAATTCCCTAAAGTCCAATATACCAATACAGTGCAAAAAGGAAAAACCTACGCATCCCTATTAAAACAACAGACCACCGTTACTGACCCACCGAGAGAAGAAAGCCACACCATACCAACATCAACTCCATCTCCGGCCCTAACGAACACATCATCAATAACCCAAGACCTAGCAGATTTAGTAAAATTAGGAAACCACCTGAAATCTATAATCCAAGCCATTCCTAATATCAAAGACGTACTGAATAAACTTGATAACGAGAACAACCCACACAATAAATTGTTTGTACTGATGCAAGCCTTTGACAGCTCTCTCCTTAATCAATTATGAACTCTCACAAGCCAGGGCTGTTTATTTGTTCGTGGAATGCCAACGGCATCTCAAATAAAATCGAGGAACTCCGTGAATTTGCTAATAGACTAAAACCGGACATTATTGCTGTCCAAGAGACGCACCTCCGCGCTAGCAACAAAATTACCATAGCTAATTACTCCTTCTACTCCAACCCAAGCAGAACAGGAAGAGGCAATAGAGGTACCGGCATCTTCATCAAAAATAACATCAACCATACCTACTACCCCAATCCAACACTCAAATATCTTGAAGCCACAATAGTTAAAATCCACCTCAGTAACGCAAAGAATGATATCAATATTATTTCCACCTACCTTCCCCCCAAAACTGATAGTGCATTCACAATAGACATTGAAACGCTAATCCAAACAAACCATGAAACAATTCTAATAGGAGATTTTAATGCTAAACACCGATTCTGGAACTGTGAGAGAGCCAATCCACTAGGGATGAGACTGAACTCATTTATCCGAAAAGTAAAAATGGAAATCTGGGCGCCGGACGAACCCACAAGATTCACAACTCACAGCGAAACCATAATAGACTTTGCAATAGCCCGAAATGTGAAATATCAACATAAAATTAAAACCCTTTCAGAGCTCTCAAGTGATCACCTTCCAATACTCCTCTCAATAAACATCTCCAACCTAAGTATCAAAGATAACTTCAAAACCAAACCTAATTGGAAACAATTTAGAAAACAACTCAATGAAAACAACGAACCCAGTAGAAAATTAACCTCCCAAGCCGCAATAGAAGAGGAAACAAAAAACATCACCAAAGAAATCTATGAAGCTTACTTCCAAACCGCAAAAATACAAGAGACAGGCACCTTCGAACCCCCCCCCCCCCGGAAATTAAAACTCAAACTACGCTAAGAAATAGATTAAGGAAAATATGGCAGAAGTCCAAGCACCCCCAAGACAGAAGAAACTATAATAGGGCCAAGGAGAAACTCACGAATATGTGGGAAGCGCACCGAAATAAAAATTGGGAAGCGAAGATCGAAAACGCAAATGTAGAAGATAATTCAATATGGAAACTAATCAAACAATATACTGGAAATAAATTTAAAATCCCCCCCTCAGAGGAATTGATAAAATAGCCTACTCAAATAAAGAAAAAGCCGAAGAAATAGCATTCAACCTTGAAGACCAATTTAAACTAAATCCTATCAAAGACAGAAACCGAAAAAATAGTTAACGCAACAATAAAAAAATTCTGGAGAAAACAAACCCTTAACCCCATCCAACCTTGCAAACCGGATGAAATTATCGATGCAATCAAAAACACCAAAAAGAAAAAAAGCCCAGGAGAAGACAAAATAACCAATGAAATGCTAAAAAACCTGCCAACAATAACCATATTTAAAATCACAAAATTAGCCAACGCCATAATGAAGCATTCCTACTTCCCATCTATCTGGAAAACTGCAATAGTCATACCAATACACAAACCAGGAAAAGACGCTTTTAACCCAACCAGCTACCGCCCCATCAGCCTTCTATCCTCGCTCAGCAAAATAATAGAAAAAGTGATCTACAATATACTAAAACCAGAAATCGAAAATCAAATAATTCCATATCAATTCGGCTTCAGAGATAATCACTCCACTGTCGCGCAACTTCTAAGAATGACTGAAATAATAAAACAAGCGTGGTCAGAAGAAAAGGACACTGGTGCGGTCTTCTTGGATATAGCAAAAGCATTTGATAAAGTCTGGATAAAAGGCCTCATATTTAAAATAATAAATCTAAATGTTCCGGATGGATTAACCCGACTTCTAACCTCATACCTCATCAATCGCAAATTTAAAGTTAGAATAGGAAAAGATCTCTCCTCCCCAAGAACAATGGAAGCAGGAATAGCCCAAGGATCAATATTAGCGCCCCTCTGCTTCAATATTTATATAAACGACATGGCAAGATCAACAAAAACCCAACTCTACCTCTTCGCTGATGATACAGCCATCCTCAGTACCGCAAAAGAAAAGGAAAAAATAGCTAACGACATTCAACACCATCTTAATAAATTAGAAAAATGGCTTATAAAATGGAAAATAAAAGTCAACGCGGACAAAAGTCAGGCAATATTCTTCTCCCGTAAAAGAAATAATCCAACTCCCCCCAAACTAAATAATATCACCATCCCTTGGCAAAAAGAAACAAAATACCTTGGGGTAATTCTGGATAATAAACTTACCTTCGGACCGCATATCAACGCAATAAAAAAAAAATACCATGCTGCCAAAGCCACGCTTTACCCACTCATCAACCATAGCTCCAAACTATCCACCAAAAATAAAACCCTAATCTACAAGTCAATATTAAGACCAATCTTCACTTATGCGGCCCCAATATGGGGAATAGCAACGCAATCCCACATCAAGAAACTGGAAACGATGCAAAATCAAATCCTCAGACAAATTTCCAAAATGCCCTGGTTTGTGAGAAACAACAATATCAGAAAAGATCTCAAAATCAAAACTGTTAAAGAATTCATAGTAAAACTTGCAACAGCCTTCTTTGAAAGAATAGATAAAATCCAAAACGTAACTATTCAATCCATCCCTAAATATCACCCGAAAAGCCCAAGATTCAAGAAAAGACCAAGAGCTCTCCTCAATTAGGCCCCAAAGGGTTAAAAAAATATCACGTAACCCCTTACGCACAAGACCGTTATCTCCAGCTGGTCTAGGTCACAGGCACCCTGCCAAGCACCCCTAATGGACTCCCAAGGACACCCCATCAGTAACCACGTGACAAAGGGGAAACCCACCAAACGACCCTGAAGAAAGAGAAGAAAGAAGACGAACCGGTCCCAGCCTAACTAATGGACTCTGCAAACTTCCACGACCGCATGAATGGAGCGAAAGGAATTGACTACCAGCACTCTCCACTAACCACTCCCAAATTCCCCCGATAGCTATTTAAATATTAAAATTGTTTATTCTTTTTATTCTTTACGCCTAAAGTCATTTTAAATTATTTCTAATTAATTAAGTATCATTTTTTTTAAACTTTCCCTCACCTTCTTTTTTCTTTCATTATCTAATAAACTTACCAACTATTCTGTACCACATCATTAAGTAATAACATGTTGTTATGACACTTTTTTGTAGCGACAGCGAAGGACTGGAGATTATAGGCGAAATGCCCAGGCTCTCCATCAAAAAGCTTTTATTCTGGTGTCTCCTATTAATTTTAACAGAAAATACGTAGACTCTAAAATGAGACTACTGACTAGAGAAAGGAACTTTGCCAGAAAGAGTTTTCAAAGAACTCGTGACCCAGTCTTCAAAAAACTAATAAACCGTATTAATTAAGAAATTGAAAAACTTGGATCCGAAATTGTAAACAATGAACTCGTCAACAGGATCATAGATGCAGACACTGACGACGGATCCATATAAAAACTAGTTAAATCATATAAAACTAAAAAACACAAAATTCCGCCCTTAACTGGCCTTACAAGTATTGCAAATAATGATCTAGACAAAGCAAACTGCCTGGCGGCTAGCCTGGAGATACAATTTAAACCAAATGATACCATTGATTCTAATACAGAGAAACTTGTAAATAACACAGTCAAAAGCTTTCAAGACTCTCTCCCCCAAACCTTCTCAGATTACACCCCCGCAACAGTCAACGAAATTTCTTTAATCGTCAGTAAACTCAACATTAAAAAAGCTCCGGGCATTGATAATATAAGTAATAAAATGATTAAATCCCTTCCCCCTAATTATATCTCCTTTCTAACACTCATCATAAATAATATGCTTAAATTTGGATATTTCCCAAATTCCTGGAAAACTGCTGCAGTAGTACCAATCCTTAAACCTGGGAAGGATCCCATGGACCCCACCAGTTATCGACCAATATCTCTACTTCCAACCATTAGTAAAATAGCCGAACAGATAATCCTTACCAGACTAAATAACCACCTTGAATCTAATAATATACTCATTCCAGAACAATTCAGCTTTCGAAAAGAACTCTCTACCACCCACCAGTTAGTTAGAGTGATTGAGTTCATTGAAGAAGGCAGTGCAAACAAACAAAAATCTGCAGCAGTCTTCCTAGACATTCAGAAGGCTTTTGACAGAGTTTGGCTCGAGGGCCTTATCTACAAGTTAATCACCTACAATGTACCCATACACCTAGTCAAAATTCTAATTTCCTACCTCAGCGAAAGATCCTTTAGGAAGAAATTAAACAAGGTTTTCTCTGACACCAAACCCATTCTAGCGGGTGTCCCTCAGGGATCCAAGCTGGGGCCGGTACTATTCTCCTTATTTATTAATGACATACCCAAACAATTCAACACCATGCTATGTATTTACGCTGATGATACTGCAATACTTGCGCGTAACAACAACTCTAAATACATCTCCATAGCCCTTAATAGACACCTTAAATCCTTGGAAGACTGGTTCGCGAAGTGGAAAATAGTCATTAATGCATCTAAAACTGAAGCAATGTATTTTTCTAGGAGTAACTACTTAACAAATTTCCCCCCTCTCTTAATTAAAAATCAAATCATCCCGTGGTCTAAGGAATGTAAATATCTAGAAGTCATATTGGACACAAAATTATCTTGGCAACCCCACTTCTATTATTTAGCAAAAAAGTTTCGAAACCTAACTCGTAAATTTTATCCCTTACTCGCTCGAGACTCCAAAATGACTAGGAAAAATAAAATACTTATTTACACCGCCTATTTGCGTCCAGTAATTACTTATGCCTGCCCGGTCTGGGGTTACGCTCCTAAATCCAATTTTAAAATCATAAATAGACTACAAAACAACTTAATTAGACAAATATGTAACATGCGCTGGTACATGAAAAATAGATATATGTACAAGGCCTTAGATTATCCCCCCCTAATTAAATTTATCAAAACACTTGCTACTAAATTCTATAATAACCTCTACAATATCAATAACGAAACTATCCAAAATATACCCAACTATACTCCTGACCACAAAACCAGGAGACCGAGGAAAATCCTATTAGATTGAAAGTTACAATACCTCTTTTAATTTCCCCATCTTTTTAAATTTTTAAATATTGCAACTCTAAATTCTAAATATCTTAGCCAGGGAGCCATAACCCCACGCCCCTACCCTTCTAACAACCAATAGCTGTGCATTCTGACACTCGCCACCTCACCTTCCCCACCAATATAAAAAGACGTCGAGATTTTAGCCAAAACTTGTGGGAAAACTGTAAATAAACTCAGCAAAGATTTCATTCGCGTGTATCCCGAAAATTATCAGCAACATGAATCCATCCAAAAAACCTGTCGAGAACAAGGTTTTGATTTTTACATAATTACACCAAAAAACCAAAGGCCTCTAAAGGCCGTCATTAAAGGATTAAGCCATAACTGTAATGTAGAAGAAATTAAAGAAGCACTTAATAACGAAGGTTTTCACTCTAATCGTATTGTACAGTTAACTCAATTGAGGACCAAAAGGCCCCTTCCATTCTATATGGTTGAACTCATGAACAACAAAAATAATGAGGAAATATTTAACCTTAAGCACCTTGGCTACTTATCTATCACCGTCGAACCATACAAAGGCCGCAATATCATCCCGCAATGTTACAGGTGTAATCTCTTTCACCACACTGCTAATAATTGCAGAATTACACCAAGATGCTTAAAATGTGGTAAATCCCACGAAACCAATAAATGTGATATCACAGAAAAAATCTCAACTCCTACTTGCATCAACTGTAACAAAGAAGGCCACATTGCTTCTTATAGAGGTTGCGAAGCATTCCCCAAAATTCAATCAGCTACTGCTAATAGAAACAATTTTTTCTCTAAAAATCAATCCTTGATTAGAAGCAATCAAAGTTTCGCCGGTCTTTTTAACTCTGCTCCACGACAAGAGATGGAGCCACCTAAGCACTCTGAATGTAAACAAAGCAATCCATCGATTGAAACAGCTGAGCTCATGGATGTCATCGAAGGTCTGTCGGAGCTCAGAAAACTTATTGATACTTACCCGCTACTATTTACTCAACTCAAAAAATTAAAATATGCCAACACTCTCAACGACAAATTGATGACTCTTCTCGCGGCTTTCACTAATCCGGGAAATCCTAGTAATACATAGTCTCTTTCCGTTCTAGTCTCCGTATTGTTTACTGGAATGCAAATGGCATTAGCAATAAATTAATTGATTTTCGTCAATTCGTAAATAAGTATAACCCTGATATTATTCTACTCCAAGAAACCCACCTTAGACCACAAAGAAAAATTTTCCTGGCAAACTTTTTCTCATATTATAGCTATAGAGCTAACCAAGCTGGCGGCGGTACGGCAATTTTTATTAAAAATGGAATTCCACACAACGAAGTCCCTTCCCCCCTGCTTCTCCATGTTGAAGCCAACATAGTTAACATCAACCTAAAAAATCAAGAACCATTAACTCTCATATCTATTTATATTCCTCCTAAAGCACATAATTCTAACTTCACTTTCGATATAGAAAATCTAATGCAAACCGGATCTAATCCTATTTTTTGCGGTGACTTCAATGCCCACCACGCCAGCTGGGGTAGTAATCATAATTGTCCGAGAGGCAAATCTCTAATTGCGTTTGCACAACAAGTTGGTTTAGAAATAATTGCTCCTGACACTCCCACCCGTTTTGGCCCCCAATCTGCTAGCTTTTTAGACCTCACCATCATCAAAAATTTCCTATACCCCTATGAAATTGTCTCCATCCCCGAACTTAGCTCCGATCACAATCCAATCCTTTTAAATTTTTTCTTCAAATACTCCCTCCCAGATAATGATCGGAAAATTAAAACAAATTGGAATAACTATAAATTAGACCTTAGCTTGCAGGACATCCCAAATCTGGAAAATATTAAAAATACAGAAACTATTGATAATCTTGTCACTTACTTTGAGAATAGGTTATTAACTGCTAAAAATCTTGCCTCTACTACCTTTCAAGTAAATCAAAAATTCATTGATCCCAGATTAAGATCACTCATTAGGGACAGAAATTTTGCCAGGAAAAAATTTCAAAAAACTCGTGATCCAGTTTTCAAGAGATTCATGAATACTCTGAATAAAGATATTGAAAAAATCAATAACAACTTTGAAAATAAAGAATTCATAAACAAACTAATTAATGTTAATATTGAAGATGGTTCTATCTGGAAATTAGTCAAGCCCTTCAAAAATAAAAAACTAAAAATTCCGGCCCTTAAAGGCCCAGTTAGTATGGCATTAACTGATAAAGATAAAGCAAACTGCCTAGCTCTTAGCTTGGAGAAACAATTCCAATTAAATGATCTACATGACAGTAACACAGAACATGCTGTAAATAATACAGTCGAAAGCTTTATTAATCAATTACCCCCTGAATTTAATAATTTCCCCCCCCCCAACTCTGAATGAAATCAATGATCAATTGAAAAAACTA
>JAOUZG010042104.1:0-15830 GCA_026289955.1 Argiope argentata
AACCAGCGGGTGAGCGAGTAGAAAATGTTGGCGACGCTTCCCGCCAGCCGAGTTGATTTGGCGAGGGGAATATTCTGGTAGCCAATTCCCGGTACACCGTGTTGCTTCAAATGCTTTTGGGTGCCCGCTTGCTTGACTATATAAGGAAAGGGTTATCGTAAATAAACAGAATTCCCTCTCGGAAGAGAAGCGTCTCGCTGGACTAGCGAATTACTTTTCTTGCTTGTTATTAGTGAGCTGTGTTTATGTTTGCTGTTAACGTTGCATTATTGAGATTAGTGTGATTTACTATTTTGCTTGACTTCAAAAATTGCAAGGGCCTTAAGCTTATGCGCCTTAATTTCAAAAAGATCCGTACAATGTTTTCTGAAATGAAAAAAAAAGTACATTTAACATCTTTGAAACCAAAAAACCCGTTCCATATCTTTTAAACTTTAATCGGTATTATTAAAAGAATTCTACGGATAATTCTGTTACAAAGTTTGCCTTCATATGAGTCTTTAAACATATAGTATTCTGTAAGGTTTGTAATAGCGTCTTGATACGAAGTAGATTTTTTTTACTGTTTATTTGAGAATATTATCTGTTATTTATTGAGAATGGGAAGAAAAAATAAGAGGGACAAAGAAGATATGTCACAATATGTCTAAATATTCAATTTCAAAACATATTATTTCAATTTTGCAGACGAATTCATTAATTATCATCTGCGAACATGATATTGTTTTGGTTTGAGATTTTTAAAACCTCAAAATACGTAGGCAACAAATAGATGATTTATCGCGTTTGAGGCACTAATTTTTTTCTTTTAGGATTATTAGAAAATAATGCAGAAGGTAGACACACTTGAAGGTTTATCGTCGAAAAGGGCATTTAAAAATAGAAATTTAATTTGTAATTCGAAAGTTCAAGTCAATAGCAACGTTGTAACTTTTTTTTTTTGTACTTATGTGGGAACATAATGCTATATTGGTTTGAGGTTTTTGAAGCCACAAAATGAACGGACAGAAAATTGGCGATTTATCGCTTTTGGGGCATCTATTTTTCTCTATTAGAGCTATTCAAAAATGGTAAAGATGGTTGCCACATTTGGCGACTTATCACTTACAAGAACGATATAACTTGGCACGAATGTCCGTCCTGTACCCGAATCTCGATATATCGGCGCATGCGTATTCTGATAGTACAATGATTTAAATATTTTTGAATTGTTAATGACTTAAATAAATTAAGACAAATAATAATATTCTCGCATAAAAACATGAAATTTGAAACATCAATTTTTTATTTCCTTTCATTAAAAATTTTTTTAATTTAATTTATAAGAAAAAGTTTGGTCATTTATACAAAAGATAGATTTTTCTTATCTTGTTTATTTCTACTAATTCAAGTTTAATTTTCTGTTCCTTATTTTAAATACTATTAATTTTTTCTTCAAAATCATTATTAAGGAAAACTGCCGTCAAAATTTTAATTAAATAAATTAATTATTTAATACTTTTTTTATTCTTTCATAACTTAATAATTAGTTCAATAGTTAACAAATTATTATGCTAGGAAAATTTGAAATCAATATTACTTAATAAAAGTACTAATGGAAACTCTACCACGAAGAAAGTGTATAAAAATCCGATTATAAAAATCTATCGATGATCATGCAACAAGTCATGTTAAATAAAAGCTTATAATAGCATTTCCATTTCATCTTTTTCCTTTCCGAGATATCTGAAGTGAGCCAAAAGTGCACTTTTTCAAAAATTTAATATTCATCCAAATACCTTGAATCGGATCATCGGTTGCATTGAAATTCGTTTAATTCAAATCAGAATGTGAATTGCTGCCTCAGAAACAAAGAAAAGTGCATTTTAGAGGTCTTTTAAAGGATTATTTATAATTCTCTTATTCAACTTTTGTGAAATTATTTCAAGGAATTGCATCAATTTTACCATCAATATCATTTTTCCTTTATAAGGTATTATATTTTTTGTAAGAAAAAGTAGACAAAATGTTATTATTTTCGCATAATAAGCAAAACTAAGAAATCCAACCTTCATTTCAAGTGAATTAAATAGGTTAGCTTCAAGAAAAAGAAGGGCCGCTGTGGCTTGATGATAAGGACTAGGTATAAGAGGATTATAGGGTTGAGAGATGATCAGTTCTCCAGACTTTAAATTATACAACAAACTTTAAAACAAAATATATAGAAAGCCACTTCATTTCTGAAACAATTATTTGTGCTTTGAGATGAAGATGACTGGCGCACTTTCATTCTGTTGTTGTTGTTGTTACTTATGGCACTTGCCTATGGACAAACCCCTACTGATACAGGAGCAGATTTAAGCCGAAAGGAGCGTCTCTTATCTTTGAAGTAGCGCCAACTAGGGCCAATAGTACGATTTAGCTACACACTCATCACATTTGTTTGCACAGCCCCTTTTTACAGGGGAGCACAGTCATATATCTCACAGATAATACAAAGAAGAACAACCATGCCCGAACCGGGACGACCAGAACATGAGGAAGACGCGCTACCTCTGTGCCAGAGAGCTGACACTTTCATTCTAAAAGATTTATGGATCCAAAAGAAATTTATGTTCAAAAAAATATAATTATAAACATCATACATAGTATAAAATGAAGTCTCCTGGAAGTGTCTGAAGGTTTGAATTACAAAGACTCGAGAAATAGTTAACGGATATTGGAGATGTTTATACCATTTAGTAGAGCATTTACTGGGAAAGGTTTTAGGACATTGAAATCATATTGAAATAAAAAGGGGAGTTTTATAATTCCGATTTTCATTTTGCACTTATCCAAGCAAGCACGAAAATCGTAAATTGCGCATATGCAAACAGCAAGATCTGTGGTATGCATATGTAATACATTGGAGGTTTACGACTGATTTTAAACAGCCATTCAAAACTCACTGACCAAAAAAAAAAAGGTAATTCAACCTTGGCCGGAAAAGGAAATATGAGAGAAATAATATTCACACTTAGAAAAGGAAAAAATCTTAAAATAAGTATGAAATAATTATTTGAAAATCTACATATCTATACATAGTATAAAGTGAAGCCTCCTGAAAGCGTCTGTATGTTTGGAACGCAAAAACTCGAAAAGCAATCAATGGATAATAGAGATATTTATGTCCTTTTACAGAGTATTTATTGGGGGAGGATTTAGTACATTAAAATCATATCAAAATAATAATAAAAAACAGTTTTATAATTGCAATTTTCATTTATCCGCGCATTAACGAAAACCTCAAACTGCGCGTGTGGAAATAGCTGTGGTATGCATATGCAATCCATTTCTTTGTTTACGTCTGATTTTAAGCAACTATTCAAATCTCATTTTACCGAAAAGAAGGAAACCCATCCTTGATTGAAGCACATGAAATACCAAAACGCTTCGTTTGTTGGGTAATAATGAAAATGTCAAGGAAAAAAACCCTTCGTGTAGCGAATATCAGATAAATAACGTCCACACTTAGGGAAGGAATGTCTTTTAAAGGGCGAAATAACCGCCTTTCTTCAAATCGCACTGCAGCTGAATTGCGGAGACAATGAATCTCCCGAGGGGCGAAATGGTCGCCCGTGTTTTGTCTACGGACATATCCTATTTTTACCTTTTTAGCAGTATAAATATTTCTGAATGAGTGCTGTAAAAAATTGTTTTGTAGCTATATTTTGATAATTTCTAAACATATTTTTTTGATGTTGCGTGACATGCCCGTGTCATATCGGGTGGAGGCTAGATTTAAATTTGAAGCTAATTTTCTTCTGGGATGATATGCCAAGGGTGCCGTGCACGTACTGCTAGTTAAATATAATTCGTATTTCCTAGCATTTATTAAATATAAATGCTAGCTAATTATTACAGAATAACCGCAAACACGTATTAATAAAAATTTTGATTAGATGCACTGGACTTGATTTGTCACGAGTCACTTGTATGCGTATTGCGCTTTTTCTTTTTCTTCCATGTTCCTACCATGAGACTGGATAGACCAACACCACATTTTTGGAAGTCGTTGAAAGATGCGACAAAAACTTGTCTTGACTCATAAAGTAATGACTCACTTTCGACCAATTGTTTTAGAACTACAATTTGAGACCTTTAGACATGGATTAAGGGTTCGTAATCGTTATTTTCTGCAGTTATTTCCTGCCTTTTATTAGAGTTTTTATGTTCCAGTAAACTTTAATGTGATACTTTGTGAGCGTAAAGGAGAAGAAGAAATCTTAAATTTAACTTGTAAATCAAACGACTTAAATTGAGCCAATGTCATTTATATATTTTTATGCCGGCGTCCTGGCATAGGGGTAGCGTGCCTTCCCCCAGAGCTGTGCGTCCCGGGTTCGAGTCCCGATTAAGGCGTGGTTGTTCTTCTGTGTACTATCTGCAAGATGTATGAATGTTCCCACTCACCTATAAAAAGGGGCTGTGCAAACAAATGTGATGTGTGAATAGCTAAGTCGTACTCTTGGCCCTAATTGGCGTTACTTCAGAACAAGAGACGCTCCTTAAGGCTTAAAACTCGCTGAGGTTGTGGCAAAGCTTGTCCATGGCAAGTGCCAATAATAACAACTACATATAATTTTATTTTACTTTTATTCCATTTTTGATGATCTTGTGTTCGCTTTACAACGTAAACAGGGGTGCAGTAGCTTCTGAGGTATGGACCTCTGATCACCCGAAAGCAGAAGTCTGACTCCTAGCTCATATGAGGGTGAATCACACACACGCTTGCACAGTCCCTTTTTACACGGGGGGGGCGCATTCACACATCTCACAGATAGAACACAGAAGAACAACCATGCCCGAACCGGGACTCGGACCCGGGTCTCACAGCTCTCGGGAAGACGCGCTACTCCTAAACCAGAACGCCAGAGGGATAGAGACCGATAGAGAAAAACGTGCAATGAATTAAACTTGTTAATGACTTAAATTAATTAAGAAAATAATCACTTGAAAACAATAGTGCTCTCACGTAACAACTTGAAATTTGCGATCGTAACTTTCATTTTGTTTATTGTTTTTATTTTAATTGCTCTTAAAAGAGAATCTTTATGATAGAATTGTAATTCATTTTCAATAATGAAATAAAAATGTAGAAAAATCTTTTTTTAAATAAGTATCTATTACCCAAACAAGTAATTACGTACCAAATCCGGTAGCTCTAGGTCCAGCATTCTGCCATATTGTGCAGTTTGTATAACTGGTTGAAAAGGTTACGTCATTCATATTACATCATGCGTGACGTACCTTGCAGATAGTGATGCCAGCCTACAGATTTTATCAAGGACAGTTTAAGAGGTTTATGAATTAGTAGTTGATATACTCCAAGTTGCTCGGGTTTAAAATCCTTTTATTGATAATTTTGTCTTGAGTAATCGGTTAGTTAGTTTGCCTCATTATTTTAAACTAGTCTTTGGAGATCAGCTGGTTATCAATAAATATTAGTTATATTTCATTCCAATTAAATTGTTTAAAAATATTTCCATGTTAATGGTTCCATCAAATTATTAGATATTGAATCCATGAGATACCTTACATATGTTCTCTTAAACGTATTGTTACGGAATATAATTCTCACACAACAATGACAAGAAGATGCAGACTTCATTGTCTATGAAAACGCGTATGAATCGTTGTTGTTGTTGTTACTTATGGCACTTGCCTATGGACGTTCCCTGCTGATACAGCAGCAGATTTAAGCCGAAAGGAGCGTCTTTTTTTTTCAAAGTAGCGCCAACTAGGGCCAAGAGTACGACTTAGCTACACACTCACCACATTTGCTTTCACATCTTATTTTTACAGGAGGGCACAGTCACACATCTCACAGATAGCACACAGAAGAAAAACCATGTCCGAGCCGGGACTCCCACAACACGAGGAAGACGCGCTACCTCTGAGCCCGAGAGCTGGCAAAGAGTATTAAATATACACTGAACAAGTTACAAATTCACGGCGAATTAGCTTTACTTAATCCGCTTATTTAAAATAGCAGCAAAGACGGCAACAAAAGAAAAAACGCTCTCTCAAGCTCAGTCAACCAACATAGCTTGCCTTCCGAACTCAACTGATTCCCTGCCTTAAGCCGTGCCTTTTAAATAGAGGTCCATTAAAGTTTGCGGGACAAACGCAGAAAGGGTGTGCTCGTTCCAGACAACTGGAGAACTTTCTTCAAGATTCTTTAAGAACAAATGTTTATTTCTTAGCTTCTACTACACATTTTAGAGTGCAGTAAAAACCGTTAGCAACCTCATTACGTCTCCAACAAACCTATTTCACCAAATTAGTCAAATATGACAATCTTCTGTTGTAAATCCTTTTAGAAAGGTCTTTTCTCGCTAACGCACGATTCCATTATAATTTATCTCATACAATTAAATTATTTACAAATATTTACAATATTTACACATCAATTCAGAAATATTTGCAATATTTGCATCTACTTTACATAAAATTCATAACAGTATGTTTAAGTCTTTTTGATTGAGGTCAATCCCATAACATCATAATTCTATTAAAAACGCAAATGATTATTCGGGTATTTAATTTTTTCGGTATTGTAACTTAAATTTCTAATTCGCCACTTAAACGGCACAGATATTAAAGAGTATCCATTTTTATTAGCTTTTAACAATGGAAGAAAATTATGCAATTAAATAGTTCGCGAAATAATGAAAATGATTTGAATTTCCGAGCAAAAATATAATCTACTAGCCGCCTTGAGCGACCAGTCGGTTCGCCAGTATTAATGCTCGCTAAAATTTTCATATAATATTTTATGTAGCTGTGTCTCATAACAGGTTTTTCACCAAAATATACAGATATTCAATGGTGTTGATGTCAGGGTAATGTAATGATGTGTATAACTGCTGTTTACAATAAAAAAAGAACCACATTTTTACATTATGTGCGATGTGTTTGGGTTCGTTGTCTTGCGAGAAAATTAAATCTATCTAAATCCAAATTTTCAACACTAGATTGCTACGAAATATATTCTAATGCTATCTACATGAAATAAATTTAATGCCTCAGATGAAGCCATAGTACCCCAAACCATTATGGAGTCACCATCATGTTTAACTATAGGATGTACATTTTTCGGACCCAAAGCAGTATTAGGCTTCCTCCATATGATGAGACTGCTGCCACTGCCAAAAAATGTCGAATTTACTTTCATCACTAAATATAACTTTCTTTCTAAAAGTTATTGATCTCCAATTGATGAGTCTGCAAACTTCAAACGCTTTTTCTGAATGTGCAATCTGATGAACGATTTCTCTCTAACAATTCGACTCTTATATTCAGCTTGTCTAATGACATTTCGCCCAGTTTTAGCGTTTACACTTCAGCCAATGATTTGAGAAATTTCTAAAGCAAGCTGCCTGAACCATGAGGTTACGGCATTCTAAAGGAAAGTATTAAAACTTTGGGTTTATATGGAATTTTCCTTTTCCAGCAGCACAGCGATCCCAAACAGAATGCACATAGCGTGAAAATGTGGGACAGTTTTTATTATTAACAGCAGTTACACACCCCACAAAAGTATCCTGATCTCAATGCCAGGGAATATCTTTGGGCCACACTCGAAACAGTGGTTCAAAAACACAAAATTAGAAGCAAAACCCATTTAAAAAAAAGTGTTGTATTAGGAATAGGGTAGCATATCTTCAGATACCACCAAAATTAGTTGAATCGATTCCACGACGTTTGAAATGCCATTATTAAAAACCAAAAGATATGCATCTAAATATAACCACTTTCTTTCATTGTCAGATATTACAAAAATTTCATGGGTATAAACTCAATGTTTTGAGGCAAAATCTGCGCATGTTTATGTAAAATGCTTCTGAGATTTTTTCATTTTAGAAATTATTCGTTGGTTGTTCTTTATTTTTTCTTTAAATCAAACCATTTGATATGTGAAAAAATAAAAGCATGTTTGTACTTCTCAGTAATGTGCTATTTATATTGAGAGGCGGATTTATAAAAAAAAAATAAGGTGTAGCTTCAATTGTTGGTGCCACTGCATATTTATATTTATTTTAGTGGAGATACATATATAAATAGTATCGCTTGCAATTTGTAACACTTTCTAATTTTATTATTTTGTGTTCTTTTTTAAAAACGTCTTCATTTGCAGTTTCTTTTTCAATTTTTATAGTTAACAATTGACAAGCAGATATAATTATCACGTAAACAAAAATCCTTTATAAAAATATATTTTTTACTTCGTTTTGATAGTTTTATTTTATATTATAAGGATAATTTTTATTCGTTTTGATTTTTCTTATCTTGATCATGTCACGGACAAAGCCAGCTATAAAAATACTTCTAATAAGTAATTAAATCTATATTAATAAAAATGGACCGCGAAATGCGTTGCTAAGCGCAAAACTGGAGAACGGCTAGACCGATTCGGCTAATCTTTATTTTAATATTTTCGTTAAGACACGGGGATGGTTCTTTTGCAGAGAAAAAGTGTAAAAACTGCGAGGAAAATAGTTAAATTGACACTTTTCATACTTTCCCGCCAAAAATCTTCATTTCCATCCCCCACACACCAACTCAGTAAGATAGCAGGAAGTAATAAATTATGATTTGTTTCGAAAGAAATACGCGAAATCAGTTGGTTTTCATTCATAGATAACGGGATGTTTAAAAAAGAAAGAAAATCGTTGCTTTTATTATTAGGCGGTATGGATATTTAAGCTATGCCTGCTCAAAATAAAGTCTGGGCAGGGAAGAAAAAAAAGAATAAAAAGGGGAAAAAAAGAGTTTGTAGAAAGAAAAGTATTGAAGGAAAAAAATAGAATAGAAAAGAAAAAAAAGTGTGTGTGTGTGTCACCATTATTTCCTCTGCGCGCGACATTTTCCAAGTTGTTTTTAAACCTTCGCATCTCTTGAAAA
The DNA here is from genome assembly GCA_026289955.1 of Argiope argentata. Classification (NCBI taxonomy): domain Eukaryota; kingdom Metazoa; phylum Arthropoda; class Arachnida; order Araneae; family Araneidae; genus Argiope; species Argiope argentata. The sequence goes on from JAOUZG010042104.1 coordinate 8,926, forward strand.
CCAATTGTCTTTATTTGTTTAGTGTGTTTACATTTATGACAATTTGAATCTAATTATTCTATAAAAACGTAGAATTTTTAGACCTTTCCCTCCACCATTTAAGTAAAATGTCAATTCCGGGACAATCATTGCACGGATAAAAAGAGAAAGATGAGTAGTACAATGAACAGAACATCCGAAGAAAATAATACTTAATAATGCTATAAATGAATTATATGATTATCAAAATTTGTTTGGTTTAAAAATATTTTGGTGAAAAACCTGTTATGAGACACAGCTACATAAAATATTAGATGAAAATTTTAGCGAGCATTAATACTGGCGAACCGACTGGTCGCCGAAGGCGGCTAGTTTATTAATAATTGAGGTAAAATTTTAACATAAAATAATATTTCATTAATGACATTTGCTTTCTAATACACACATTATTTTTGTGTGGAAAAGCTGATTGATGCTTTTCGGTATGTATATGTAATAAAAACCCAATAAATAAGATGCAGCTAAGTTTTAAAATTATATCTTTTTATGGGTTTTCGAGTAACATTTACAATTAATAAGAGTACAGGTATAAAGCATACAAAAAATCGTAAAAGAAATAAGAATAAGTTACGCATACAAGAGCGATAATTAAACCTAAAAATATTCGGAAACACTAAACGATAATATTGTGATTCTTTCTGGAGCGAGATTAATTAATTATAAGCAAGAAACCAAACGATAAATTAGTAGCGCCATCTGAAATAACGTCACGTCATGGTGTTACTCAACTAATACAAATGTTTATTCATTCAAGCGTAACTGTTTCTGATTTCTGTTTATGGGTTTAAGCATTTCTGAAATTTGTAGAAATTAATCGGTTTAGACGCTTTTATTGCATTTGACATCAGATTGGTGGATAGACTTGACACTTTCTGTAATGGATAGTGCTATTTCTCTAATTCTATTACAGTATGTGGCAAGAAAGAAGAAGCATCCTGATAAAGCAAGCTTCTGAATTATTAAGTAAGTTACTTTCATGTATTTTTTATATAATTCTAACAACAACTTATTTCGATTCAATTTTCAAATATATATAATTTGATAAAATAACACTTAGAATTATTTCTGAGACAAAATTAAAAATTATTCTTGTAATATTTCTTTAATACAATATTCAGTTGGTGTTTAATAATGAAATACAATGCTGTGATGGTTTTCTTTTAAAAATATCGTTTGTTCTCTTTCTAAAAAATTAACATTTCTTCGTATTTATCGTCTGAAAAGTTAAATAATGATATTTATGCCATTCTGAAGAAAATGAATAAGCTTTCCCGATGAATTGTTTTCTGTTTTTTCTTTCTTTCTTTACAAAAAAAATTTACTATTCTAAAACGTTATAATTTTATGCTTTAAAAAGGAAAATCTCAAGAAATATTAGTGGAAGAGTTCTAATTTCATTTTTACTTACAAAATACAATCAAGAAATAGATTTTCATTATTAAATAGATGTAAGCATTATTAATATGTTTAATCCTTTCATAAACCTCTTAGAATCGTCTTGTCTTTTCATAGGAAAATAAGTCAACATCAAAAAAAAAATGCCTAGGATTGCATTTCTCTTTTTAAAGCCTATCAATTTGAATTCTTAGTTCTTGTTTATTATTTCTAAAAATGTTATGCATGTTCTCTTCTCAGCATTTTCATGTATTTCTGTAAAAAGCTATAACTTATAATATGTTATCAAATTTGATATTTTCTTAAATGGTTGGCAACTAAAAGTATCAGATTTGAATCAATATAAATCCTATACAAATATCTGAAACTCCCTTTGCTTTATAATTTTGTAGTTTCAAGTTTTTTAATCAAAACTTTTTATCTATAATTAGAAGAAATTAAAACTGATGTCGCCTTTTATTAAAAGTATTGTAATTATTCCAATATCATTGTATCATTGTTCGTTTTATGGCATCTATAATATTTTTTATTGCGAGAACATGATGTTTGTGTTATTGTTTGATTTTTGTACGTTTATTATGATGTTTTTTGCATTATTGTTTTGAATGCAACGGATAATTAAAGCTCGAAATCACGTCGTCAATGAATCAAGCATAAACGGCGCTATTCATCAACATCTTTTAATCGCTTTTATTTTTTTACCAGATTTAAACAATATTATTATGTGTGCTTCTTTGACAGCAGATGCGTTTTTAAAAGGTTGACGTAGAACTATGACCTCATAGCTGTTATTTCATCTCAAAATCGGACGAGCTCCAAAATTTTGTTTGCCAAGTAGAAAAATTGAAAATCAAAAAATTTAAAAATTATATATATATATATATATATATATATATATAATATACGTGTGTGTAGAGGGGCGAATAGAGACCGATAGAGGAGTCTTGTGATTGTTTCATATTAGTGTAAACTGACTAAGGACTTAACTTAATTAAGACATGAAATGACTTTAAAAAAATTTTCTCACATGTTAACTTGAAATTTGTGATAGTAGGTTTATTTTCTTTTTAATTTTTAAAAATTTCTTTTAATTTTATCAACTATAATTTAATCAAAATAAATGGGTTCATCAATTTTGGTTGCATGATGACACGTGCATCTAAATATCTACAATCACTAAAACTGAATCACATTTTTTTTTTAAATGACAATGTGAGTTTTAAAGAAGCTTTGTAGTGTCATTTTTCAGATATGAAAACCTCAATACTTTTGCACATGCGACTATGGTAGAGCTCATTTCTCCAAAGTAATAGTGAAATGAAAGATGGATGTGAAGTTTATTTTTAGTATTATTTCAGATTATTTTTTTGGAACCTAGAAACTTAATAACAACGGAAAACTCCAAAACTGTCGTAAAATAAGAAAAATTTGCAGAAAAATGCGTTTGAACAATTTTTATTTACAGTAAATGTCCTAGAAATAAAAAATTTGATATTATACATGATAGAGTTCTTCACTTAAAATATTTAATTCCATTTCTTTTTGTTAAAAAGTTCAGGTTAAAATTCCCCCTTTTTTTTTCAAATTATATAGTAATGTTGCTTTCTGGATCCAAAATAAACAGTAGAAAAAGTTCTGATTGTTACATTTGATAGGAAAGAAAATCAAGTAGGTATAATTGTGAATTTTGTGTAAATTAGATGCGAGTATTGTAAATAGTTCCATTGTTTAAAATTGTAATGGAATCGCGAATTAGCGAAAAATTGCCGTTTTAAGTTTTTATAACAGATCCCTATATTTGACTAATTTTTCGATGTAGGTGTGTTGGCGACGTAATGGCGTAGATAACGGTTTCTTCTACAAGCTAAAATGTGTAGTAGAAGCTAAGAAATACAGATTTGTTTTTAGGGAATGCGGTAAAGTTCCACAGTTGTCTGGAAAGAGTGAGAGCTTTCCGCAGTTGTCCCGCCCACTTTAGGGGGGGGGAGCTATTTAAGGCCAGCCTTAAAGGTGGGGAATCATATCAGTTCAGACAGCGAGCTACTTTAGTTGGCTTAGCTTGAGAGAGCATCTTTTCTCGTTGAAGTGCATTCTATAGCTTTGCTGTTACCCGAAATTAAATATAGTTAATTCGCTGCGAATTTGTAGCTTGTATTACGTATATGTAATACACGTTTTCATAGACAATAAAGTCTACATCTTCACAACATTCTTGTGTGAGATTTTTTTGTAACAATATCTAGAAAAATCATTTGCTGTCTTTAATACAAAATTTCATACATATTAACAATGCATTATAAGAATCGCATTCTAAGTTTCTTTTATTCGTCTTCATGATTTTCAAATTATTTTTTTCACGAACAGAATGAACATATAAATAGATTGAAAATCCACTCAACTACAAATGTTATTCTAATTATGATATAACTTGCTGAATATGATTTAAACGTAACAAAAAAAAAGAATTTTGTTTGAATCAAACAAAATTAACTCTACTTCTGCCGGCTTTCTGGCACAGAGGTAGCGAGTCTTCCTCGTGTTCTGAGAGTCTCGGTTAGGACATGGTTTTCCATGTGCCGTCTGTGAGATGTGCGACAGTGCTCCCCTGTAAAAGGGGGTTGTGCAAACGAATGTGGTGATTGTGTGGCGAAGTTGTACTCTTGGCACTAGTTGTTGCTACTTCAAAAACAAGAGACGCTCCTTTCGGCTTAAATCTGCTGCTGCATCAGCGGGGGGCTTTTCCATAGGCAAGTGCCATAAGTAACAACAACAATAACGTCTACATCTTTCTCAAACGGATTATTAATTAGCTATTGGACCACAATTTGAGTGCATGTCCTATATGTACTTCGCATACAAAATAATAAAGAAATAAACATAGAATAAGCACATTAATGCTTATTTATATAATTCATATAAATAAATATTAATGTGCTATGCAAGTTTAGGAAAAATCCCTCATCAAATTATTATTGTTCAGCGCTCTTCATAAAATCTCCTAGATATGCTTTTGTAATAACTGTTCCTTACCGCCGTTCAAAATCATCCACCCATGCAGTCTGACGATAGATTTGTAAATTTTGTATTTTTCTTTTTAAATACTTATCCTCTGCCCTGATAATGCCGTACGTTGGTCTTGTCGCTCCTCTGCCATCGGAGGAAGGGTGGAGTGAGGGGTGCACGTAATCGACCACTTTGCGTGGGAACGGAGATGGGAGGAGCAGATAAGAAGCTGAAAACAATGGGAGGATGCAGACGACTCTCGCTCTTTGTTTTTCGACGGTAATGCGCTTCAAGGTTGACACAAGCGTAGAGACCAGGGGATTAAAGGGGGCAGCAGAGACCCCAAACGACAGCATTAAATCATCAAAAGGCTTGTGCCATTTCTTAAAAGTCGGAACCCTAGAAACACACAAATATTGTACAATATTGATCAATGGTCGCATTAATGTTTTATTCTGTGGAATGTTGTTTAATATCATATAGTATTGCACAATATTGTACAATATTATGCAACAGGATGTGCTACCTGGGATATGATGCAAAGAATAACATTTACAGAGTACTATATCTACCTTTTTAAAGCATTTGTGATAGCTAGACGTGGGAAAAATCATGTATGTTAACTAGCATTGCCCGCTCGGTGTTGCCCTTTTCATAGCATCCAAGAAGAAAAAAATTGCTTTGAACTTAAGTCTAGTCTCCATCCGATATCACATGGGCATATTACGCAGCATCAAACAAACATAGAAATATATTTAGAAATGATCAAAAATGGCTAGAAAACAATTTTTACAGCACACATTCTGAAATATTGAGACTGTTTGAAAAGTAAAAATATGATATATACGTACACAAAACGCAGGCGATCATTTCGCTCTTCAGGATTTCGCAATTCAGTTGCAGTGCGATTTAAATAAGGCTGGTTATATCGCTCATCAAATAAAATTTTTTTAAAGGAAGCATTCTGATGATAAAAAAAAATTCTATTTTCCTTTGCGTCTCTATCTTTATTTCCATTCGATTGTTTAAAAACTGAAATACAAATCTAATAAATAGAAAATCTATGACAAATATTTCATTTTAAAATTCATTAAATATATGGGTTTTTTTTATGATTCATAATAATAATGATTATAATAATAATTTATGATTTATAATAATAAATGTATTATTTACACTTATTTTGTAAAACGGCGGTGTGCATCTGAAACTGTTAGATGAAAATGGCTTTGAGAGTTAACTAGAAACAATTTTTAAAATCAAGATTTTATAACTAAGTAGTTACTATTTTTTTCTTTTTTAAGGCTGGGCCAAATGTTTTTCAAATTAATAACTAAATGGCACCACGCCTATAGTTAAGAACCAAAATTGAACCATTCCGATGGCGTTTCCGACTCAACGTTCAAGATTGTACCTCATTTTGACGTTTTATTTATTTATTTTTCAAATTTAATTTTTAAAAATGCCTACATAATGGTTAAGAGAAGCAGATTCATTTTTCAAAGAAATTCGACTTAAAAGAATTATGTATATAATATTTTTCATGGCAATAAACAAATCTTTGTATTAGGTGAATAATTTTGCATCTAATTATTTTTCGGACTGCAAGGGATTAATATAATGAGCACTTAAATGATATTCAAGTATTGAAAATAATCATAGTTGATTGTCATTGAAAGGACATTGCTAAAAAATATTTCAAAACATTTAACTCGGCTTGTTTCATGTATGAAAAATTTGATAGTAAAATTCCAGTTTTACAAATATGAATAAAGTCGAATTGAATAAAATCATTTAATAATTGGTTTCAATTGCAGTATTTCTTCGAAATTGATCTAATTACCTTTTCCATTTTTTTACATATTTTAAATCACCAATAGAGCGATATGGGAAATAACAAATTTTTTTTAAAAATTAAGTTTTTTCCTATATCCTTTTTCTATTTGGATCGTCATATAGAATTTCAGAATAACTTGTATAATCAACAAAGAATTTTTTTTTCTTTCAAGAAAATCCTTAAAATAAAAAGAAAATCTGAGATCGCAAATTTTTAGTTAATACGTGAGAACATTGTCATTTTTAATTCATTATTTGCCTTAATTAATTTAAGACATTAAGTAAATTAAATCAATTGAAAAAGCAATACTGATAAAAGTAAGTCAACCTAATAAAAACACATCTGCTTTCAAAGAAGCATGCATAATAAAAATGCAATACTGGTGAAAGCAGGTAAAAAATATACATGATATTAAAAGATGTTGATGAATATTGCCATTTATTCTTTATGCATTGCCTACGAGATTTCAAGCTTCAATTATTCAAAAACCCCTAGCGGAAACAACATAATGTTCTCTCATGATAATAAAGATATAATATAGTGCGAAAAAAAATCTGAAACAATGTCCAAATTTTTTGAAATAAGCAAGTATCCGTAATGAAAGAATAATATGCCATTTTGGTTGAGATTT
>JAOUZG010042104.1:20830-31898 GCA_026289955.1 Argiope argentata
TACTCAAGCAAACACAAGCTTCAAAACAAAACAGTTTATTTTCACGAGCACAATCTCTTCAACTCTCGCACAGACGCCACGCTCTCACTCCATACTCACCAAGCCAACGCAAGTGCCCGCGCAGATGGTTCTGAAGCGCCCTGTACGAAAACACCTACGTCACAACATATTGGCCCGCGATGAAAATCTTTCATCACAACTTACAAAATGTCATCAATTATGATAACAAATATTTACAACATACAAAAACATACCACTATACAATATTAGAACATGCATTTCAAACTTTTAAACAATTATTATAAAAATAAAAAACATTAACATACTCAAAGTATCGATTTCAAACGAATATTACACAAATAAATTTTGAAATAATTAAAATATATAATACAAAATTTTAGAGTCACTAGGTTTTTTGATAAAATGACAATGGTGAGTGTTTGGTTATAGGACGTTTAAGATCACAATTCTGAACTCTCAAGTCTACAACCCGAATTTTTCCATCAGCTCCAGTATAGAGTTTAATCACTCTGCCCAAACGCCATTTAAAAGGAGGTAGATTATCGTTCTTCACAAGCACCAAATCATTTAAGTTCAAATTTGGTCTAATTCTTTGCCATTTTGTCCGTACCTGCAATTGTGACAGATAATCCGAAGACCAACGTCTCCAGAATTGTTGAAAGATCTGCTGAATCAGTCTCCTACGTTTAACTGTCGCTATTTTATCATCCATCACTTTATGCTCAGGAATGGCTGTTAGAGCAGTTCCAATGATGAATTGTCCAGGAGTCAGGGGGCTCGTCACTCGGATCATTGGAAATAGCACCACAGTTCTGGAGTTCAAGCACGCCTCAATCTGGGTTACCAAGGTGAGAAATTCCTCAGAGGTGAGTAGTTGGGCACCAATAGTTCGTTTCAAATGAGTTTTCATTTGCTTAATGCCATTCTCCCATAGACCTCCGAAATGGGGTGCAGAAGGAGGATTAAACCTCCACGTGATGGTCTGCTGAGCCAATTCGTTGTGGAATTCCTCATATGCTAGGATTTCTGAAATATAAATTTTGGGTTCCCGATTAGCACCAACAAAGTTAGTGCCCTGATCAGAAAACAGCTCTTGGGGTTTGCCTCGACGAGCCACAAATCTCCTTAACGATGCCAAAAAAGCCTCTGATGAAATATCACCAACTACTTCCAAATGCACTGCTTTTGTTGCGAAACATATAAATAAGCACACATAACACTTGATCGGTCTCACGCCTCTGCCCTTGCGGGGTTTTACATGTAATAGCCCTGCATAGTCGAGGCCCACTCTGGAGAAAACTCTGCCGGCCACAACTCTAGGTGCAGGAAGATCGGCCATGACTTGTGATGCTGCACTGGCTCGATTTTTAAAGCATTTTATGCAATTCCTAATGGCTTTGCGTACTGCTTCTCAACAGTTTATTATCCAGAATTTTTGTCGTATAGCCGAAATAGGGATGTGCCCCCATGAAGATGAGTCTCATGAAAGAGCTTAACAATCAACTCAGTCACGTGATGCTTTTTCGGAAGGAGAGATTGATGTTTTTGGCTCTCAGGTATATTAGCATGCTTCAATCTTCCTCCAACCCGAAGCACACTCTGACCATCCAAAAAGGAACCGAAGGAGATAACTCTGCTATTTGATTTAATAGGTTTCCCTAAATCCAAATTTGATATTTCCTCCTTGAACGCCTCCTTTTGAACTAGCCGCACAATAACGTTCGAAGCTCTATCAAGCTCTAACACCGTCATAAGCTCTTCTGACATTTGATACCTTAGGGTTGGCATTATTCACAAATCTAAAACACCATGCCACAAGTCGTGTAAGCTTTCTCCAAGAAGAAAACCTTGAAAGAATATCACTTTCCTTCTATGTAATCGATGCAGTGCAAACAGTTTTTCGTTGCTCTTCCAAGAAGCTTTCTTGCAGGTCAGACTCCAAATTAAACGGAACGTTTTTAATATCAAATTCAACTTTTCTCAGGAAAAATGGGCCACGAAACCAAGTTCCGTTATTCACGAGATCGACCAACTTAACACTTCGAGACAGAAGGTCTGCAGGATTTTCAGTACCCTTGCAAAAGTGCCACTGAAAGGGAGCGATTGAATTCTGAATTTCCCTAACACGGTTTGCCACTAACGGCTTCCATTTATTAGCGGAACCTCGAATCCAGTGTAACACTATTTGTGAGTCACCAAAACAATGAGTATCATTACTTCTGATTTTAAAAAAGTTTTTTCACATATTCAGCTACTCGTGTAGCAACAGTAGCTGCCATTAACTCAAGGCGAGGAAGCATTAACTTCTTTAGAGGGGCTATTCTACTTTTAGATATTACAAAGGATGTCTCTAAAGTAACTGGCTTTTGAAAGTACGCTACACAACTGTATCCCTTTATACTAGCATCTGCGAATACAATTAAGATTATATCCTCTACTTATATTCCTGCGCCACGCCGGAAATATTTTCGAGGAATACTAAAACCATCAAGTTCTTCAATCTCAGAACACAAAAATCAAGAATTTATCTCTCAGCTCCTCTGACATCTCGCCATCCCAATCGCATCCCGATTCCCACAGTTCTTGTATCGTAAATTTAGCTCTAATTACATATGGCGAAACCAAATCAATTGGATAATAAATTTTGGCTACAGTTTGCAAAATAATTATTTTAGTTATTTTGTGTATACTCAATAATTCTCTTAACTGTGGCAAATCTAACCCCAAAGTGTCTCGCTCTGTATCCCAAGCTAAACCTAGTATTTTTGCAGAGTTTGAATTGAACCTATTTTCTTCAATGTCTCTTCCGTTTTTGATCCACAACTCTCTCAAGTTTCTGGAATTGCTCTTCATTTTGCGGAGATGCATGCCTGCATTTTTTAAAATATCTGCCGCAGTGGTCGATAGATAAAAGGCTTTATCATCGTTTTCGGTCCCATATAAAAGATCATCAACATACAAAAACCCATCTAACATTTCCACAACATCAGCATGTTCCTCCCTGAATTTCTCTATATAGTGTGTAATAGTTGCCGAAAGTATGAAGGGTGATTGACAAGTTCCAAAAGGCAAACGAGGTATTCTGAATATGTGAAATGGCGAATACCCATTATCACTGAACCAAAGGAATTTCAGATAGTTTTTCGAATTCTCCTCTGGCGTAATAGAATGAAATGCACCTTTTATATCCGCACCAAATGCTACTTCATGTAATCTGAATTTTAAAATGATATCTAATAAATTACTATACAAGTTTGGACCCGGAATCAAACACTCATTCAATGATTTAGCCCCCCTGTCCTTAGAAGAACAGTCGAATACGATGCGAACGGCAGTAGTCGCCTTATCAAGACGGATTACAGGACTATGCAGGACAAAATAGCTATGCATCTCATTATCATAACCATCCCCGTTCGGGCATTTTTAAATTATCCCTGTCTCCAATTGTTCACTGATTAATCTCTTATATTCGTTAAACAGCCATTCATTTTTCATTAATTTATTTTCTAGTTTCAAAAATCTCTGCGTGACAATCAGAAAGTTATTTTTAAGTTCCGACTTTCCTTCCTTAAATAACAGTCCAACAGTATACCTTCCATTTTCAAAACGCGAGTTCTTTTTTAACAAATCGATAACCTCTAAATCTTCACGCGATAATGAATCAATATCTATCATAACATTTTCTTCTTATCGCCAAAACGACTGAAGGTCGAAACGTGTTTGGGAATCGTTCACCTCCCCCAATAAATGCTGAATATGAATTAACACCCGTCACATCTCGATTTGTTAACTTTTGCCCACAGATAGTATCTCCAAACAGCGTTTGAATCAAAAACAAATCCTCTGATATTTTTTTTTATCGGCCAAAGTTGCACGGCCCAAAAGTAATTCATTCCAATCAAAATACTCGTTTTTCTTTCACCGGAAGGATCATCTGCAAGGCGCGGATGCTCTCTTCGAATGAATTCCACAACAAACGGCGAGAGTTGACCTTCAATTGAACTTGAGTCATTAGATATTTTATCCGTGATGTAAACTTCAATATTTATGGTTTTCGATTAATCATGTCTACTCGTAAGAGTTACAGAGCTAACCAGAAATTCCTTTTCTTCGCAGTTACTTCCGAAGGAATATACTTTTAATTTTTCTACTCTTTTTACGGGCAGGTTTAATTCCCCAGCTAACTCCCTAGAACAGAAACTTAACTCTGACCCCGAGTCAATTTACACCATAGCAATTCTCTGTTTTTTTGTTTTTTTTCCATGATGAGCGACAACTGAACAAGTTTGTAATAAAACGGATTTCTTTTGAGATTGCGCAATAGACACGATAGTTTTGTCCTCCACTGCTCTATCTTCAGCTTTACGACTATGATTATCCAACTCGTGTTTATTTTTAGGAAAACCAAAGAGTGTATTATGAGACACTTAGTACTTACAAACCTCGCAGGCTTCAATGCGAGTACTGCAGAAAGCTGCTTTGTGTTTTCTAAACAACGGTAACACAAATTCGATGTTTTTAAGTGCTTTCACTTTATGCCATTTTCTATTATTTTTGAACCCTGGTTTCGTATTAGTGTTTACGACATATTTATCACTCCTTGAACTACCCAGTGGCCTCTCTGCATTCAATTTATACTTTTATAAATTCTATTAACTCTGTCACCTCAGTATTTTCCCTGGGCTTTTTTTCATCTATGAAATTCCAGAACCAAATCCTCGGGCAGTAGTTTAAGAATGATTGGGTTTAATAGCTGACCGTCGAAACCACTAGTAATCTTCAAATTACCCAGATTTCTAACACAAATCTGTAACTGATCTATGCATTGGCGTCGATCTCTATATCTTCGAAGTTCGTCCGGACAATCTTTATAAAATCGCATAGCGATTGTAATAGATTTGTTGTAAGCAGTAAATTATTCTGTGTATCTTGCAATGATTCGCTTGTACTATTTATTCTTTGCAATAATTTATCCCATAAAACAGTTAATAAAGCTGTTTCATAATGTTCGAAACATTCTGCTAATTTTTTTGCCTCCAATTTGATTACAGGTTTTTCAGTATCCGATGTGCTAATTTTGGTTAGAACTTCTTTAATATTTTGAAAACTGCGTTCTTCTCTTGATGACCACCTAGTATCACTTATTCTTTTTAAATTTGGAGATTGATTTTCTAAACTGTTATTAAGCATATTCCATCGTCGAGTAGATGCCAAGAAATATTCATATAAATTCTGAATAAAATCAAAATATTTTAATGCACCAGAACATGATTCTGCTGCACGATTTCCTATTAAATTTAATGTATGGCTTACGCATGGTACGAAAACGGCTGTATTTATGTGATGTTTTAGTCTTGCTTGCAGTCCACTGTATTTCCCTGCCATATTTGCTGTGTTATCGTAGGTTTGGCCCCTACAATTTTTAATATCTATAGACAAAGCTTTTAAAAACTCAAGAATTATTTTTCTAAATATTCAGAATTATGGTTTTGAATATTAATAAAACCGAAAAATCTTTCTTTTATGTCCCCATTTTTACTAACAAATCTCAAAATACAAGCAAGTTGGTCTACGTGAGATATATTCGGAGTAGAGTCTACAATTATTGAATAATAAATTGCTTCTTGAAGTTCAGCTATTAGATGTTTCTTAACTACATCGCTCATTAAACTTATGAATTCGTCACATATCGTGTGAGATAAATAATTGACATTTCCACTCCCTGGATTGCTAAATTTTTCCAAATGCAATTTTAGAAAACTGTCAAATTCTGCCAAATAATCAATGCAACTTAAGAAATGTCCTTTTCGATTGGAAGTTGTATCTTCTCTGTGGCCACGAAATGCTATTCCTAAACTCGCCAACAATATTACTGTTGCAATGACTCGCTGTAAAACAGCTCGCCAATACTTTTGTTCCGTGTCAACCTGCTGTTCAAAATGAGTATTTATACGTCCAGAAATAGGCAAGCGTTTTTGTAGAGTCACCATAGATTTGATATGGTTCTGTGAAGTTTCGTGACCACTTAAGTCTCTTGCTAAATTTTTCCAATCACTAAATCCCGTTGAAAATTTCGTATACGCATTAGAAAACATTTTACAAACATAACAATAAATGCACTTGTAGCTAAATATACTAACCATTGGCGAAATTCTTTTGTGCCATTTGCTTTAATACAATAAAAATTCGTTTCAGAAACATTCCTATAATAGATTCGATTTTTGTCTCCGTATTTTACTTTAAGACGTGTAATATTCCCAATATTACAAGGCTTATTTATCAAATAATGTTCAATCATTTTATCTGATAAGTTTGGTGGCCACAATGCAATGTCACTGGGAAACAAATACTTGTCTTTATGTTTACCACAGTCAGAATCAGCTATTTTATTTTGCTATATAAAATTACAAATTGTTGATTCGTGTGTTCCATTATTATTTCGCTCATTAATTTCTTCGAATTCACATTCTGCTTCGGCTAGCTCATCGGTTTTTTTCTTGTGCATATTCTATTTTAGTTTGTTCATCTGTCTTTTTAGGCTTGCATTTTATTTCATTTCGCTCACCAATTTCTTCGAATTCATTTTCAACTTCAGCTTGCTCAGGGATTTTTTCTTGTGCACATTTCATTTCAGTACACTCATCAACATTTTCAAATTCACATTGTATTTCAACTCGCTTATTAATTTGTTTCAATTTATATTCCACTTCTGATTACGCATCGTTTTTTTTTCATGTGCATAATTTTAATTTGCTCATTGGTTCTTTTAGGTACACATGCAGCATCTGGTTGCTCAACAGCTCTTTCTGGCTCGTTTTCCATTTTCGCTCGTTTTTCAAACGTTATAATAAATTTATTGAGTGAATTTTGATATCGTTCAATATATTCTTCTTTTACTTTTTGCTTTTTGCGTTTCGAAGTACCCGATTCAAACTTTCTTTTCGGTGGCATGGCTAATACATTTTTTTAAAAATTAGTCGCATAAAAAATATTAGCTGGACTTAATACCCGTTCCTTTGCTTTTAACGACGACGATAGCAAAGCTCCGAGGAGGGGAAAGGTCATGTGGTACCAAAGGGGGGGAACCAAGAGAGGGTCGAAGAGGAAGTGAACAAGACAGAAGATACTTGATCCATTTTCATGTTTTTTTTATTATTATTTTAATCCTTTCATGTAAATAATGATAATCTAGAATTGGATTGTTTCCTGTAATCATTTCTGCACAATCATCCCGATTGAAATATTTATATATCCGGTGTAGAAATGATTACAGGAAATAATAAAAGCATATTTCATTATACATATTATTATTTTAGAGCTAAATTTTGAGGCCCCTTAATTTATGAGCTCGAGGCCCGAGGCGCGCGCCTCATGCGCCTGTTCGGAAATCCGCCACTGCGTCCAAACCTTTCTTCTAAACTCTTCATACATTCATCATAATTTTCCTCAGACAAACTTTAACCCGATACACAGTTGTAAGCGGAACCCGACAATAAACTTTTTAAATAAGTAAACTTTTGTATTTTAGCTAAGCCTGTATTAGAATGAATTGCGTTATCGTATGAATTATAAAAATTCCAACCATTTACTAGGATCTCCATCAAATTTTTCTAAACTCAATTTCGGTAATCTTATTGAAACATTACTTGCTACACTGTTACTGTTTTCCGTATATATATATATATATATATATATATATATATATATATATATATAGTTCAAATTTTCAAACTTTAATAAAATACTTTTTTATCTAATCAATTTCAAGTAAATTTTTTAAAACTTGTATTGGATGAAATTTGATGTTCATACATTTTTTCAAATATTAATTCATTAGTTTTTTTTATTTATTAATTAAAAACTAAGTTTCTCGCCAAAACCTCCCACCAAATAAATAACGAATTCAGTTTGTTGTTCCCCTCACCAATGAGATTAGGCTTAACGTGTTTTCGGTTGATTATTTCAAACGATTCTGTTTATTTTCTAAGTATTCGATGCATTTAAAATTAAATATTGTTTATAATTCGATTTTTTTCGGATTCCTTTTTGAAGTATTTTCGAATTAAAATAATACAGAATAAAGAAAAAAATTTCTAATCTGTATTCATCGACTCCAACAGGCGTAAAAATTTCCCACATTTTGGGTTGCCTCAATTGGGGTTGAAAATTCAAAGCTAGTATGACTTTTAATCAATTATTAACCGTAATTGTAGTTATTAAACCGTAATAGAATGGTTGGTAGGGTGTTAGATTCAAATCCTTGAACTGCTAGTTCGAACCCGCCAGAGAAAGTGTGGTGGACGTTAAATGTGTCGTGGTCCGAAAGTTCTCGAAGTCGAAAGTAATACTGCTGGGGGTACTGGGTCAGAGGCGATCATTCCCTGTTTCAAATCTAAATTACGATCTGTGGATGAATGAATGAAATGTATGCATGAAGTTTGCCCCGTAAAAAAGGGTTTGCGACGTGTATGAGCTAGAAGTCAGACTTCTGGCTTCGGGTGCTCAGGCGTTCATACCCTCAGAAGCTCCTGCACCCCTCCTTCCATTGTGAAGCGGAACACGAGAACAACAGGAATTGTAATTATTTAATGAAAATTAATTAAAATATTTTTCCTTTGTTGATCTTAGTAAGAATAGACCTAAATCGTTTTTTTAATATTACTTATTATTATGACATTTTTCTTATTTTCTTCATATTCAATGCAATGTTGAAGTTTCTTCATACAAATATTCTACAATGAATAGCTTTCTTTAATTTTCCAAAACCTTTATTATTCTCTTCTGAACTCACAATTAATTTTTACTTTCTCGCATAATTAATATAAAAAAAGTATAAAAATCGTCAAAATAATTCAGCCTAGAATTTAAAGAATCTTTAGCACTCCTTCAGTTCGAGAAACCCAATTTTGGAGAATATCTGTCTGTCTACCTGTTTGTGACAATGATAACTCACAAGCGCTTTGAACTTGGTGGTTGAAGTTTGGTATACAATCTGTAAACAAAATTTTCAGAATTCTATCAAATTTTGAGTTATATCTATATTAAGATATAAGTCTCTCTGATTGTTCGAATAAAAGTTAATACAATTATTACAAAACGAAGAGAGATGAATAGAAAAAAATTAATTGCACAGATTTAACATCTATAATATATAATTCTTCGAGTTAAATATCCGGATGGAATGGATTATAAGAAATTCACTCACTTTGTCAGAAGAACGATGACTTTGCAACAATCGGCGAGGGACGATTCAACGTTGACGGGTGAAATGCTTAAGAAGATCTGCCTCGTCGGGATGAAGAGCTTGATTTCAGGAATTCGTGATTCCAAACCTGATGAGCAGAAGAAAAATCGAAATATTAATTAGCCAATGGATTTTTATAGATGATTTAAATGTAAAATTGGCCATTCTTTACTTGATAAAGGAAATTTTTTTTATAATATTCAGTGGACAAAAAATATACTTAAAGCACCAAAATTGTACTCAATGGGACAGTGGGAACAAAGTGTACTCAAGCATCAAAGTACAGGGTGTGGTGTCCATAATTAAACTACCCTTTTTTGAAATTGTCTGCAGGCGAAACTATTGGGAAGAAATTTTGTAGAGAACATAAAGACGGGATAGGAATTTGTTTGAGGGAATAAAAAAAATAGCTTAAAATTTCATTACCAGAGGCAATTTTTCAAATGAATTACACATTTACCCTATTTATCACAAATTTAATTATACCTAAACATGTTCAACATGACGCCCATCATGACGTCCTCTACCGTCTTTAATCGTAAGATAAATGTTCCACAGTCACCGTAGTGTGTTCTAGAAAATAGTAAGAACATGGTGTGTGCTCGAAAAGCCTTGACGTGCTTGCAAATCCGGGACAATTTTATTCTGAATTAATGATGCATAATACTGTCCGGTGATCTAGCAATTTAACGGGCTTCTCACACTTCAATTTTCATGCAAAATGGAGCTCCTCCACACATTAGCCATTGTGTAAAGGACGTTCTCCATAATCCTTTTACAGAAGAACGTGTTATCAGCCGTCACTTTCGTGATCTGTGGCCTCTCCAGTCTCCAGACCTGAATCCACGGGACTTTTCGCTTTGGGGACATATAAAACATCTGGTAGGTCGTGATAATCCAAAAACTTGACCCAATTTAAAAAGCAGCATGTTCTTACTCTTTCCCAGTGCACACTACGGTCAACTGTGGAACATGCTATCTTATGATTCCAGATGGTAGCCGAAAAGGATGGTCGTCATGTTGAACATGTTTTGTTGTAATTAAATTTGTCAAAAATATGCTAAATGTGCAATTCATTTGAAAAACTGTCTTCTGGTGGTGAAATATTGAACTTTTTTTATTCTTTTCAACATATTCCCATCCTTTCATTACGTCCTATATAAAGTTTCACAACTTTCTGATCAATAGTTTCGCCTGCAGACAACTTTGAAGTAGGGCCGTTTAATTAGGGCCACTCTGTACACTCTTACCTTCTGTAATGATGTTCAAGGCGAAATCTTCGTCCTGGTCTGCGTACAGAAGAAAAGCATCAAAACTGTATTCATGTTTTTCACTGTCCTTCAGGTATCCACAACCGCACGAGTAAAACAAGGCGGCAAGCGCTTTTCGGAAGATGCAACAGAGGAGGCAAAAAATGACAACTAGCCCAGCAATACCTTAATCAAATAGATAAAAATATTTCGTTCTTATTTATTAAAATTAAATATAATGTACTATACGAAATATTTATTGTATTTTAAACTATTCAAGTTGCTCACTATGCAATGAAATTATAATTTCAACTAAAGAGCCAAAAAAAGAACAGAATATAATAAAAAAGTTGTTTTTACTTTTAAAAAACTCCAAGTAACACAGTATGCAAAGAAATAGTTATTTTAAATATAACAGTCCAATAGGACAATATGCTTTACGATATTGTACAACATTATCAGATATTATATAACATGGTTAATTCTGTACGATGCTTTTCGTTATAATTAAATAATTTTTTGCTGCTAAGGAAACGGAAGAATCCACCAAATT
>JAOUZG010042121.1:0-15826 GCA_026289955.1 Argiope argentata
ATATTCCTCCATTCTGTGAGCGAGCCAGATCTCTCGTTCATGACTCTGACCTTGAAAATATCATTCTTATATCAGATATTGTATGCTTCCCACCCTGGGATATTCCAGAGTTTTCCTTTTCAAATCCTTTTCTCGGATTTGATAAATCATCAACTTCTCAACTTGTTTTCCAACAGCTTTTTTTCTACCATCGCAATCGGTACTCTTCATTTTTACCCATTTTCACAGATGGTCATGTTGGTTGTGGAATCATATTCCCATCCGAAACACTGAGCTACCGACTTCATAATTGTTGCTCCGTATTCACGGCTGAGTTAATGGGTATAGTCTGTGCTCTACAGAAAATTTCATCTTCCACTCAGCGAAAATTCATTATTTATACCGATAGCATGAGTGTGTTGGATACCCTTTCTCATTACCATAATCGGATGCACCCAATAGCTCTGGAAATTTTGTTCACTTTGCGTCTCTTGCAAAACAGGGATTTTGAAATAAATTTTTGTTGGGTCCAGGGTCACATGGGTTTTTCTGGAAATGAAATGGCTTATTCGGCGGCAAAATCAGCTACGACTTTCTTGTCTCGGAGCCTTCCTTATTGCGATGTAAAAAATGCCTTGACTAAATATATTTTCTCTACTTGGCAATTGACGTGGGACCTGCGAACACAAAATAAATTACATTCCATCAAGCCAACTATTGGATTGTGGTCTGTTCTCCCTATTCGTGAGACCGACGTAAAATTGACTCGTCTCCGTATAGGTCATACGCGTTATACGCACCGACATCTCATTTTGGGTGAGATGACGCCTAAATGCCCAATATGTCATGTAGTTTTTACTGTAAGTCATATTTTAATTGAATGCCTTGCTTTTAATCTAAATCTTGTCCGTTTTTTTAATACATCGTCATTAACCTTGCGGGACTTGGTAGGTGAGAAATACCACCCGAATATTTTTAATTTTTTAGAGTCTATAAAGTTTTATACTTGCATTTAGTCGAGTAATTTTTAATTAGTTCCTTAATGGTCATTTGTTTCATCATTCATTTGGTATTCATTCAGAAAAGTTTCTCATAATATTGCTTTTATAGTTCACCATTTGCATGGTGCAGCTTAGCCAATTGTGGCTCTTGTGCCAATAGACCCCAATCAACCAACCAACCACTCACCCCTCAGGGGCTCACCTTCTCTAGGTGGGTACGGGTATCCCAATCCCGAGGTTCCCAGGGATCTTTACCCGTTTTATGTTTATTCTCCCCTTCTGCTGTCTGCTTGATCCTTCTTTCCCTCAACGGCAAGCGAGGGAGCTCTCCATGAGAAGCTGTCACCGCTCTGTTGCTTCTTGCTTCTCATGGACAGCTAAAAAACCCCACGTGTTGGCCGTGCGTGGCGACCCTTTAGACGGGTGGTGCACTGTGGTCCCCGGTGTATCAATCGGCTGGTTGCTATTCACCTGAGTGGTTAGTCTGCTAGGGATCAAGAGAAGGGGTTACTCCTTGGGCTTTGCGTTATGGGTGGTCACTGTCCCCGGGGGTAACTCCGAGCGTATAGGTACTGGCTAGCACTAAAGTAAGCGCTGAGGCTGGAAATGGCCAGAGTCAGTGGCTTCCTTCCCTTGTTGGACTCCTTGGTGGGTGATGCCGTCGGACCCGAACTCTTTTTAAATCGTATGGGTTCCTCCAAACGTGGTCCCTTCAGTGGGCATCATAAAGAACTTAAAATTGTTAATAGTTTTCATCATTTTGACTCCTTTTTTATTATGAAACTTTTGTCTGAAAAGAATGAAACTTTTAATAACATATCTCCTTTTCTTGTACAAAATGCTATTACAACAGCTGTCGGCGACGTTTCTTCTATTCGAAAAACGTGTTCAGGTGATTTGCTGGTGGAAGTCGGTTCTAAAAAGCAATCACAGCACATTATTAAAATAAAAGCCTTGGCTACGTATCCAGTGACTGTCAGTCCTCACAACTCCTTAAACTACACTAAAGGTGTAATTACATGCGGGGAATTGTTCAACGTCCCTCTTGAAGAAATAACAAAGGAACTTAAACTCCAAGGCGTAACACAGGTACGCCAAATCAATATTCGTCGGGATGGTCAAATTCAGCCAACAAAGCATTATATTCTAACTTTCCATAGTACCAAATAGCCTGAATTCATATATCGCGGATATATAAAATTACCGGTTAGGCAGTACATACCTAATCCAATGAGATGCTTTCAATTTCAGCGTTTCGGGCATTCAAAGGTTAATTGTCACGGGACCCTAACTTGCGCCCGATGTGTAGAAAAGGGACATGAAAGCCAACAATACCACGCAGAAGAAAAATGCGTGAACTGTGACCGAAATCATGCATCTTATTCTCGAGCCTGTAAACACTGGCAACTGGAAAAAAATTACAACCACTAAAATAAAAGAAAATATATTCTATCCTGAAGCCAGACGAAAAGTTGTAGCATCAATACCAAAACCTGGTTTAAGCTATGCATCCGCTGTGCAAAACTCCTTTTGTTAAAATTGCACTTGCACAAACTGTACAAAAAAAAGGCATCAAAACAAAAATATAAGTACGATTATCCAATTCTGACACTGAAACTTCAATGGTTAGTATTCCTGATGATATTAAAACTGTCACAAATAAACCAAAGGCAAAAACAAATAAATACCTCAAGCTAAAGCTTTCCAAACGAGGCCTGGTTACTAAAGATCTTGTCAGTAATCTCAAAAAAACAACTCTGAGCAATTCTGTTGCCCTGGGACTTGCAGATAGAGGTGTTGCCCATAAGGACTTAACGTCCATTTTTGGTGGCACATCCAAAAGTCCCGAAACCATCTCACTCCATCTATCAGAGGAGGAGGATGAGTTTGAAATGAGGTGCGAAATCACGCAACCTTCCAAAACTCTTCTCAAATCTTCACTTGCAAAAAGAATTTCTTCCTTTCTATCTTGGAATTGTCGCAGCATTCGGTCAAAATTAAATGACATCAAGACCATTATTAATAAGTTTCCTCCTGCTTGCATTGATCTTCAAGAAACCTTCTTGACACCAAACATTCCCAAAATACTGCGTGGTTATACCTGTATTCGGAAAGATGCAGGAACAGGATCTCACAGTTCAGGGGGTGTCTGCATCTTTACGTCAAATCTCTACCCGCACTCTTAGTTAAATTTACGTACTTCTCTTCAGGCTGTGGCTGTGCAAGTTCGGATACGGACACTAGTCACAGTCTGCTGCATTTTTTTTACCACCCTTGATGTCATCCAACACCAAGATCTTGCCAATCTAGCGGACCAGTTTCCTTTGCCTTTTATAATACTTGGAGATTTAAATGGACATAGTACATTGTGGGATTCAAATAGTACAAACTCTCGTGGGAGACAGATTGAGCTATTTATTGACAATAATTGTATTAGATTACTGAACAACGAAGAGCAGACATACTTTCACGAACCCACACGCAGCTTCCATACAACTGATCTGGCCATATGTTCTCCAGAATGTCTGCCTTTACTGACCTTTGCAGTCAGTCGAGATCTTTATAATAGTGACAATTTCCCAATTATTGTCTCCCATACTGATAGCGGTGGTGTGACTCATTGTCCTCCACGTTTCCTATTCCAGCGGGAAGACTGGGGTTCTTTCATGAGATTGGCAAATATTACAGAGACCATGATCAGTACTTGAGACATCACGGAAGCAGTGCAACTTGTCTTTGATATCATAATAAGTGCTGCAAACGCCACCATTTCGAAAACTTCGCCATGTATAAAAAGATTTCGCAGACCGTGGTGGAATGAAGCTTGTCGTGACAATCATAAGAACCAAAAACGGCTATGGAATATTTTTAGAAGGTACCCTACAACAGAAAATATAATTGCTTTTAAGCGTGCCAGAGCCCTTGCTCGTCGCATACGCCGAATTAGTCAGAGGGAATCATGGATTCAATTCGTGTCATCCATAACATCCTCCACTTCCAGTAAACATCTATGGAGAAAAGTAAAGGCCGCTAATGGCATTTATAGTGAATCATCTATACCTGTTTTAAAAACAGGAAATGTGATAAATTCCGCCCCATTAGACGTATCCAATATTCTTGGTCAAGCATTCGCACGAATATCCGCCACAGATTCTTATAGTCCTACATTTCTGACAATTAAGAATCGTGCGGAACGGTTGCCTTTGTACTTTAATGATAGATGCCCTTTTCCGTATAACTGTGAATTCAAGATGTCTGAACTGGAAATGGCCTTAATTAAAGCCCATGATTCCAGCCCTGGACCAGATGGGATCACCTATAATATGCTCCGCCATCAGAATGCAACTTCCCTGTCGAATCTGTCACTATTATTTAACAGAATATGGACGGAACAAAAGTATCCTTCACAATGGTGCGAAGCTATTGTGATCCCAATTTTAAAACCTGGTAGAGAAGCATCCAGCCCTCTGAACTACCAGCCAATTGCTTTGACAAATTGCCTCTGCAAAACAGAATGGTCAATGCACGTCTTATATTCGAATTGGAAAAACAAGGATGTTTCCCCCCGTTGCAGAGTGGTTTCCGAAGAGGTAGATCTACAAAGATAACCTTGTTTTACTGGAAACTGAGATACGCAATGCGTTTGTTAGATGGAACCACCTTGTCTCCATATTTTTCGGCATTGAAAAGGCGTACGACTGGACATGGCGCTATGTCATACTTTCAACACTTTATAACTTTGGTTTCAGGGGAAACCTCCCCATATTCTTACAAAATTTTTTATCACATAGGACTTTTAGAGTTCTTATAGACAACTTTTATTCTGATACTTTTATTCAAGCTGAGGGAGTTCCTCAAGGAAGTGTCCTCATTGTTATCCTTTTTATTGTTCACATTAGTCAAGTTTTAACACATTTACCTTCATCTGTTCAAGGATCACTTTATGTTGATGATTTGAATATCTCATGCCAAGGCAGTAACATGAATTTAACATAGAAACAGCTGCAAAATGCTGTTAATAGGATAATTGATTGGCGCGATAACAATGGGAATATCATATCTCCAGAGAAAAGCCGATGCGTTCATTTCTGTGGGAAAAGAAATATTCATGTAGATCCCGTCATTCAAATACGAAATAAAGCTATCACAGTAGTGGATGAAATGCGATTTCTGGGATTAATTTTTGATAAGAAACTCTCTTTTCTTCCTCATATTTTAAACATACGGAAGAAATGTGAAAAATTGCTCAACATTTTAAAGGTACTCTCCAAAACATCTTGGGGTACTTATCGGGCATCTGTGCTACATATTTATGAAGCAGTTGTCCTCTCTCGCATGGATTAACGGTGTATAGTGTATGGATCCGCCCGTGTTTCTTTCCTGAGGCGATTGGACACCATTCATCATTCTGCATTAAGGATTTGTTTCGGAGCGTTTCGTACATCTCCCGTAGAGAGTTTCTACGCTGTTTGCTATCAGCTACCTCTCGAATTAAGGCGCAAAAAATTGTCTGCCTGTTATTATTTCCGCACAAAATCGTTTTCCAATCATACCATTTCTAACATAACGCTACCAAATAATCTTCGCAGGTTATATAATGCCCGACCCTCAAACATTATACCATTTAGTGAGAGAATGAAACCACTTTTGAATGATTTGAGCCTTTCAAATGTTGTTATTAAAACTGTAGATTCATTATGTTTTCCCCCCTGGGATATTCCAGAATTTTCATACATGAATACTTTAACGGGATTTGATAAATTGTCCAATGATCCGGCTATCTTTAAACGACTTTTTTTGCATCATCGCTATCAGTATTCTTCCTTTGTACCACTTTTTACGGATGGCTCAAAATCAGATGGGCATGTCGGTTGTGGCATACGTTTTCCGTCTGATACACTAAGCTGTCGTCTGCATAATTGCTGTTCAGTATTTACTGCTGAGTTGATGGCAATTTTCTTTGTACTTCAGAAAATTTCACTTCTTTCTGAAAATAACTTTATTATTTATACTGATAGAATGAGTGCGTTGGAGACACTTTCGCACTACAACGCCCGAATGCATCCCATCGCGATTAGAATTCTATTCACTTGGCGTCTACTGAAAAATGAAGGCTTTCATATTCTTTTTAGTTGGATCCCGAGTCATGTGGGCATTGCTGGGAATGAAGAGGCAGATTCAATGGCGAAATCTGCAGACTCCTTTTTGTCATACAGACTTCCATATTGTGAAGTTAAAAGTTATTCTACTAAACATATTTATTCCACATGGTAATTAGCATGGGATCTGAAAATCGATAGTAAACTCCATTCCGTGAAGTCTAAGATTGATTTGTGGCCTGCCCACCCTATACGAGAGCTCGATGTTAAATTAACTCGACTCCGTATAGGACACACCCGGTTTACTCATCGTCATCTGATCTTGGGTGAAAGGATTGCGATGTGTCCCACTTGTCGCATTGCTTTTAGTGTGAAACATGTTTTAACTGAATGTCCAGATTTTAATGCTTATCGCTGTAAATATTTTAACTCTTCTTCCCTTAACTTGAAATACCTGGTGGCTGAAAAATATCACTCAAATATTTTTAAAATTTTAACAGCTATTGGTTTCATCAATCGTATTTGACAGTTTCTTTTGCCTTTTGTCCTTTTTATTGTTAAATGCGCCATCTTAAATTTAATTTTGCATTTACGTTAATCATTGATTCACATCTTAATACTTTTATCTACACATTTTAGATGTTGTTTTTTCATGCTCTTTTAAATGTATGTCCCTATTTTACCGTATGCTTGGCGCAGTATAGCCAAATATGGCTCTCGCGCCAATAAACAATACAAACCAACCAATCACCAAAAACAATTTCGGAAACCATGGTGGAATGACTCCTGCCGCGACACTTACCGAAAGCAAAAGAAACGATGGAATATCTTTCGTAGATACCCATCAACGGAAAATCTTATTGCATTTAAGCGCGCCAGAGCCAATGTTCGCCGCATCCGTCGGCAAAGCCAGAGAAAATCATGGATCGATTTCGTGTCTTCGATTACATCCGCCACTTCAAGCACATTGCTTTGGAAGAAAGTAAAAGCTGCAAATGGGATAAATAAAGAGTTTTCCTTTCCCGTTCTAAAGACAGGAAATGGAACTATTGCATCTCCAAGTGAAGTTGTTAAGTCTCTCGGGTATGCATTCTCTAAAGTCTCCACTGTCGATTCTTATAATTCTGTTTTCTTGACAAAGAAGAATCACGCGGAACGCAGAGTTTTGCGTTTTCCACTCGAAGATCTCTTTCTTATAATTCTGAGTTGAGGATGCATGAACTGCTAACGGCCTTGTCTAAAGTTAAGGATACTAGCCCAGGTCCAGATGACATTACCTATAACATGCTTCAAGATTTATCTAGTACTTGTCTTTCAAATTTGTTGTATTTATATAACAGCATTTGGGTTGAACACAAGTTCCCTACACTGTTTTCCCATCCTAACACAGCAAGGACTCTTCTAATCCACTGCTCTATAGGCCTATAGCGCTCACAAACTGTTTGTGTAAGACACTGGAACGTATCGTCAATTCCAGGTTAGCTTTTGAAGTGGAGAAGAGATTATGTATTCCACAAATGGAGAGTGGTTTTCGTAGAGGGTGTTGAACATCTGATAATATCGCCCTTCTAGAGACTCAAATTCGCAATGCATTCGTCAGTCGGGATCATCTAATCTCGATATTTTTTGACATTCAAAAAGCGTATGATCGGACGTGGCGCTTTGGAATTCTTACCACTCTTTTAAAATTTGGTTTTATAGGATATTTGCCTGCATTTTTTATGAACTTTTTATCGTTAAGATCATTTCGTGTACGAATCGGCAATTTTTATCCATATTCTTTTATCCAAGCTGAGGATGTTCCACAGGGAAGTATCCTCAGTGTAACACTTTTTAATCTGCATTTCAGTCAAGTTCTTCGTGTTTTACCTTCATTTGTTCAAACTACCTTATACGTGGATTGATCTCCAGGTCTCCTGTCAAGGCAGCAATACCCCTCAGGGGCCCACCTTCTTTGGGTGGGTACGGGTGTCCCAATCCCGAGGTACCCAGGGATCTTTCCTTTTCCCAAGGGATCTGCTTTCTTTGGTAGACACGGGTTTCGCACCCCCGGGTTACCCTAGCGATCCTTCTCTTTTTCTTATTTTCATAATTTCCATTTTTAAATGAGTTATAGTGATATTTCATTTTCATTTATGTTGGCGTTTTGATTTGGATTTGAGTTTCCTATTAAACCCAAGTGTTGGCCGTGCATGGCGACCCGTTAGGGGCAAAATGGAATCCTGGGGTCCCTTTGCTTTCCCTTTGGCCCACGCTGCTCCGTAAGTCGGGCGGCAGGAATGAGCCCGTTCTTGTCAATCGGCTGGTGGTGCGTTTTCTTTGGGAACGAGAAACCACTGCTTGAGGGTTAGGCCTGCTGTCTCTGTAGGTCTATATCCCGGTGCTAACCCTAAGGCAAGTACCGAGGCTGGAGATGCCCAGAGCCGGCAACTACCTTCCCTTATTGGACTCCACGTTGGGCGGGGGCGTACCGGGATGAACACCAGTTGCAAATTATGGGTTCCCGCAATTTTGGTCCCGACGGAGACACGTGTCCGTCAACCTCTCCTGTAAAGGAGTACCATGTCAACGACCGATTCTTTATCGTAAAAAGTAACGATAAATCATTTAATTCCATATCAGCCATCTTAATTCATAAAACCATACTAGCAAATGTCGGTGATGTTAAGTCAATTAAAAAATGTAGAAATGGCCCTCTCTTGATAGAAATCAGTTCTCAGAAACAAATTTCATCTCTAATGAAAATGAGGCAAATTGGTACCCATGAAATAATTGTTGTTGCTCACAGTAGTCTGAATCAATCGAAAGGAGTTATTTCGGAATCTGAACTACAAAACGACACAGAAAACGACATACTTGAAGATTTGAAAAATCAAAATGTTATCGCAGTTAAAAGAATTATGATTAAAAGAGACGGGCAATTATTACCAACAAAGCATTTAATACTCACTTTTAGATTAACATCAATTCCCAAATCCGTGCGAATTGCATACTTGAATTGTTCAGTAAGACCTTACGTTCCAAATCCTTTGCGCTGTTTTAAGTGTCAAAGGTTTGGATACACAGTACAAGCTTGCAGAGGATCACAGGCATGTGCGCGATGTTCCTTGCTCGATCATGATAGCCAAACATGCTCTAACACCCCTTGCTGCACAAATTGTAAAGGTGAACATCCAGCTTATTCCAGACTTTGCACTCACTGGAAACAAGAAAAAGAGATCCAAACCGTAAAAGTAAAACAAAATCTTACCTTCAAGGAAGCACGAAAAACTGTTTTAGACCGTACTCCTAGAGCAGGTATGTCTTATTCTGCAGCAGCAAAGGTTATGATGGTGTCGACTTCAACTCAAACATTTGAAGAAACTCAACAGCAAGTTAACAGCGCTTTCCCTAGAATGAACCAAATTAAATCCAAATCTCAAACTGCAATAAATAAAGACATAAACGGGAGTAATAATAAAGAGAACAAGTCAAGCCAATCATGTTCAACTAAAGATAAAAACTTAACACCCTTCAAGCAATTCAAGTATATCCTCTCATAACCCTACTGTGAAATCTGATAAAGGGGGCCAGCCAAAGAAAGTATCAAAAATATTGAGACTAAAGCAATGAAAAAAGCGCGACTACAGTTGCAAAAGAAAAATCTAGGTGACAAAATAAAGGATTCTATTAAAAAACGTACAATTACCAAACATGACCTATTAAAACAAACACAACTTGAAGGCTGTGATGAAAAAGATAGTTTAAAAATCCATCCTTCAGAAGATGACGCGATGTCTACTAGCGGGGAGGAAGAGTCACTTACCTCTTAATTCAAAAACACGGCCATCAAAATACTTTCTTGGAATTGTCAGGGCTTACGCACTCATTTTCAAGACCTTAAAAATATTTTAAATAACTACCAGCCCGCATGTCTGGGATTACAAGAAACATGCCTATCTCCGAAACATTCCACAAAAGTGAAATACTATAACATCGTTAGAAAAGATTACACTCTGGGCTCTAGATCCTCAGGAGGTGTGGCCCTTTTCATTTCTCAAACATTTCCCTATAGAGAATTACCTATAAATATCCCTATTCAAGCCGTTGCAGTTCAGCTTCACATAGGCTCTTTATTAACAGTTTGCTGTATTTACTTGCCCCCGAATGACAACACGATTCAAAATGATTTTAACAGGTTAATAGAGCAACTCCCAAAACCTCTCATCCTCGTGGGAGATTTTAATGGCCACAATCCTATTTGGGGAAGCAAAGATTTCAATCTAAAAGGGCAACAAATAGAGGTTTTACTAGAAGACCATGATCTGTGTTTATTAAACGATAAAAGTTATACCTACTTTCATATACCTAGTCGAACATTTCATACCCTAGATCTCGTTTTATGTTCTCCAGCATTAGAAGTTAAATGGGATTTTGGTGTTGCAGACGACCTGTACAACATTGACCACTTTCCTGTTATTTTAACATATAGTCACAATGATGCTGTATATCCAGAAATACCAAAAAATATATATATTTCACAAAGCAGATTGGGCTCTTTTCTCACATTTGGCTTGCATTACAGAAGACATTGTAAAAACCGAAAACATTGACGATGTTATGCAAATGATAACGGATAAAATTATAAAAGCAGCAGATGCTGCGATTCCAAAGACATCAGGAAAGATTCCGAAGCACTGGAAGCCTTGGTGGAATGATGAGTGCAAAGCGGCTGAGAAGAAACAAGCCAAAGCTTGGAATAAGTTCCGACGATATCCCACTACTAATAATTTTATTATCTTTAAACAAGCTAAGGCAACTGCAAGATTGATCAGGCGGAAAAGTCAAAGAAATACGTGGGTATCATTTGGGAGCTCTATAAACGGAACAATAAGTTACAAACAGCTGTGGGATAAAACAAGGAAGATATCTGGCATTTTTAAAAACCAACGGACAATTTATAACACATATAAAGGAAATGGCTAATACACTGGGTGAGACATTCTCGAGAGTATCTAGTGCAACTTCGTACACACAAGAATTTATATTTTACAAAACAAATGAAGAAAAACCTAGTTTAAACTTCTCTATGAACTCTAAAGAGGAACATAATTCCGATTTCAGTTATATGGAGCTAAAAAGGGCACTACAAAAATCTCGCGCCACTTCACCTGGTCCCGACAATGTTCACCTTTACATGATAAACCATCTTAGGGAAATATCTCTAAAAAATACCCTGTATTGTTTCAATCGAATTTGGCATGAACATAGTTTTCCCAACTTATGGAGAAATGCAATTATAATTCCGATTGCGAAACCAGGAAGAGATTCTTATGACCCAAGCAATTATCGACCAATTGCACTCACTAGTTGTCTATGCAAAATTTTAGAGAGAATGATTAATGCTCGCTTAGTATACATTCTTGAAGAGAACAAATGGTTATCCCCTTTTCAAAGTGGCTTCCGCCGTGATAGGAGTACTTTAGATAATGTTTTGCAACTAGAAACATCTATCAGAGAAGCTTTCGTGAGCAAGAAACATCTAGTATCAATAATGTTCGACATGGAAAAAGCATACGACAGAGCTTGGAGATACGGAATTTTGCGAGATTTGCACAGAATCGGTCTTCGAGGAAATTTACCTGTTTTTATTGAGAACTTTTTAAGAACGAGAACCTTTCGGGTTCGATTGGGCAATATTTTATCTGATGTTTTTTATCAAGACGAAGGAGTTCCTCAGGGAAGCGTCCTCAGTGTTATTTTATTTATTGTCAAAATCAATGATATCATTGAAAATATCCCACCGGCTGTTCACGGTTCATTGTTTGTTGATGACTTTCAAATACATTGCTCCAGTGAAAACATGGATTTCATTGAAAAGAAACTTCAAGAAGCTATCAACAATAGATGTGAATGGGGAAAATTTAATGGATTTATTATTTCTGCTCAAAAATCGGTTGCAATTCATTTTTGCAGAAGACGTGGGCTGCATCCGGATCCAAAACTGAAATTAAACAAACAGATTATTCCTTTTATGTCTGAAGTAAAATTTCTAGGAATAATGCTTGATTCAAAATTGACTTTCAAGTCACACATAAATTATCTGAAAAGAAAATGTATACTTTCCTAGAACTTAATGAAAATTCTCTGCAATTCACAGTATGGAGCAGAAAGTAATTGTTTACTCAAAATATATAGAAGTTGAATCAGATCAAAACTGGATTACGGCTGTGCTGTATATGGATCTGCTGTGGAATCTACATTGCGGCCTCTTGACTCTATTCATAATCAGGGTTTACGACTTTCAATTGGAGCATTTCGAACTTCCCCCGTTTTAAGCCTATATATTTTATGTGACGAGCTTCCTTTAAAATTTAGAAAAGAAAAACTGGCTCTTAATCTGTTTTTTTAAAATTAAACGTGACGATTCACATCCCTTGCATTACAAAATTTTAAATCCTACTTATGGCTCATTATTTTCATTGCGATCATCTTTTCGTCCTACTTTTGGTTTTAGAATTGGAATAATTCTTAAGGATCTAAATATAACTGACTTCCCGATTCTTAACAAATCTGACGATTTTCCTCCTTTTGAAAAAAATATATATTAATTTTATTGATCTTTTTGAGAAATGGAACAAGTCATCAACAGTAAATTTAATTTACCAGTCATTGTTTTATTTTCACAGACAACATTTTTCTGACTATGAACCAGTTTTTACTGATGGTTCCAAGGCAAATGACGTAGTAGGTGCAGCTATAATTATCAGAAACACTGTAATCTCGGAAAGATTAAACAAATTTTGTTCCGTTTTTACATCAGAAATTTATGCAATATACCGGGCTTTGATAAAAATTGCAGAAAAAGGTTATAAAAGAAGCATTCTATATACAGATTCAAAAAGCGCCATTGAAGCATTAAGGAAAGGTCCTTCAACAAGACATCCCTTGGTGCTGAAGTGCATTGGATTCTATATTTATTTAGCAGCGAGAGGAATACAAGTAATATTTTGTTGGATTCCTGGACACTCGGGAATTGCTGGAAACGAAAGAGCGGATAAAGCTGCAAGAAGTGAGCAGCAATGACTGAAAATTTTGTTCCATTAAATGATGCAATTCAAGTTGTTAAAAACCAACTGCAAATAAAATGGCAAAGCTTTTGGAACGAACAAAAGCAAAATAAGTTATATGAAATTCAGCCTTTAATAAAGCCTTTTAAGTCTTACACGCTAAACCGGAAACAATCAGTCATTTTAAATCGTCTTCGAATCGGTCACACTAGATTGACACATAAGTACCTGTTAAATTCAGAACCTGCACCACTTTGTTCGCATTGTCATTGTACCCTTTCATTTAAACATATTTTTTTGCAATGCCCAAATTTTAGAGCATATAGACGAATCTTATTTGGGAATAAAAATCAATTGAAAGACTTGTTGGGTGATAAGCCACATAAAAACTTATTTTACTTTTTACAAAACATTGGCATTGATAACCTTATCTGAGTTTTTTTGCTCTTTTTAAATTGGTTTTAGAATTTTTACTCTTTGAAACATGTTAAAACTCTGGAAAGTTTCTTAAAATCATGTGTTTGGCGCAGAATGGCCAAATGTGGCTTTTGCTCCATAAAACCAAACCAAACCAAGGCAGCAATATGCGCTCAATAGATCGACAACTACAAATTGCAGTAAATAAGCTCTTTGACTGGTGTGATGATAACGGACACACTATTTCTGTCGAAAAGAGTCGTTGTATTCATTTTTGCAGGAAACGAGGTCTTCATTTTGATTCTGCAATTTCTATTCGGAATGTCGAAATTACTGTTGTGGATGAATTTAAATTTTTGGGAATAATATTTGATCGTAATCTCACCTTCCTCCGAAATGTCTTGCTTCTGTGGAAGAAATGTGACAGGTCATTGAACATTCTCAAGGTATTATCAAGGACTACTTGGGGAGCAGATCCTACATCCTTACTTCGAATTTAAGATTCAATTGCCCCTCAGGGACTCGCCTACTATAGGTCAGTACGGTCAGTACGGTCAGTACGGTCAAATTTCTGTTTAATTAGTTTTTTCTTTTCTGTCAAAAGGCTGCAGAGATAAAGAAGAAATAGAGACATTGAGTGTTAACACAAAATTTAGAAGCGCATGGTGTTCAAGAACACTATGGGGGAAAATGGAGGTTTATAGTGTAAACAAATGAGATAAAGGATTGTAAATTTGGACTTTGACTTATTGGAGGTAATTTTAATTGTAGGTGATTTAAAATATTCTTGGTGATATTTGTGGTATTAATCTAAAAATGATTTGTAAAGGGAGGGACAAAAAAATGAGAATTCATTATTGTGGAGGTATTGGAGGAAACTTTCAAACATGACTGATTTTAAATGTTTTTTGACGGGCGGTGCACTGTGGTCCCCGGTGTATCAATCGGCCGGTACCTAACCACATAAGTGATTAGTCTGCTAGGGATCAAGCAAAGGGGTTACTCCTTGGGCTTGGCGTTAAGGGTGGTCACTGTCCCCGGGGGTAACTCCCAGCGTATAGGTACCAGTTAGTATTATGGAAAGTGCTGAGGCTAGGGAAATCTAGAGCCAGTTACTGCCATCCCTTGTAGGGCTCCGTGGTGGGCGATACCGCTGGACCTGAATTCTTTTCATATCGTATGGGCTCCTCCAAACGTGGTCCCTTCAGTGGGCATAAAAATGTTTACAAATGCGCTACTAATCTTCAGCAATTTGATTCATATTTTATTATAAAACGTATATCTGAAAAAAATGAAAGTTTTAACTCTGTCTCCCCATTTCTGGTACAGAAAGCTATTGCAGCAACTGTCGGCGAAGTTTCCTCTATTAGAAAGATGCATTCGGGTGATTTGCTGGTGGAAGTTTGCACGAAAAAGCAAGCTCAGCAAATAGTTAAAATTAAAGCTTTGGCTACGTTTCCAGTAGCAGTCACTCCTCATGATTCCTTAAATTTTACCAAGGGCGTTATTACATGTGGGGAACTTTTCAATGTTCCCATTGAAGAAATAACTAGCGAACTAAAACCCCAAAATGTGACGCACGTACGCCAAATTACTATTCGGTGGGACGGGCAAATTTTACCAACTAAGCATTATATTTTAACTTTTCATGCAACAAAATTACCTGAATGCATATATGCGGGATATATAAGATTGCCAGTTCGGCAATATATACCTAATCCTTTGCGATGCTTTCAGTGTCAGCGGTTTGGGCACTCCAAAACTAATTGTCGAGGAACACTCACTTGTGCACGATGTGCTGAGAAGGGTCACGATAGTCAGCAGTGTACGGCACAAGAAAAGTGCGTCAATTGCAATGGTTACCATGCCTCCTATTCAAAATCATGTGAACGCTGGCAGATTGAAAAGCAAATAATAAGCCTTAAAATGAAAGAGGACATATCGTATCCTGAAGCCAGAAGAAAAATTTTGGCATTAACACCCAAACCTGGTGTGAGCTACGTATCTGTAGCGCAAAAGTCCTTCTGTTCAAACTGTAATTGTCCAAATTGTAGAAAATCGATCGTTAAAGATAGAACTCGGGAAAAAATTACGGATTCTGAAACTGAGACATCTTTAAACAGTAACCCTGAAAATAGTAAAGCCGCCTCACATAAGACAAAGGCAAATAAATCTCTAAAGCTAAAGCTCTCGAAACGAGGTCTTGCTGCTAAAGATATTTCAAATAAACTTAAAAAAACTACTTTACGCAGCTCTGTTGCTCTAGGACTTGCTAAAAAAG
>JAOUZG010042141.1:5956-50615 GCA_026289955.1 Argiope argentata
TGTGTGTGTGTGTGTGTGTGTGTGTGTGTGTGTGTGTGTGTGTGTGTGTGTGTGTGTGTGTGTGTGTGTGTGTGTGTGTTTTATAAAAGAGCTTGCGTTATCTTCACCCGTCTTTATTTCTACTACTATGATCGTAGTGGTGTGTTTTTAACTAAAAAACTCTCGCTTAAAACAAACATTTAAGTTGTGGTACTTTAGAACGAAAAATTTAGTTTTCAAAAGCCACTTTTTTTTAAAAAAATAGCCTTTAACTTTTTATAAAATTATTTATTTATTTATTATTATTTTTTACTTTCCGTACCGTATCATGAATATTTATCTCAATAGTTTCGCTTGAATTTTAGGATGATAAATAAATACGTTTTGTTCTAAATATATTCAGAAGTTTTCTACTGGAAACTTCAAAAAAATTTATAATTTTCAGATTATTCATATTTAATTAATTTTTTAATGATATTTTAATATAAATATACCAAAGCACAGATAAACACATACACATTCAGTTTTCTTTTAAGTGACGAATATAAAAGCAAACATTAAACTTTCTTGATCACAGTCATCTTATTTATTGATTGTCATTCATAAATTTCGTGAAGAAAAATAAGCATATATGTCTGTTTGATAAAAAACTAATTCCCTAATTTAATTTATTTCAGGTTAAAATTATCTGTTTAATTACTTACAAAAATTACTTGACGAATACAAGGACCAATCTCAGAAGATCTCAACTCGTTTGTACTTTCGTTTTCAGTTTTAGGAAGTAGTAGTAGCGCCATC
Organism: Argiope argentata; assembly: GCA_026289955.1. Taxonomy (NCBI): domain Eukaryota; kingdom Metazoa; phylum Arthropoda; class Arachnida; order Araneae; family Araneidae; genus Argiope; species Argiope argentata. The sequence goes on from JAOUZG010042141.1 coordinate 6,734, forward strand.
TATCTTCTTGATATACAACTAAAATCGCTATTGTTATAAATAGACATTATTTATAAAGAATTAAATTTCAAAACAATTTTTTTTATTTTTGGCCACCTGTATATAATTTATTGCTTCGAATTTATCACGGAATAAATTATGTTTAAAATAAATAAAACACAAATGCCATTTTCTTAAGATTAAAGAATATTATTTCATCTTTATACTGAGTAATTTTCTATAATTTTAAGTTTCCAAAAAAAGTTTTTTGGAATGTTTTTAAAATTTTGTCACAACTTGGAAAGATTTTCCTTGTGTTTTTTTTTTATATTTTACTTAAATTAGTGTTGTATTCAATGTTTTTTTTTCAGAAAGGAACATTAGATTGGTTCAATGCGCAGGTAGCTAATGCAGAAGCCCTGATGACAAAGGTAATGTATATCGCAATAGATAATTTTATTTTTGTAATAAATTGTTGGTATATTTTTGAATAGTTTCATTCGGAATTTTATTAATAAAATATTTTTGATAATTTATTAATTTATTCATTTTATAATTTCTAGTCTATCACTTAAAGCATGTACTTATTGAAATTCAGAAACCTTTTATAAATTTATTTGTAAATTTTGATAATACAACAAAAATTTTACCATTTAATAATTAATTTTATTATTGTAATAAATTGTTGGTATATTTTTGAATAGTTTCAATCGGAATTTATTTATAAAATATTTTTGATAATTTATGTATTTAGTAATTTTATAATTTCTAGTCTATCACTTGAAGCATGTACTTATTGAAATTCAGAAACCTCTCGCAAATTAATTTGCAAAGTTTTAAATTACAACAAAAAGTTAACCATTTAATAATAATCAAATTTATAAACTACATTCTTTTATTTCGAAAATGTAAATTTTATTCTCTTGCTTGATTAAAAAAATAGAGGAGAATAGATTGATGAACTAAAGGAAGTTATTTATTAATTTATAGTTATTGCTATTAACATCTGCAATTGAAAATTCCAAAATACTTTTATCTTAAGTCTTGAAAATACTGAATATTGCAAATTATCAGTAAAATATACCGAAAAAATTTTCATCAGTTTTTTTTCATCCATGAAAAATTAGCCAAATCTTCATATCTTGATCATCATCTAGGGCAAAGAAAAAAAATCCCATGGTCAAATTAAAAATTGAAACTTCATATCTTAAGATTAAAATATATTTTTGTAAAATACGTTAAAAATATTTTTTAAAATTAAAATAATTCAAATTCCTATGCAGTAAGATTACAGGTATTATCAAAAGATTATTTTTAATCTTTTAAGATGATATAAAAGTCGTTTTTTATATGATATTTTTGGAAAATATTGTGAAAAAACTTCAAATTTTCATTTAATATTTAATTAATAAAGCTGTTGTTAAATTTTCGATACTATTGCTCCAAAAGGCATACTCCCATTTTACAAAATATATTTGTTCTAATTTTAATAGTTTGAGACCAAACGGAGCCTCAGTAAAAACAGAAACATGTACATTATTTTCTTTTGTTAGTAGAGATCTTTTATAAAAAAGTACGTTTTTCTATTTTAATGATTCTTATTTTTTTAATCGAATACGTTAACAAAGATCTTCGAACAATCGTCTTTTGTGTTGTAGACCTTTAGTCTTCAATAAAAATCATTTTATTTTTATGTCTGAAGTTTTTAAAATTTCAGATTTTTACATAAACAGAAGACTTTTTTAACTAACTGACGATCAAAAATGCTACAAAATGTTTTTTAAAGAAATATTAATGTTATTACTTTGCTAATTGAACATTTTTAAATTTATAATATAAAAATCGAATAATGCTGCAATTTTCTACGAAATATAAAATTGTCTTTCGAAAACAAACTAAGTTATGATTTAAATTAAATGAACATGTAAAACGTTTTCTCATCAATATTTTCAAATTTTTTAATCATTCAACTCCCAGGTAGTACATCCAGTAACATAATATTGTACAATATTGTTCTATATTATATGATATTAAGCAATATTGTTCTATATTATATGATATTAAACAATATTGTTCTATAATATATGATATTAAATATTGTTCTATATTTTATGATATTAAACATTATTATTCTATATTTTATGTTATTAAACATTATTGTTCTATATTTTATGATATTAAACAATATTGCGAATATTCATCAATATTTTACAATATTTCTGTGCTACTAGGGCTTTATGTATTATCGAAGAAAGTTCGCTAAATCTAGATTTTATCTCTATCAATTCAAATTTTTCGAATGCTAAATCAGCGAATTAGATTCATTATTAAATTCTCTTTAAAAAAGAGTTTTTCCTTGTTTTTGTTATTTCCAAATGTAATTTTTTCGTTGTCCTTCCGTAACATTTACGATTGGATCTTTATTTTGGGTATAGTAAAAAACGATAGTTGTTTTATTTTCGAATTCAGATGGATCATAAATAAAGTATCAATAGAGAACCTAATTTGTGTATTACCGAAATGTTACAAATATAGTTACTTTTTCACATAATTCACTTGAAGATTCAGACACGTCATATTAGTGGATCAAATTTCTAATCTCTAAAGATGTGATATGGGCATTACAGTTTCTTCAAAGCTGTTCAAGATTTGGAATTATTTTGAACTCTATACAGTTCTTCAATTAAAAAAATAGATACAAATCACTTCAGTCTGTGGCAATAGACTCAAGTGATTCTCGATAAATATAGACCCTAGTAGCACACAAATATTGTACAATATTGATAAATATTCGCAATATTGTTTAATATCATATAATATAGAACAATATTGTACAATATTTTGCTACAGGATGAGCTACTTGGGAGTAGCGCACAAATATTGAACAATATTGTTTAATATTGTGGAATAATGTTTAAAATCATATAATATCGCACAATATTGTACAATATTATGCTACGGGATGGGCTACATGGAGACTAAAGTGCAATACTGTCGTATTAAAAAAAGAAATGGAGGATCTAGGAATTTTAGAAAACGAACTGGTTGACCAGCATGTTAAAATTGGTACTTTGAAGAATGAATGCTTAGATATTCTTGCACCATTCTTAACTTTAAAGACAGTTTTTAAAAATCTTTGTGAAGTAGCTTCCAAGACACGTTGAAGTCCATTTCACATCATTGGGTCTACGTCCATCGAAGAAATAATCGGGAACCTTTACTATCTATATTACAAATATAGATTTTTCTAGGCGTCTTTGCCAAAAATAGCAACAATATTTTTGCATAATTCTTAGTTATAAATCAGTTCTCTATTCTGATATTTTATGGTCCTTTTTGCACCGAAAAAGGAGTCATCCTAGTACACTCTATACATACTTAAAAAGACAAAAATATCTGCACACAAACATTATTTGAAATTCTAAATTTTCATCTTTGCTCCAGAAATTCTCCAGTAGCACACAAATATTGTCCAATATTGTATGATATTGATCAATATTTGCAATATTGTTTAATATTGTAGAATATTGTTTAATATGATATAGTATCACACAATATTGTACAGTATTGGACAACAGGCTGTGCTACCTGGGTTCTTTTAATTGGATAATATTCTTCTAATTCTTGCATTTTTCTCTTTCCAGGATATGAAATGGCCTCTGAGAAGTCTGATAGATCTCATCAACACCCTCAACACAGATGTCTACAAAGGTTACATCTACTACAATGAAGAATTCGAAAGGTAGTTATTAGGGTCGTAAGTTTCATTCCATTTTTAACACAGTAGCGAGAGAAACCACACAAAACGTATTTTCCCCGCCTGTATGTTTAATTATCGTTTTCTTTCTCTCTCTATTTTCTTTTATACTCGCTGACGTCTTCAGCACAACCCTGCGACTGTTTAACCCTAAACGTGGAGAAATAATTAACCAACGTAATGTCACCAAGTGAGCATTACTCTTTTATTCAGTAGAATAGGAAATTTCAACGATCGAAAAAGTGATTGAATTGTGTAGTGAGTTTAATAATAATAATGACGATAGATGGCGCCACGAGGATACGAACTTTTTTAATATCGAGAAGTTAAAAACTACACAAAGTAACAGTAGATGGCACCACATATCTGTGGAAATTTTACAATAAATATTTCAATTAATATTTTTTAATATTCGTGGAACCATCAAAATAGTTAAAAATCTGAAATATTTCTAGAAGATGATTACTGTAATCCCTTTAAATTCTTTAATTATTTTTAATTCAAGGAAATATCGTGAAAAATATCTTTTAGAATTCTACTTAAATTTTAGAACGCATGAAACAGTTTTAACTTCACTATTTTACTATGCCAATTTTAAAATCAGAAAAAAAATCAAAATTAAAAATATAACCTCTAAAACTTAAAACTATAGGATTTCAATTACTATAGGAGAGGATAACTATAGGATTTCAATTACTTGAAAAAGTTAAAAGTTTAGCAATTTATAAATGAAATATTCAAATTTCGCAATTAAGAAAATGGCGGTATTTCTCCCATTTTGTTATAATACCCATTTCAAAAAATAAACAATGTCTTTGGGATTTTGATAGATTTTTATACTTGTTATTTCTTTTTAAAAATCTTGTCGACACAAATTCTTTGACAATTTTATGATTATATATAACTCTAATATCGATAATTGATTTATTGTTCTTTAACAAATTTTTTTCTTCCAGTGACAACTTTCAAAAACCAAAAGCATTAAAAATCGTTTGCTATTTATATTAAAAAATAATCTTTTGCGGTTGGAAAATGCGTATATGAATTTATACAAACATTTATAAAATAAAAAATACTATTTTAATTTTATTTTTCATTATCAGCTCTATTCTAATTGTGGTTTCTAAACGGATTTAGTTGAAGAAGTGGTTTAGCATTAAAAGTTTGAAAGGAAAAAAAAAGATTTGATATAAAATCTTACAAAAAAAACTCAGTATGTTATAACAATTAATATCAATAAATAGATTCATAAAAAATCAATTTTTATTTTCTCGCATATCAAATATAAAGAAATTATTCGTCAAAAAATTTGAAGTTAATATTTTTAATGAATCTCCACATTTTAGGCCTTCCTGAGAACGAATTTTTAGGGAATTTTCGTCTATATCTGAGAAAAATAACTCAAAAAGGATTTGAGATAAACGACTGAAATTTGTCACCAGGTTTTTACACTGAATTTGAACATTTCTAAAAAATTTTCATTCAAATCTGTTGAGAAGATGTCTGTTTGCCTAGTCATTCGAATATTAGTTAAAACAGTAATTACAAAATGAAGAGAGCTAGATAAATAAAATTCTATACGCATTTAGTGTGGACACCAGTCAATTTTGAGCGAATAAATGGTTGGTCTATATATTTCAGTCTATATTTTTGGAAACAAGATGACGCAATAGTCAAAAACTTAACGCCTTAAATATAACACATTCTATTGGAAATTTTACAACTACAAGTATAAATTTGTGTCAAATTTGTATTTTAATTAGTTAACAAAAATCTGTCTAAATTACAAATTTAGTTTTTGGTTACTAGTAGCTTTTACCCGCGACTTCGTACGCGTGGAAATTTTGATGTGTCCATGTGAGAACTGACAGTCTCATCACAAAGTAAAATGTTATCAAAGCCATATGCATGCATAAATTTTCAACGTCAATTGGAGCAACGCAAAGACGGGAATTTTAAGCAACAGTTGGTGTAACACAGTGCAGATTGAAAAATTTAGTTTCAATTCATCTATTTTAATTTTTATTCAAAAGCACTTCTGAAGGAACCGAAATATCTGTTAATTAACAATGTTTAATTTTAAATTTATCACACACTACGAAAATAAACAGAATCGTTTGAAGTAACTGGTCGAAAACATGTTATGTCTAACATCATTAGCTTAGGGGAAAAACTACATAAAAGCAAAGTACTTGAAACTATAAAGGTATTTTTAAAAATTTAAAAGAAAATGATGAAAATAGGCAAAAGGAATATGTTCAGCAAGAAAAAAAATCAACGAAATGAACAGGAAATATAGAATTATATTAACGCAAGAACAGCGTAAGAAAATAAATTAATAAACAATCCTTTAGAATAGTAAGATAATATTAAAATGGAAAACGGAAACAGAAAAATAAAAACAAAAGATTAGATTAAAAAAAAATTTTTTTTGTTCTGATGAAAAAGGCTTTCCATCGGGAAATCTACAGCAAATCACAAATAATTCCATTAGATAAGATAATATTAAAAGAATACCGGAAATAGAAAAATAAATACAAACGATTCAAAAGGTTAAAGCAGATGTTTCCATATCTTTTTTTTTTATTTTTTGGCGGAAAAGTTAGTTTTTAATTAATAAAAAATTAACTTCTCAATTAACCGGAATAAAAATGAGTCTATGTTTTTCTGTGGACTATAGTCTATCTCTGTGCTAAATTTCATCCAATTTCCTTCAGTCTTTCTAGCGTTATTGAACCCCATCATCCATCCATCCATCCAAACTTTCACATTTATAATAGTAGTATAGATTGGCACATGCTAGTGATTGATCGCCAAATTACTCGCCAAAGATGACACGACATATTCAGTAAAACGGCCAAATTCACGCCAGAAGTTAATATTGCTTATCTTATACGCGAGTATCATGTAAAACGTTCTCAGGCATGACAATTTTATAAAAGAATACGGGAGAAAGTGTTTAAGAAACCCTTCCCGCTAAGTATTTAAAACAAAATCATTCTTCTTTCAATGACTGAACTAAGAAATGCCATCTCTATTCTAAATCATTTTTGTTTGATCTCTATCCTATTTTCATATAAAATACACATTTTTTTTTCATTGAACGACGTGGTTTAGATGACGATAGTTTAAAAGATATAAAAATTATACTACATATCATAAAATAATTAAACCAGTATTATTAAAAAGATAGATATTCGTTTCTGAAGTAATATAAAATTAATGTGTGGTTATATTATGGCAGTTAATGGCCAAAAACTTCGAAATTGGACTCAATATCAGCTAATTAAAATTTGTAGTAAGAATTTAAAAAAGAACTCCTAGGACTACAACTTCAGTGTCCATAGTATATCATTGCCAAATTTGTAATTTTATACTTTAAAATTCATTCTGTAAATCGTCAGTAGTGACACATTCATTTTTCTTTATTATTTTTAAAAATAAAATAGTTAAAAAAATTGTAAAATTTGTGTGAATGTTTCTCATGAGTTTTCAAATATTCCAAAATTTTAAATCTTTTAATTATGAGATTCATAAAATAATTATTGTTTTCTAAATTTTATACTTGTTTTATTCTTTTTTGTTGTTTTGAATAATTCTTTAGACTTTTTCAATTGGCAGTTTTACAGCTAAAAATTTATATATCTCTATTTTTACAGTTAATACTATTGTTTTATATTAAATATTATAATTATATATGAATAAGCTCAAGATCTACCAATTACTTACTACTTACCGATATTTAGGACGATCTCGTTCGATATATAACTTGTAATTAAAAATTAGTCTACATTAATATTAAAATATAATAATATATTTCACTTGCAATTATTGAAATACTATTACCATTTAAAACAAAAGAAAACGATCAGTATATTTTAAGTATATTTCGTTATTATTTATGTTATTTTTTATTAGCTTTCAACATTTCTTTGCAACTTAAGAAACAAAATTCTCATAAAGTTAATATATATATTTTTTTACATTTTTGATGACTCAGAAAGTATTAAGAAGTTCGAATACTGAATAATAAAAGAATTATTGCCCCATGATTGCTTTAAATTTTCTTTAACGAACAAAAAATATTTACCTGAAAAAGTTATTTTACAGTCTTAAAAAGGTACGTTTAAAACAAACTTATCGAAGCATTTCAAATAAAAAACCCTTCTAATTAAATAAAACATGATTTGATAAGATTCATTCTTTTGGTTTCAAGATGGAGCTATCTAGTAGTATTATAACTAACTACGTCACATAAAATTGTATGGTAGAATTTTGTGACATTCATGCATGTAAACAAAATCCATCAAATCGAATTATTTTCATGAATTTCTTTCAAAGACATCAGTTGTTATTACAATTTCATGGAAAAATAATAAATTTTGAAAAAAAAGAACTTAATTAACGTTACTATGTTGTTTTTTTGCGAAGGATAATAATAATTGAGGATAAAGCAGAAAATTATTTATTTGAAAAATAACTCTATAAATCGTTCTTTGCGCGAAAAAAAGAATTAAAAAAATAACAGAATTCTTTATTATTGCGCAGACGATTATGAAATATTTAAATTTTATCCATTTATTTTCTTATTTTTCAGTTCCACTGGTGTTTCCTATTCAGTGGTCGTGTATAAGCAACTTGAAAAAATGGTCAGTATATATTTAAATTTTAGCATAATGTTTTAAACCTTTTTAAATTATCTTTTTAAAATAATTTTAGGATATTTATATTTTTTTCACCTAAACAAGAATCGTAATGCATGAAATTTCAAATAATGTTTTAAATCTTTTTAATTTATCTTTTTAAAAAAATTTTAGAACATTTCTATATTTTTTTACCTAAACAAGACTCTTAATGCATGAAATTCCAAATAATGCATGTAAAATAGATTTACTTCTTTTTCTCTTCATTTCTAATTTAACTGTAATCCAAAAACTTTCATATTAATATTTTAGTTAGAAGGTTAATTTGTTAAAGGAATTTAGATTTATAATTTTAATTGAAACACCTATTTTACAAATCAAGTAAAATAAATTAACCGATAATTAGACATAAAATTTTAATAATTATTAATAATTCGTAAATTAACGTTAATACTGCTTGTACATAATAATTGTAAATGACAAAGGTATCTAAAGGATACTTATTTTTTATGCAGCATTTTTAATAGAAAAATTAATTGCATAAATTCGTAATTATTAATTTAAAAAGTATACATTTTAATATATTTTTAAAAGATAACCTTCTAACAGCTGCTAGTAAGCAGCTAAGAACTAACTTTTGAACAATGTTAGCAGTTGGAAGGACAGCTAGAATTCTGTAACCATTACAACCACGCATGAAAATGCGTATTTTTCTCTTGCTTTCGCTAAACGATGATCTATATTACATACCTTCACTTTTACATTTTTGAATTTAAAAATTCCAAACAAAAATATTCAAACTAATAATGTTAATTGGTTTGCATTTTTACTATTCATGGTTTATAAACCTCCATGCAAAAAATAAATAAAGTCGCATTTAAATGCTAGTAAAAATGCTTAGAAGCAGAAACCAATCTCGATACTTCAAAAAAAGTGCCCTTTTCACCATTCTGATTTTTAGCTTTTCCCAACGTTAAAAAAAACTTACAAGTTTAAGACAACACGTTTAGATTGCCGGCGTCCTGGTTTAGGGGTACTCCGTCTTTCCTGTGATCTGGGTGTCCAGGGTTCGAGTCCCGTTTAGGGCATGTTTGTTCTTTTGTGTTCCATCTTTAAATTAAGTGAGAGAATGTGCCTATCTGTAATAAGGGGCTGTGCAAGCGAATGTGACGAGGGAGTAGCAAAAGTCGTACTCTTGGCCCTAGTTGGCGCTACTACAAACAAGATACGCTGAATAGGCTTAAATCACGGATTACCTCAGTTAGCATGTAATTGCAAGTGCCATAAGAAACAACATCAACAGACAACATACTACAGATGTTGAAGTTCATGTTGCAGCTCTTTTTCAAACATGTAAGAATTATTAAATAATGTCTTGTCTATCAAACAAGAAATAATACGTCTGTGCACCAAAAATTTGTCCCATTATTTTTATAAGAAGCAGGTATTTATTGTTATTACAGTGATAGTAAACTTTTTGAAATTCCCCGGTCCAAACACTACCACCTGTTACACACTATTATGAAATATTATACTACCTTATTCAATATTCAACAATATTATGCAATGTTGTGAATATTTTTAATACTGTACGATTTTATATATTATGCAATATTGTGAATACTTTTTAAAATTATATAATCCTATACGCTATTTGTGGTCTGCTAGAGCTTAGAAATTTTGCGTTTTTTAAAAACATTTCTGATATTTTTCGAAATAACCTGAAAATGATTATGTTCTCGTATAACTAGATATTTTTACTGCGAATACGAAACTAGCCCTTTTCTAAATTACCTGGAAATGATCATGTTGTTGACAAATATCCAGATATTGTTACTGGAAATACGAAACTAACTCTTTTTCTAAATTACCTGGAAATGATTTTGTTGTTGTCGAATATCCAGATATTTTTGCTGGGAATACGAAACTAGCTCTTTTTCTGAATTACCTGGAAATGATTATGCTGCTGTCGAATATCCAGATATTGTTGCTGGGATTACAAAACTAGCTCCTTTTCTAAATAACCTGGAAATAATTATGTTGTCGGATATCCAGATATTGTTGATGGGAATACGAAACTGCTTTTTTTTTCTCAAATATCTGAAAATGATTATGTTGTTGTTGAATAACCTGATATTGTTGCTGAGAATACGAAGAGTACTGATATTTATTTATAAAAACAACCTCTACCCCCAGGTAGAACATTTTACTGCTAAATATTGTACAATATTGTTTGATATTATTTGATATTAAACAATATTCCACAATATTAAACAAAATTGCAAATATTGATCAATATTGTACAATATTTGTGCTCTACTAGGGTCCCAGGTAGCACGTTCTGTAGCACATTATTGTATGATATTAAACAATATTTAAAAACATTAAACAATATTGCGAATATTGATCACCATTGTACAATATTTGTGTGCTATTAGGGACTTAAATTATTGCTAAGAAGCGTATATGGATATTACGAAATCATTTAACTTTAGTGTTGATGGTAAATATCTGCACTTCTATTTCAATTATTGCTGTAAAGTTAATAACGGACGCAAGTTAAGAAAAAATGACATATTTGACATTATTAAAACATTAATAATTTAATTAATTAACAAAATGGCAAAATTGCTAAAAAATAGAAAAGGCAGAGTTCAGATCTCGACTTCCTTTTTACGTATTATAAACGCTGGCTTCGGAAGAACATGCATAAAAAGTTCGATGGAGATTATTATATCGGCAATACAAATAGTGTCATCATATTTTTCTATAAAAATTATCTCTGTTCCATTTTGTTTCACTACATCTTATCAAATTTACTTTATTTCTCTTTTGCACTTTTTTTTTCTCTGCACAATTTTTTCCTGCACCTTTTAATTTCCAATTTGCTTTACAAAAAAAAATACTATAAAACAAACTTTACCGATTCAAATTTTTGAAATTTCTTATTATTTACAAAAAATATTAAGTGATTTTCATTTTCTTATTACAAGCTGTCGGATGAACTGGCCCGGAAACTCCAATCGGATACTTGCTACTCGGTTTGTTTTATTTTACTAAATAGGATTTTGTAATTTCTTCATTTTCTGTAATGTTTAAACTTCAATTTTTTGTAGGCATTTGTATCTGCATTTGTATCCCCAGCTTGCTTTTTAAAACTAAAAAAAAGTCATAGTGTTTTTATAAATATTAAGCATTTACTCTGACATTCATATACATTTTGTCTTTTGAGTACAAAATGTGCAAACAAAAAATATTGTAAATGCCAAAACATTTAGTTGTATATTTTGATTAATTTTTAGATTTCATTTTCCCCTGAAACCAAAAAATAAAAACTCAAAAACGCTTTGAACTAGATAGTATATAGACTCTACCCCTAAGTTTTATATTTCTATCAAATTTTGAGTCAGATCCATTCAGATAAACATTGTCTGTCCAGTTGCTCGAGTAAGCTAGATGATATATGAACTTTACACCAAAGCTTAGGATTTTTATCAAGTTTTGAAAGGAATCTTCTCAGAGAAAAAATATCCATTTAATTGCATGGGTAATCTAGATGATATATGAACTTTACACCAAAATTTCAGATTTTTTCAAAATTTGCTCAGAGTCCATTCAGAGAAACATTGTCCAGTTGCCCAAGTAAGCTAGAAGGATATGCCGGTATTCGCACCAAAGTTTTGGATTTTTATCAAAATTTGAGCGAATCTATTCAGGGAAACATTGTATGTCCAGTTTCCCGAGTAAATTAGAAGGATATGCCAGTCTTTACACCAAAGTTTTGGATTTTTTAATGGAGTTTTGAACAAAATCCTTTCAGAGAAACACTATCCGTTCAGTTGAACGAGTAAACTAGTAGATGGTATATGGAAATTACACCAAAGTTTCAGATTTCTATCAAAATTTGAGTAGAATATATTCAGAGAAACACTATTCTTCCAAATTCAGTAGAAAAATAGATGTTAAATGGATTTTATGCAAAGTTTCGGATTTTTATCTAAACTTTAGCGGAATCCATTCAGAGAAACAATGTCTCTCCAGTTGTCCGAGTAAGCAAGACGATATATGGATTATACGCCAAAGTTTCCCATTTTTTAAATCAAATTTTGAATGGAATACTTTAAGAGAAACGCTATTCTTCCATTCACATGAATAAGATAGATAGTATAAGGATTTTACACCAAAGTTTTTGATTTTGATCGGAACCCATTCAAAAGGAGCTTTGTACATCAATTTGCTAGAGTGCATGTGAGCGTAAACAATACGAAACGTGAGATCTAGAAACGTAAGATCTGCCCAAGCTGTGTAAGTTTCTCTAAGAGGCAGATGTTTAACATCATTACGAGAAAAATTTGGAGAAATCATTAATTAATCCTGCTAATTAATCATAGAAATTCTATTATGTTTATCTATTTACTAGCTTATGTTTTCAAATGTCTATTCTTTGTTGAAATCGAAAAGAGTTTTATCAAAATTTGATAAGATGCTCTATCTTTACCTAATAGAGCACCTCATCAAAAAATATTAATATTGAAGATTCTCTCACCTATTCCATTTTCTATAAATTGGAAAATCAACGAGATGATTCTTTCCCCTGACTTTGGAAATTTTTATCAGTTTCCTTGACTTGATTACCACAAGCAAGCAATTGATCTCTATTTTTTTTACCATAGTTCTTAAAGTTTCCTACTGCAATTGGTTAACTGTGTTTCCTAAATTCTTCTAATGCCATCTATCTATTCATTTAGGCAAACTATAATAAGAATTTAAATTATAAAATAATTGTCTTTTTAAAGCATAAATTGTGAAATTAATAAATACGAAACAACTATAACGAGGCCAGAAAGTAAAAACAATAGTATCCCTTTAACCATAGAATCCAAACATGGAAGAGTAATGATTCCAATTCCCGTAGTAATTGACATATCACATAGAAAAATAAAAGCTTTTATTCTTTCTTTTGAATCTGCGGAGATTGAAGTAATTTATGAATTCCGATGAAGCCAATCCTAATTCTAATTGAAATCTTACTCAGCAAGCGAAACCCTTTGTTTCATATTATATTACATCTGCGGACATTGAAACTATCTAGGTTTAGGATTTATATGATGAAATTTTTATTATTCCACTTCTACTATATGTTATCCCAGGTAGCAACACATCCTGTAGCATAATATTATACAATAATGTGCGATATTATATGATATTAAACACTATTCCACAATATTATGCAATATTGCGAATTTGATCAATATTGTGCAATATTAGATACTTACGTATTATACCGTCCAACTTTATCGCGAAATCTGAAGTCGTCGCCAATGAGTTGCTAAACCACCAATTATGGCAATCCGGCAAGGTGTAAGTTGTTCTTTATCGCCAAATTTAAATCCGTCGCCAATAAGTTACTAAACCATTGGCGATCGTTGGCGAAGACGGTATAGTACGTAAGTACCCAATATTTGTGTGCTACCAGGGAAACACTTTATGATAGATGATAAAACACTTATTAATATTTTTTTTCAAAAAAATGCATGAAACATTTCGATAAAGAACATTTAAAAATTTATAACTTCTTCAGTCTTAAATTATGAGAAAATTTTAATAATAAGCTAGGTTTCCAAATACAAGAAACTTGCTATATTCAACGCCATACTATGATATATTTTTATGTGCTTAAAATTATTTCTTAGTAACACTTGTATTTGTGTTTATTCAAGGTAAGTGACGTCATGGGGAACAAAATCCGAGATGCCTGCAGCGTCATTGAGGCCGAGCAAGATGAGGATCTGGAATCTGAATACATGGTGACAGCCACGGCCATGTTTGAGTTATACATGGCGTTGCAAGAGTTCATCAAGTTCAGGGACAATCTTCCATCGGAGTAAGTGGCTTAGGATTTTGTAAGTCGTTGTGTTTTAAATGGTCCCCTCTTTTTTTTTATCATGCCAGAACATGACATTGATTTAGGAATGAGGTGTGTGGCGTCAACAGAAATCAGTAGGCAAAAAATAAACATTTTGTTATCTGCACGAGCATCTCAAAAATCAGCTTTTAATAACGCGTTGCCATCGCATTTACAAAAGCTCTGATTTAAAAAAATTATTTTATTACTACAGCAAATAAAACCTAGAAAAATGTCAGAAAAAGTCTGGTATGACTTATCGGTACTTACGTATTATACAGTCCAACTTCATCGCCAACTTTGAAGTTGTCGTCAGTGAGTCGCTAAATCACGAATTATGGTATTCCGGCAATGGTGTAATCCATTGCTTGTTATCGCCAAATTTAAATCCGTCGCCAATGAGTTACTAAACCGTTGGCGATCGTTGGAGAAAAGGGTATAATGCGTAAGTACCGACTTATCTTAAATAGAAGGTTGAAGTACCTGAACTGAAATAATTTTAGGAATGGGAGAATTAATTCAAATTTGGGAGAAATCATGGATAAAGAGCTGATATTTAAAACCTTTATTCTCTTTTTTTTGCTATATAAATATATATTAAATTTCAGAGAAAGTCAAAAAACATTCAGTCATAAAATTATATTATTAAATATTTAGGGTTCTTATGAAAATCGTTATCGAAACTATTTATGCTATGGATCTTTATTGAAATTATGAATCTTTAAGTGCAATAAAAATATAGTTAATGATATTAATTCTTCTTGCCAAATTTCAAAATAAAAGAAAGCTATCTAAAATATTTGTTGGTTTTATTTGTTGACCGTAATTATTATTAAAAATTAATTTTAACTTTTTTTTAGCTTTGTATCGGAGTTTTATGATTTTCCAGCATCATGAACTCTTTCCTTTAATACAATGCAAAGACGAAAATGATAACATTAAAGAAACCTATCCCTAAACATTATCAAATATTTTACTTTTTAAATTGCTAATTTAACACATTAACTCATTTCTGTCTTAGCACAAAACTGTTGAGAGCATTAATGATCTATGATCCACGAATCTTTTTTTTAAATTTGTGATCAGGTTAATCAAATTCAAAAACAAGAATCCATGGAAATTGATTACTTTAAGAATATTTTCCTTTATTGCTTTCATCTTTAATAAATAATAAATATAAAATATAAATTGCTACAACAAATAAATTATAATATGATATGATATAAAAAAGTTAATTTTATTTTTAAGATGAGGCACTTTAACTGTGTAATAATATATATAAGGAGAAATATTATAGTTTTCCAAAACCATATTTAATGACATTTCTTTTTATTTCTAAAGAATGAGTACAAACATTATTAATAATTATTGTTGTTGATATATTTAATTAAGCTATAAAACTGGAGATAAACAGTAAAAGATTTTAAGTTTAAAGATAACTCTTTATAAACAGTAAAATGTTTTAAGTTTAAAGATAACTCTTTATAAACAGTAAAAGGTTTTAAGTTTAAAGATAACTCTTTATAAACAGTAAAAGGTTTTAATTTTAAAGATAGCTCTTTATAAACAGTAAATTTTTTAGACATTTCTTTTTACTTCAAAAGGATTGCAAACTTTATTATTAATTATTATTTTCAATATATTTAATTAAGCTATAAAACTGTAGATAAACAGTAAACGGTTTTAAGTTTAAAAATAACTCTTCATAAACAGTAAAAGATTTTAAGTTAAAAGATAATTATTGATAAACAGTAAATTTTTTAGGCATTTCTTTTTACTTCAAAAGGATGAGTACAAACTTTATTAATAATTATTGTTGTTAATATATTTAATTAAAGTATAAAATTGGAGATAAACAGTAAATTTTTTTTTAATTTAAAGATAACTCTTTATAAACAGTAAAAGGTTTTAAATGTAAAGATAACTTTTGATAAACAGTACATTTTTTAGACATTTATTTTTTGCTTGGAAAGGATGTGTACAAACTTTATTAATAACTATTGTTGTTAATATATTTAATTAAGCTATAAAAATCGAGGTAAACCGTAAACGGTTTTAAGTTTAAACGTAACCTTTGATAAAGAATAAAAGGTTTTAAGTTTAAACATAACTTTTGATAAAGAATAAAAGGTTTTAAGTTTAAAGATAACTCTTGATAAATAGTAAAATGTTTTAAGTGTAAAGGTAACTCTTGAAATATTTGTAACTAAATTTCATCTAATTTTGCCTATAGAAAAGCAACAACAAAGGACAAAACATAGATGTGCAATTGCTCATATTTCAATCAAGCTTTAAATGATATATATATATATTTAAAAATCGATTCCATTTCTCTAGCCTTTCCATTTCTTTAGCATACAAGAATGCATGAAACTCTTTTTTTTTCTAATCAGTACAATTAATAGGTTTTGTAAGTATTGCTTCTTGGAAGAATTATCGGAAATTTAATTTCAATCACCAGGGACCGACTTAGCCTAGTTGGGGCCCGGGGAAAAAACCTCTTTGGGGCTCCTCTTTGCTTAACTACTTTAGTAATGAAGAAGATTCATTAAAGAAGGGAATGTAAAATGAAATTTATATTCGATTTGGGAGCCCCACTTATGTGAGGGCCCGGGGCAACTGCCCCGTATGCCCCTGCCTTAGTCAGGCCCTGTCAATCACAAAAATTTATTTAACTCAAACTTCAATTTATTTTAGTGTAACGAATAATACCATGCAATTTCAGATATAACTTGCAAACAAAAAAACCTTTTGTAATAAATGTAATAAATATCTCATTTTTTAAACATATTCAACCTTTTTTTTAACAGTGAAAGAAAAAATTTGACTCTTGTCAATTACCACCTGTGGTTCAAGGATGCTGTGAATCATTGGTTTGTAGTCGCCAAGACGAAATCACAGATAAGGATAAAAAAGGCCGTGGAACTGGATAAGGTAACGAAAGCTTATCATTTCTTTTGATTTTGATTTGCAGTACGATAATGCTACTAAATGTATGTATAGTTATAAAGGATATCCATGTCGATAATTATTTGTTACTAGCTCTTACCCGCGACTTACCGCGACCGAATTTTGATGTGTATATGTGATAATTGACAGTCTAAAATGTTATCGAAACCGTATGCATGCACAAATTTTCAACGCCAATGGGAGCAACTTAAAGACGTGAATTTTAAACACCAGTTGGGGTAACGCAATGCAGATTTGAAAATTTTAGTTTCGATTCATCTGTTTTATTTTCATTCAAAAGCACCTCTGAAGGAATCAAAAGATCTATTAATTAAAAATGTTTAATTTTAAATTTATCATACACTCCGGAAATAAACGGAAGCGTTTGAAATAACCGTTACGTCTAACATCATTAGCGGGGGGATGTTATGTTATTAAAACCATAAGGGTACTTTTCCGTTTATCGGGCGCAAACGAACAATCACCAAAGAAATTTGAGAAAATTTGATGGAATTCTAAATTATTTGCTAATGGAAACATACCACTATAAGCATATATAAAAATATATATAGCTAACACAAATACAGTTTAATTACAAAATCACACAGTGGAACAGTTTTAATATGTAGTCATTTTCGCTAAAAAATAGTTTGCCACCAGATTTTAGCGAAATGGTATTTCCAATCACAAGGTTTAGATGGCCGTTGCAGCAAATTAACGGAAAATGGAAAAAATATCAATAAATGCAGTATTATGGAATGCACTAAAAGATTTGATCGAAAATGATGAAAATAGCAAAAGAAATAAGTACAACAAGAAAAAAATCAAGAGAAATGAACAGGAACACAAGAACATCATACTAACATTACATTATACTAACACAAGAACATCATAAGAAAACAATTATATAAACATCCCATTAGAATAGTAAAATAATACTAAAAGAACACCGGAAATAGAAAAATAAAAACAAACGATTCAAAAAGCCCAGGCAGATGTTTTCAGATTTTTTATTTTTTATTTTTGGTTGGAAAAGTTGGTTTTTAAATAATAAAAAATTACCTATTCAATTAACCGGAATAAAAAATTGCATATGTTCTTCTGTAGACTATAATATATCTGTGTGCTAAATTTCATTGAATTTCCTTCAGCCGTTCTGACGTGATTGAACCCCATCATCCATCCATCCATCCAAACTTTCACATTTACAATAGTAGTATAGATTAGTCATCTCAGATGATTAGCTGGTCCATCAAGAATATTGGTCTTTTTTTATTTTCATATTTATATTGTTACAAACTTTGAAAATATTACTGTAAATGCTTTTATTCGTCTTGAAATATCTCAAAGAGACTTAAAATATTTAAATTCATGGGTGAAAATTCCACGATTTAGGTCTATTTTACGTACAAATGGCATTTCCAGTAAATTGACTACTTGGCGAACTTTTGGCGAGAGTCTTGGCAACTTAGCAAGATTTGGCCAAAAATAGATAGTTCTGGAAAATTTCATCACCCATGTTTTAAGATCATTACTAAGCGAGATGGGCTAGAATTTTCCTGAACCTTGGCGAAAGTCCTAGATTTTCATGCCAAAACAGTTAAATACCACCGCCAGATTGACCATGGAACTAGATAGCAGATAGTTTTAAATGATTAAGGAAATTTATTATCGTTTAAGATAGCTAGAACGCTTAGTATTTTCAAATGATTAATTATTAATTTTATAGAATATAATACTGAGAGTAACGTCTTATAAAAGAGCAATTGTAAAAAAAACAATTTATTTCCTCTTTTTCGATTAGAAAAAGGAATATGGTGTCAATTTATTTTCCACATATAGAAGGCAGACGATAATTTTCATTTCATTTAATAAATAAATTGTTTGTGTAGAATAGATAGAAATTTAATGAAATGTAATTTAATTATTAAAAATATGTAGAATAGATAGAAATTCGAGTGATTAATCATTGCTTGTTTTCTTATTCCTGCATTTGAATGCTTTCAAATTCACAGAAGGTGAGAATTCTACAATTATTAATCGATTGATCATTTATCTGTAGATAAATCGGCGTAGCAGCTGTAGTCCACGCCTTCAGTTATAAATAGTATTTTGTGCTTATTATCAGTGTAAATGTGTTATTTTTGCATGTTGAGAATTCCTTTTTTTAGTAGAAAAGAATTTTCGAACGATAAATTAAATTTTTGTATTGTTTCATAATTCAAAAAAAAATGAATGGAAGGCATTGAAGTAATTCATTATATAGAACATTGTTTAGAATTAAAGTTTTGATTTTGTTCTTTGAATTTGCATATGTGTGTTATATATTGATTTTCATTCTAATCATGGCCTAAAATCGAATTCTTAAGACTTTAGAGGTGATGTTTTTTTTCAATCCAAAAATTTAAATTTATTTTTAAATGTAAAAGTGTTAAAAGATATGTAGTTTGTTGATCATATGAAGGAATGAAAAATAATACACTCATAGCATCAAATTATTGTCTTGATGAAATTATTAAGAAAGTAATATATCTCTTAGTACAAACAAATATAAAGAACTTATCATGACAAATAAACCCACCGAGAAACATAGAACGAAACTAGTTAAACATAGAACGAAAAAGTATTCATAGAGAACTTTTAGCTAACATTTTCCCTTTCCCATCAGACACAACATATATGAACTTCTGAAATTTTAGAATATTTAAAAGAATGATTATTAAATATAGAATATTTAAATGAATGAAAAAATTACAGATTCAAAAAATTAGTTGGAAATGTACACATATAATATTATTAACAAAATTCCAACTCTCGGATAAATTGCATAAAACTTAAAATAAAATTCACATAATTCTTACAAATTATGAAGAAAAGGTTTATGATGATTGAAAACGTCATTTGAGTGAATATCTTTATGTAAAATTCTAATATATATTTCGGCGCAATAATTTTTTAAAAATGCGAACTGTATCTCATAAAATATTGTGCAGAGAAATTAAATGAAACAGAATGTATTTAACACATATCATAATTTGATCCCCTTCAATTATTAATTAAATAGCAAATTTTTACCTTTTTATTGATATATACATCAGAAACTTGGTTTAAATTCGTTGCCATTCAAAAATTCCATACTAGGACAGAAATTGTCTTTTTTTTTTCTTGCGTATCTTTATTGATGTTGTAGCTATGTTAGTCGAGATTAGTTTGTTTTTAGAAATACTAGAAGAAAATAAAAAAAAAATATATATGATTTTTGAAAAATTGTATGTTTTTTTTAAATAAGATTTTTTAAAATTAATCAACAGGCTAACTATTATTTCATAACTGTCTAATACTGAATTTTGAATCGAAAAATGCATAAAAGCATAATCTTTTTTTTTTAATCATGTTTGAAAATTTTAATTTTACAGCAGTTGAATCGTTTCGTACCAGAAATAGAAATGGCGGTACAATGATTCATTAAAAATTAACAAAAGAACGAACGAAAATAAATTGCAAAATTCTTTAGCAAATAAAAAACAATTAATTGCAAAAATTAATTTCCTATGAAATATAGTTTTTGAGAGATATATAATATTAAATTCAAAAAACAAATTATAATAAATTAGAATTAAATATCGGTAACAATTGCGAATAATCTACAATTCAACTACATGTTTTATTTAGGTAATAATAATATGAAAAAAAAATTGCTTTTTATTCTAAAATACTAGAAACTCCGAAATTTTGTGTATGTTATAGTTGCTGTTTATTTTATAAAAACTAAGATGAGAAGAAAAATGAAGACAATATTTTCAGTTTTTGAGAAATAAAATATATCCTGATTACTAGCGGATTGTAATTACAGCAGTAATCAAGGATAAGTCACAAGTTTGAGCAAATCATATGCATAATAAATACAAAAGTTTAGAATAAAAATAAAATAATCAAAACAAAAATATTATGGAAAGTGTAAGAAAAACAAACAAACCTTGAATTAAAATTGGTTTAACTCAACGACGATCAAGGTCAAAGAAATCCACTCATGTTATTTTGTATCATACCTTTCTGTCGGGTAAACTCCCAAACGATGAAGTGTCGTGTTCCTGAAACGGACAATACTTGTGATGATATATTGCAGCTTTTTAATACATTTTCATGTTAATTTCAGGTTACATTTTTGGACAATTTCGTAAAACATAGCACGTCTGCTGTTGATACAGCAACATGCTTTGTTCAAGTAAGCAAATTAATTTTTTTTAAATTAATTCTTACAAACATTTACATAAGAAAGATAAAATTATATCATTCTCAAAGATTTTCCAGAATTAATTTTTCTAAAAATCGTTTGATTTCTTTTGTTTTGCTTCTTAACTAAAAAGCAATGTTTTGGCACTAAAATCGTTTGATTTATTTTATTTTGTTTCTTAACTAAAAAGCAATGTTTTGGCACTAAAATCGTTTGCATAAACAGTTTGAAAGACATAAATAGTTTTAAATTCAGTTTCACTTATTGGAACTTGTAAATAATTAAATTTTATTCATATTCATTACAATATTGAGAACTAAAAATCTAGAAGAATAATTTAACTTAAATTATTTATTACAATACTTTTTAAAAAATCTGGTTTCGATTATTATTGCATTTTATAACCAAAAATTAATCTAATATTTTTTATTTGTTATTTACATCTAGAAAATAAGGTTTTAAAAGACAGGGAAAAAACAATCTGTTCTTCCAAATTGAAACTTAAAAAAGGAAATTAAGATAGGATATTTAAACAAAAAAATATTTGCTAAAATAAAGATATAAAACATAAAAAAAATGAATTAATTTTTCTAAAAATCGTTTGATTTCTTTTGTTTTGCTTCTTAACTAAAAAGCAATGTTTTGGAACTAAAATCATTTGCATAAACAGTTTGAGAGACATAAATTATTTTAAATTCAGTTTCACCTAATTGAATCTTGTTAATAAGTAAATTTTACTCATATTCATCACAATATTGAGCTCTAAAAATCTAGAAGAATAATTTAACTTAAATAATTTATTGCAACACTATTTTTAGAATCTGGCTTCCATTATTTTTGTATTTTATAATCGGAAATTAATTTAATGTTTTCTTATTTGTTATTTTCATCAGAAAATAATATTGTAAAAGATAAAAAAAAACTATTTCTTCTTCCAAATAGAAACTTAAAAAATGAAACTAAGATAAGATATTTAAACAAAAAATATTTGTTAATATAAATATATGACACATATAAAAAAGAATTAAAAATACTTGAATATACTAGAATTAATTTCAAACCTTTAATTTGTATTAATATATCATATTTTACAGATAAAGGAATTTTGGAGGCAACTATCATGGCCTGATCCAGCAGGATCGTTTACATTCGTAATGAAAGTTATAGAAGTAAGTAACTGAAATTTGCACTTCACAAGCAGAAACGTAACCGCTTTCATTTAAAATCCGGCTTCTGTCTTATCATTCAGTTTACAAAATTAAATCCTGAAGACACTTTAACATTTCTTCAGAAACACTTTCTCTCTCAGTTATTTGTGACAAATTTCTATTACCTTTTCAACTTTTAAGTCTTTAATATACTTCAGAAGTCTTTATTAATAATTTTAACAATGGATCTGTCTTATCATTTGTTAGGATAAAGGTATCAATTCTTTCCTAAATTTACTATTAGATGGCGCTGTTTAAATAGTATAAAAATTAAGCTAAAACTGTGAGCAATTCAAGCATGTGTCGCAAAAAATCCATATTAGTAAAACCCTTCCGAATTCTAACACTAGAAAAGAAATTTTAAAAAGATCATAATATTTTATCTTTATAGATATAAAATTTACTAATTAACCAGAAATTGAATTACATAAAAACTTGCTGACTGGCTTTGTATTCGAAATAAGAGTTTGTAAAATTATTGATGTTAAAAAATTGTAAAAACTGATTAAATTCGAACAATAGTGGTATATCGAGATCAATTCTTATAATCCTAATCATCAGTGACAAAGCTAATTCAGTGTATTAAAACTATTGGACAAAGCCAATCACAGAAAAATCTTCAAAATATTATTTATTATCATGTAAGAATATGATTTTTTTTTCATTAGTGAGTTTTGAATAATTGAAGCTCGAGATAGCGTAGGCAAGGCATAAAGCATAGATGGCAATATTTATCGACATCCTTTAATCGCGTACATTTTTATCTGCTTTTACCAGTATTGTATTATTATTATATTCGTTTCTTTGAAACCAGATGCGTTTACCTAGTTGGCATGCTTTTACCAGTATTGCTTTATTATCATGTATCCTTTTTTGACAACATATACGTTTTTAAAAAGTTGATGAATAACTATGACAACATAGATGTTGTTTCATCTTAAAATCGGGCGAGCTCCGAAATTTTGTTTTCTTGCTAGAAAAATCGATATATATCCAACAGAGCTATTCTATTTAACCATCATCTGCCTTCATTTTGTTTTGTCAAAACCCGATGATAGATGTAATTCAAATCGAGAGGTGTAAAAGGTTAGATCATTTCCCAGACGACGATACTTTAAATCAGATTAGCATTACAGAACAACGCCATCTATCGGACTTTTGAAAAACTGCCCCAATTAATATTGAGGCAGAGGCCCCACTAACATCCGTAAAAGAAAGATGTCTGTCTCCACGAGTCAAGGGTTCCTGCTCGCAAAGCTACACGGTAATATGTTTTCAGTCATAATGTTTTCCTACTTCTAATGTCCTCCTAAGGAAATAATCTATTTATTTAATATCTCCATGTTTTAATTCTCTTTAATATTTCCCTGTAAATATCGTTAGGGAATTCAACATTCTGAGATCCTCAGTATCAAGAGTGTGCCGAGAGTATGAAATTTCAGGCATCTCATCCCATGATGGACAGCGCAGTGGGCGACCACCTGCACTTAACGACCGAGACCGCCGACGTCTATGTAGAATGGTCAATGTTAATAGACACGCAACACTTCGTCAAATAACTGCAGGAATCAATGCGGGACGTACGAGGGACGTGTCCGATAGGACTGTGCGGCGAAATTTGTCTTCCTTGGGCTATGACAGCAAAAGACCGACTCGAGTGCCTTTACTGACAGCAAGACATCGCCTGCAGCGACTCTCCTGGGCTCGTGAGCATATCTACTGGTCCCTAGACCAGTGGAAAACTGTGGCGTGATCAGATGAGTCACGATTTCAGTTGTTACGAGCTGATGGTAGAGTTCGAGTGGGGCGCAGACCCCACGAAGCCATGGACCCAAACTGTCAGCAAGGCACTGTTCAAGCTGGTTGTGGCTGCATAATGGTGTGGGCTGTTTTTACATGGCATGGACTCGGTGCTCTGGTGCAACTGAACGGATCATTGACTGGAAATGGTTATGTTCAGCTGCTTGCAGATCACTTGCAGCCATTCATGGACTTCACGTACCCACACAACGATGGGATTTTTATGAATGACAATGCGCCATGTCACCAGGCCGGAACTGTCCGCGATTGGTTTGAAGAACATTCCGGACATTTCCAGCGCATTATCTGGCCACCTAGATCGCCCGATATGAATCCCATAGAGCATTGATGGGACATCATCGAAAGGTCCGTTTGTGCCCAACTCCTGCACCATCCACACTTTCACAATTATGGACGTCTATACAGACAGCATGGCTCAATATTCCTGCAGAGGACTTCCAACTACTTGTGGACTCCATGACACGTCGAGTTGTTGCACTTCGCCGGGCAAAAGGAGGACCAACAAGATATTAACAGTCATCCCATGACTTTTGCCACTTCAGTATATATATATATATATATATATATATATATATATATATATATATATAATGAGAGAGAGAGAGAGAGACCGATAGAAATGTTTCCTGATTGATTGTTCTAAACTGGTTTAACCCGGCTCACTACTTAAATCAATTAATACAAATAATGACTTAAAAATAATAATTTTCTCACATGATAACTTGAAATTTGAAATAGTAGATATCATTTTCTTTTATTTATTTTTGGTCATGTTTGTTTTTATTTGCCTCGTCTAAAATGAATCTACTCTCCTTTTTCAGATAATATGTGAAGGCACCATATATTACGCAAAATTATGTCAGCAGAAGTTACAAAAGATGACAGAAGGTGAATCTCAGGATGATGTGACAGAAAAAGTAAGAGATTTCATTTCCTTCTAATTATAACTCATATTTTTTTCGGAAATAAATTTTTATATCGTTATATAAATACATTTCTTAAATGTTTTTGAAATTTCTGATTTTAAATCGCATATCAAAAATTTTAGCTAGGGTGAATTCTTCTGCCTTTTTTTTTTTTTTTCTTGTTCGGCAGAGCTGGAAAATATATGGTAATTGAAAAAGAAACATATACTACGTGATAGTTGTTAAGAGACCGTCACGTTGTTCAGAATAATTGAATACAGTCAACTGTTGAAGAAATGAAACTAAATACCTATTTAGTAAGGAGGATGTGCATTTATTTTAGTGAAAATGATGCAGATATCGACACATCGAGGAATTAAAAATTGAAAAATAAAAAATTCTCTTGGATTATTTCCAAACAGCCTGTAAAGACTTGACCTTGGTAGGTCAAATAAAATGGTAGCGTGTTATACACAAAGGGTTTATTTACAGCTTTATACAAAAAAAAACACGTCATCTAGGTTAGATAAAGCAAATATTTACAACGGATTGTCCGTTCGGCAACTATGCCGGGGATTCACAAGCTGTCCGCGTATTCGGCTACTGCCTGTAGCTCCAGAGATCTACGGATTACTTCCGGCAGATCTTTCCAACAAACTCGAGATCACGTGGTATCTTTTCAACCTCAGCGCTCCTCACAGCTCGTCTCATCCTCCGGATCAGCTTGTCTCTTCTCCTCTCCTCTTCTCCTCTTGGCTTCTCGAATCCCTTTTTACCGGTAGCGAAGCTTCACCTCTCAGGCTGATATTGGCGCGCTGGAGATGCCGATTCTCCAATCATTTTACTCCCACTGACGCGCCATCATGTCGTGGGAAGGTTTCTGAGACATCCACCCCTTCTCAGAACCTTCACACTACCCGCTGTTCGCATCTGCATTCTTTCTTAAATGTGTTCAAGGAAACACTAATTTCTTCAACGGGTCGTAAACAGCATCTGCTGTCCGTTATCGGAACCCTTCCCACCTGGGGTGGTCTATAGACGAAATAGTCCCGTCTGGTATTTCGACACGTTTTACTGCTTTAATGGGCCGAATACATGTGCGTTTCATTATCTGTCTTTCTCAAATTCTAAGAACGGGAGAAACACAATGGGCAACAAAGGATGAATAGCCTCACCGCTGGATAGGAGTATCATTGTTCGATCATGTGTCTCTTCCAGCAGGAGACAAAGTGGAGACTTCCATACAAGCCCTATAAAAAATTGACCTTCAGGTCCGAATGAAGCAAACTTGAGTATCTTACTAAGATGTGTGATAAACGCGGGCGCTAATGCATATTTTGCATCTATTCTCCATGCTCTGCAATAATCTATCCAGGAGTTCTTGGGGAATATTATCCCACTCCTCTCTCAAGACAATTTTGAGTTGTGGCACTGTTTGGGAAGAGATGGTTCTTTGTGAAGCACTTCCACCTACAGCATCCCAAGCATATTCAATGGGTTTTAGAGTAAGCAGGCCATTGCATACGAACAATATTTTCACTTTGCAGTGTGTCCAATACCTCAACGTTTCTGTGTGGCCACGCATTATATTCCATAAACAAAAAGTCTGGGCCTACAGCACCCCTAAATAAACGAACATGATCCAAAATAACCTCTATGCAACATTTCCTCGCTCAAAGATTAACTGCCTATTTACAATAGTTAGTCTTACTAACAAAACATGGGAATATCCTTGGTCAAATTTTATCTTTCATAATTTATTTCAATGCACAATGTGTAAATCATCAATAACTTGATTAAAGTCAAACATCATCTGGCAGAATAAAAAGTAATATGCAAGGAGGAAAACAGATATTTTTCCAAAAGTAAACACTGTTTGTTCGCGGAATCGACAGGGTGAAGTTCTGGCGTTGTTTCATCTTCAGAAAAAAAAATCTGAAGCACTTTCGTAGTCATCAGGTGACTCTAATTCCACCTTTTCATCGCTCGAGCTTTCACCAGCATGAGGATCATCACTATTCCCTGGTGGTGCAATGACATTTTGCCCAACATCCCTCCTCCTTTTAACATAAAAATTAACAGGATTCATTTTCTGAAATGTCAATAGGGAACTGTAATGACTTGATCCTGATCAATCAAATAAATGGTAGCATGTTATACCCAAAGGGTTTATTTACAGCTTTATACAGTAATACAATAAATAAAAACAAAAACACGTCCTCTAGGTTAGGTACTGGAAAATATTTACAACTGGATTGTCCGTTCGGCAACTATGCTGGGAATTCACAAGCTGTCCGCGTATTCGGCTACTGCCTGTAGCTCCAGAGATCTACAGATTACTTCCGGTAGATCTTTCTAATAAACTCGAGATCACGTGGTATCTCTTCAACTTCAGCACTGCTCACAGCTCGTCTCGCTGTCGTGTCCGCTCTCGTCCAGTCTCTCACCAGATCAGCTGGTCCCGTCTCTCCTATCAGCTTGTCTCCACTCTCAATCAGCTTCTCGATCGTCCCTTTTAACAGTAGCGAAGCTCCACCTCTCAGACTGATATTGGCGCGCTGGAGTTTCCGATTGTCCAATCATTCTTCAGAAATACTCCCACTGGCGCGCCATCATGTCGTGGGAAGATTTCTGAAACATCCACCCCTTATCAGAACCTTCACAATACCGACTGTTCGCATCTGCATTCTTTCTTCAATGGGTTCAAGATAGCACTAATTTCTTCAACGGGTCGTAAAGAGCATATGCTGTTCATTATTGGAACATTATCCCAGCTGGGGTGGTCCATAGAAGAAATAGTCCCATCTGGTATTTCGACACGGTTTGCTGCTTCAATGGGCCGAAAACATGCGTGTTCCATTATTTGTCTTTCTCAAGTTCTAAGAGCGACACTAAAAAGGGAGAAACACAATGTGCAACAAAGGATGAATAGCCTCACCGCTGGCTAGGAGTATCATTGTTCGATCATGTGTCTCTTCCAACAGGAGACAAAGTGGCGACTTCCTTACAGAACAAATACTATATCCAAATTGCCAATTACAAATGTAATAAGTCGCCATTTAACTACTCTTTACTCTGAATTATATAAATACGACAACATCATGAAGTATATAAAATATTAGAAATCAGGTTTCAGAGGCGATTTTTTGAGTTACGTTGCTGCATTGCCGTAACTGCCAGAGAGACGAATTCGTCACACACTTATTATTCCTTCAATTTCAAATAATCTGAAACATTAACATATCACAATTACATATTACATTAAGGAAAACCATAAAGAATAAAAATTAAATTTTAGAAACACATAAACTTACGTATGATGGCCAAAAACTAAAAGAAATTC
This sequence comes from Argiope argentata, assembly GCA_026289955.1. Classification (NCBI taxonomy): domain Eukaryota; kingdom Metazoa; phylum Arthropoda; class Arachnida; order Araneae; family Araneidae; genus Argiope; species Argiope argentata. The sequence goes on from JAOUZG010042141.1 coordinate 35,478, forward strand.
GCAGCAAGTAGATTATTTTCCACGTGGTTTGTTTCGACTTATTCCGATCGACATCGGAGTTCAACCATTCCTTGCTTGGTGGCAACACTTACCGCTGCCGGCAGATACAAATGTGCCGAAAACGTCACAATGGGCTATTGTGGAATAACACACTTAGCTACTGAGGCAAAATGATTCTGGAGGTATGTGCCAAATTCGGCACACCTGACGTTAAAGGGTTAAAGATCTACATCGTATGAGATTTAAAAATAATATAGTGACTTCTAAACGGAATTCATTTTTAGTTTCCTTTGAATGAACCTTTCGATTACTATTTCCTTCTTACAGTAAGTAATACATTCATATATCCTTCCATTACAATTTAAATTTTAAAATGATAAGTGAGTTTTCATATATACATTGAAGTGACAAAAGTCATGGGATGACTGTTAAAATCGTATCGGTTCTCCTTTTGCCCGGCAAAGTGCAACAACTCGACGTGTCATGGAGTCCAAAAGTAGTTGGAAGTCCTCTGCAGGAATATTGAGCCATGCTGTCTGTATAGACGTCCATAATTGTGAAAGTGTGGATGGTGCAGAAGTTTGGGCACGAACGGACCTTTCGACAATGTCCCATAAATGCTCGATGGGATTCATATCGGGTGATCTAGGTGGCCAGATCATAAGCTGAAATTTTCCGGAATGTTCTTCAAACCAATCGCGAACAGTTCTGGCCCAGTGACATGGCGCATTGTCATCCATAAAAATCCCATCGTTGTGTGGGTACGTGAAGTTCATGAATGGCTGCAAGTGATCTGCAAGCAGCTGAACATAACCATTTCCAGTCAATAATCGGTTCAGTTGCACCAGAGGACCGAGTCCATGCCATGTAAAAACAGCCCACACGATTATGCAGCCACCACCAGCTAGAACAGTGCCTTGCTGACAGTTTGGGTCCATGGGTTCGTGGGGTCTGCGCCACACTCGAACTCTACCATCAGCTCGTAACAACTGAAATCGTGACTCATCTGACCACGCCACGGTTTTCCACTGGTCTAGGGACCAGTCGGTATGCTCACGATCCCAGGAGAGTCGCTGCAGGCGATGTCGTGCTGTCAGTAAAGGCACTCGAGTCGGTCTTTTGCTGTCATAGCCCAAGGAAGACAAATTTCGCCGCACAGTCCTATCGGACACGTCCCTCGTACGTCCCGCATTGATTCCTGAAGTTATTTGACGAAGTGTTGCGTGTCTATTAACATAACCATTGACCATTCTAAACAGACGTCGGCGGTCTCGGTCGTTAAGTGCAGGTGGTCGCCCACTGCGCAGTCCATGATGGGATGTGATACCTGAAATTTCATACTCTCGGCACACGCTTGATACTGTGGGTCTCGTAATGTTGAATTCACTAACGATATCCGCAATGCAATGATCCATGCGTCTAGCTCCAACTAACATTCCACGTTCAAAGTTTGTTAATTCTCGTCGTGCCGCCATAAATCACGAAAAACCTGTTCACATGAATAACTTGAACACAAATGAAAGCTCTGGAAAACGAACTGCGCATTTATACTTTTTCGCTGGGATACTACTGCCATCTGTATATTTGCATATTGCTATCCCATGACTTTTGTCACTTCAGTGTAATCATTTTTTATGAGCCTGATTGTAAATGACAAATTCTTGCAGCTCTGTATCACCGTGAACAATATGGAGCACGTACTGCAGACCTTGAGGCCTCTTGAGGACGAACTCGGTGTCGAACAAATCATCAAAGCTCTGAATCTGAACCAGGGTGGCTGTACAGCGAACCAGTGCCGTGAAACTATATATGACCTCCTCAATAAGTCTGAAGATGACGTCACTGGGAAAATTTTCAGTATTATTTGTGGCATGGTAGAAAAGGTACATGCTTTACCTTATAGTACTTTATATCTATGTTTATTAATTTTATTACAGAGAAATATATATCCCACAGAATATTGTATTACATTGTACGATATTTTATTTTATTTTATTTAATTCAATAATCAACAATTTAAAATTCCACCAAATTATACAATATTGTCTAATATAGCATTACGATATTCTACAATATTGTTCTATACCAGTATGTTACTGAAGATGTGCTGAATTAAACCAAACATGTTTTTTTTCTTCCGAGTAAACAATCTTATGCATTGTGTTTTTTTAAAAAAATTTAATAAATTTTAGTGCTTTCTAGGAATAGTTTTATTCATTTATAGTAGTTGAAATTCAAAGCCATTTTAGTATCAACACAGCAATATTAAAATAAAACTAATATTTTAACCAAAAGTTAATGTATTTTATAAATATTGATAGATTTTCTGGATAAAGATACAGAATGTGGGACAGAAATATTTTGGTTAACACTCAATCTAATATAACTTAAATTATTATTATATTAACATATGAAAACATATATTAAAATGGAATCTTTCAAATTGAATTGTTTTCTTAAAATACAATATTTTAATCGTCCATTTTTTCAATCTGACGAGTCTTTAAAACATAAAAAAAGAAAAAAAAAATATTATTATTTATATATTTATTATTATTATTATTTACTTATTTATTTTGCTTAAAAAAAGACCTAAAAATAATGACAATTAGACAATACCTAACTAAATAATTTTGGCTTAAATTTCATACAAATAATATAAATTCTTCGTATTTATTTGAATTTGATAAATCAATAATAATTCTTTGTTTTTTCATAGCTTCGCCCAGATATGAAGAAATTCGTTTTCCACCTTGCTTGGGCACCAGAAAAATTAGATGCAGAAAATGTAAGTACGTCAGAATTTGGCTTTTGCGACTTGAATTTTAATTTTAAAGCGATAGCATTTACTTTCTTACCAATAACACTCCAAACATTTTAACGAATAAATTAGACCTCACGTGTCAATGAAAATATAAAATCTTCTATAATCAGTGGCGTGAAATTTTATCGATTTCCAGTCTCGTTTAATGTTGATTTCATGGTGACACAACTTTTTTTTCCGGGGATTTTCTTTGAAACAAAATCATCGTCGAATGTTACATCAAAGTTTTTAAATATTTCAAAATTTAACAGAATAAATCATAAAACATAGAAAATTGAAATATAATTGGCAAACTTTTTAGTGGCCCATAATTTAATTATTAAATATTTATTAAAGAAGTCCAGAAATATATGGACATTAAATTCAGGAAGTTAATTAATTTCACTAACTGATAATTTTTTTCAATTCTTACTATTAGTTCACTCTCTCTCTACATATATATGTTGTTCTAATTTTTAACCATTGATAAAACACTTTTTATTCATCCATTCAAGTTCAAATTCATTATTTGAACTTGTAGTGTATGACACTTGAAGTTAACACAGTTTTTTTTTCAAATATTAATTGATTAAAAAAATTAAGGAAGTTTATAACATTTTATATATGAACAGTTCAGTTTCAAACCAACAGATGGCGCCATGGGAATTCTTTTATGTTTTTTTTCAAATTTCTATAATCTATTCACATTCTCCTAATATGTATATTTTTTGTTCAAATTTTCAAGCATTAATTAAATAAACATTAATTAAATTTAATTAATTTTTTATACCTTAAAAATAGTTTTAGCAGTTTGTAATGAAAATGGAAATTAACAGGCAGTAGCTGGATCGGTAAAATGCGAGGATTTTAGTACTTTTTTCGTAAAGGTAAAGAATGCGAGTTCAATTCTAGCGAAATTGAATATTTTTTTTGTTTGTTGGCCTAAGTAGGAATTGACTTAGTTATATATATATATATATATATATATATATATATATATATATATATATATATATATATATATATATATTCTTTTTCACTATTCTAAATAACACAAATTTAATGAAGAAAATGTTTCTTTTGCTATGTCGGCACAATGTAAGAACCTACTTAAAAATTGTGCCAGATACTAATTTAAAGATGTTTCTTTTTTTCTGCAGGCGATTCGTCCCTTGCTAGAGAACTTGGACACCACTCTTCGGACCCTCTACAACAATCTGCTGCAGGCCAACTTCGACCGGCTGCTGGACATGATGTGGACAGTCTTGATGCACGAATTGATGGAAACAACACAAAGTAACATTGGTGTATGTGGTGAGACATTCACATTGACATTCCAAATTTTGATTTATTATTAAAAAAATTGTGAAATTTATAATATTTTATATGTGGACACTTCGGTTTCGAACCTACAGATGGCGCCACAGAAAATCTGCTAAGTTTTTTTTAATTCCTATTATATAGATCAGAGGTTCTCAAACTTTTAGACACTGCGACCCCCTTTTTAGACTAAGTATTTTACGCCCCCCCCCCAAAGTTTTAACTCTGTTTAAAGCTTAGACAGAGATTTTAAAAATTTTGCACATAACTCAAGAGTTCGTAGAGTATGTGTCGGGTATTGGCGCCAAATCTCTTGACACTTCATCTTCCTCCTTACTAGTATCATCTCATCTCGAAGCTTTGATTGAACAGTTTACAGATTACATTCCAGTTAAGGATATGAGTGGGGTTGCGTGGATAGTCAATCCGTTCAGTGAGCAAGTCGTAACAAAAGCTGAGCTAAGTGTCCGTCATCATGATCAACTGATAGCGATTTCAAATGATCAGTCATCTGAAGTAACTTTTAACATAGCTTATATCGACAAATTTTGAATACGTATTTAAAAGGAATACCCAGAACTGTGCACAACAGCTTTAAACACTTTGATGCCATTTTCTACACATTACAACTGTGAACAAGGATTCTCCGTAATAATAAATTTAAAAATAAAATCAAGAAATCGTTTGACAATGGAAAATGACCTTGTTTTGTGTGTCACAAACCTCATTCCAGACATTAAAAAAATTGGTTAATTCCAATCAAGCTCATGTATCCCATTAACTAATAGAACACAAAAACAAACTTGTATGTGTATTAAAAAATTTATGTGTACTCTTTTTTTAATGAAAACTACATCAATAAATTAATTTTCTTTAAACTTTTCTTCTACATCTCGTGACCCTCCTGGACATATCCCGCGATTCCCCTAGGGGTCGGACCCACATTTTGAGAACCCCTGACATAGATTATTAAATATTAATTGGAAATCAAATGGTACGAAAATTATTTAATTATTCTGCTGATTAACTAGATCGTTCCAATCAAAGGTAGAAAAGCTGTTTGATTTTTCTTGATTGGTTAATCCTCAAGTTACCTAAGTCGTTCACGCATTATTTACTAGTCATATATTAAAATGAAATTTATATCACTGTTCGAGAAACAACTATTTTTTGTATACTTAAAATAATATTGAAATAATAATTCTAGTTATTGCCAGTTTCATAAAAAAATTTGCATGGTTTTAGGTAATAAGTGTTAAATTTTTTTTAATGAGATGACAATTATTGAAACAATATAATATATATTTACTGGATAAATTTTATAATAATCAGCATATTACTAATAAAATGTACCAACTAGTATTAAACACATTTTATGATTAGTTATTTAACCTAGTGTAATAATAATCGGATTATTTATTAAACGAACTGATAATTTTTTATTGATATCTGAAGAATAAATTTGATATAATAATCAATTAATCAATCAACAGAACTGTTGATAAAGTCCATCAATGAGCATTGAGTACACGAATCAATTAGACAATTGATAAATTTTACAAAGAAGAGAATAATTATTTTAAAAAAATGATGATGATGATGATGTCGTGTCCGCTTTTTACCGCGGGAAGAGGGGTGCAGTAGCTTCTGAGGGTATGAACCCCTGAGCACCCGAGGGCAGAAGTCTGACTTCTAGCTCATATGAAGATGAAACACACACACATACGCTTGCACAGCCCCTTTTTGCACATTCACACATCTCACAGATAGAACACAGAAGAACAACCATGCCCGAACCGGGACTCGAAGCCGGGACCTCCAGAACACGAGGCAGACGCGCTACCTCTGTGCCAGCAAGCCGGCATTTTTTTTAAAAAAAATGTCATACTTTAAAAATTTATAGTAAAGTACTGTACTTATTACTTAAGTACAGAAAAATCATTTTTTGTTGGCAGTTTCGCACTCGAAATGAAAATATAAGGCAATTTGCATATTAATGGGCAAATTTTGGAAAACTCCTGAATTACATTTTTGTTCTTGGTAATCATGCAAATATTGGTCACTTGCTTTCAAAGTTAGGAATTAAAAGTATTTACAAAGTGATCAATGAGAAGAATAGAATACCAATTATCATATAATTTTTCGTGTTTTCCAATCGAATATACTAAAAAGATACAGAAAACTTTTATTTTCTAACTTATAAAAATAAATTTGTACTATTTTGAATGTAGCCTTTTAATTCGAATAACCATCATTTTTTAGGTCAAACAAACCCTATAAAACACGTGAGATTTCCGATTCGTATTCTTACGTTAATTTAATTTATTTCCTTTGCTTAGGAGGCTTTTAATCCTTTCAATACAGATTCCATTCGTTAAAATGACCCCTGGTGTCAAATTTCAGTGTTACAGTAAAAACGATAAAGAAAACATATGTGAATAATTGAATATTCGAATCATGTACTATATCCGATAAAATTATTCACCCTGAAGAGTTCAGAGGAGTAATTTTGTTGCACCATCTCCTATTACCTATCAGAAAAGCAAATTATCTATCTCTAAACAAGAAATTTGAGTGTTTCAGTATTCTGAGAACAGTTGCTAGCTTGTAATCGGAGAATTGAAGGTAATTGGTTAGTTTTCTAGACGTTTTATACGCATAAAACAGTTTTAAGTCAGTTTTTATTGCCACACATTAATGACGATTGTTGAATTTTAATCATATAAATTATAACATTATTTTAATTTAAAATATTGTTTGGGTTACATAAATAGAGTCTGATATTTGTTACATTACTGACGAAAATTGTTACATTATTTCATTTTATTTTAAATATCGTTTGCGATTACAGAAAGAAAGTCTGGATTATTTTTTGTTCATATTGTATATATTATTATAGATAATATATTTATTATTGTGTTTTATATATAATATGTATTATATATTATTTGTTTATACTTCAATATTATTTCGTTTTATTTTAAAATATCGTTTTGTGATTGCAGAAAGAGCGTCTGGCGTTTTTCGAACGCTTGTATTCATCTCTGGCAATTCTCGTGGATTTCTTTCACGGAAGTGGCAAAGGTCTTCCACTTGATTGCATTCAAAATGCTCCTTATCAGGTAAGTAACATTGATACTTGCTTACTTTTTAAGACATGCAAGTTTGCTTGGCGATTTTCAGATTTCGCAAAGAGAGGCAAATTATGACGATTTTCAAATTATTCCTAAATTACTACACTCCATTATACATAGAAAGCAAGATTTCACCCAAATGGTTGCATTAGCTTATTTATTTCATAATTTTCAAATTACATTAAAATAACCATACTACATCTTTTATCAGTCTATCGTGGGAGTCACAAAAATTAACATACATCATAATATCACCCTGATATATTATTGTTTGATGATAATATTTTCTTATACCAACCGTTTCCAAACCAGATTGTTTGTATGATATTTTTTTTAATTATCTTGTAAACCAAATGAACAAAGGAAAATCATTTCTAAGCCTTTTATTTGCCGAACATTTATAATAACATCTCGTCTCTTTATTTTTGTCAAATACTTGTGTAGAAGTTACATTTCCTTAAGACCTTTTAATCATCCTTATATTATCATTTTATTCCATAACGTCAAACTTCTAATAGATTATATAATATACTCCTAATAGATATGTAATATACTCCTAATATATATATATATATACATACTCCTAATAAATTATATAATGTACTCTTAATATACATACTTATATAATATACTTTTAACAGATTATATAATATACTCCTTATAGATTATATAATTTACTTCTAATAGATATATTATATACTTCTAATAGAAATATTATATACTCCTAATAGATGATATAGTATACTCCTAATAGATTATATAATATACTCCTTATAGATTATATAATTTACTTCTAATAGATATATATTATACTCCTATTAAATAATAGAATCGATTATTTATAACTTTTTTGGTTTGTTACTTTTGAAATTTTCGTATTTGGTTCCAAAATGTTAATAATCTAGTTGCTTTTCAATAGTATGAAAGACCTGTTGTGGCAATAACTTACATCAGCACGTAGTGAAACAAAGCATTCTTTTTAAAGAATTTGCATACTGTAAATGAAAAAAAAATAAAACAGACGAAAAATAGAAAATATATTAATGGTTTAAAATTGTTTAATGTAATTTCTTCACAAAATATTTATTTAAAAAAATATTTGTTAATAAATAAATATTTACTAAACATAATTTTTTGTTAGATATAACATCATAATATCAGCAGCCTGTTGCACAATATTGTGCAAAATTATATTATATCCCTATTCGTACAATATATTGTGTAATATCTTAATGATGTTGTCCTATATTCTAATATATTTTTGATATAGTATCAATGCTATTGAGTATTTTGTGCTAATGAGTATTATTCAATATTCTACAATAATGTACTATATCGGGAATATTGTTTAATATCACGTAATATTCTATAATATATGTATGCTGCTAAGTATTGAAAGATAAAATATTTAATTGAGAAACAATTTAAATAACTTTTATAATATTCATAACATTTCACATTTAACGAAGAACCAATATCACATAAATATGCATACAATTTTTAATTGAAAAACGTTAATAAAATATGAGCATTTTAAAGGAATATTTTTCATAAATGAAAATAATTTTTATGAAATTCGTTATTTTATACGACTGTTTAAATAAAAATCGTTTGAAACAATTTGTGTTTGCTGAGATACGTAATTAGATGGGAAAATTAAAGGATTTATTAAAGATTATCTAATCAAACGTTACTATTTTAAAAATATATAAAATTTACTAATATTTTTAAAATGTTAAAAAAAGTATATTGGATTATAATTAGTTAAAAATTTGTTTTAACAACAAATAGATAACGGAAATATATTAAAAATTTCTAACCCAATAAGAAATCGGAAAGATACTTCTATTTAGTTGATATTTTGCGAATTCTAAATTCTTTGTAAACTATGAGACTAATTAGAATCCATTTTTATTATCAATAACTCATAATAATGTCTGCCTTAGATCTTAATTCATTTATGGTTTTTTTTCTCCACAGGATCTTTTTCACATGTTGAAGTTGCAAAAATCTGAAACGCTACACCTAATTGAACTTTATACACTTCAAAGATTAGAAGAACAGGTAAGTTCTAGCTTATTAGCAATTGATTGAAGTTTCTAATTTTATATATTATTTAATTTGACAGTAATTTTATTATCATGTGAGAACATGATGTTGTTTTGATTATGGGGTTTTGGGGTGTATCCAGAAATATTCGTTTTTCATTGGTAGATAGCGAGTCACCTGACCCATGAAGTTTCAGGTTTGTTTTGCTAGTATTGTTTGAGATATTTAATTAAATTTACTATCAATTGCTTTTTGTTTGTCATTTCTATGAAATGACGTCATCTTACAGTTTGTTTATGGCTTCTTACTTTTAAATAATTAATCAAGCACTCAGAAGATTATTGTTTGGGTTTTTTTTATTCTTCTTTAGTTTTAAATATCGCAATTTTGTAAAACTCGACTTATATTTATTCTTTAGTGATATTATAAGCACATTTTTACTAATTGTATTTCTCAAAGTACTGTAAATATTAGAATATAATTTTAATACCAATCTGCATTACGTTCTTTGGATTTTACCACATATTCAATAGGTTCGAGTAATAGTGAACTTTATGTCGAAATTACTGGGGTTTTTTTAATCTTAAAATCGGTCGATGTAAAAAACTTTGTTTGCCAACCAGAAAAATTGAAAATGTAGCTTTAAAAAAATATATCATTAGAGAGAGAGAGAGAGAAGTCTCATAATTTTTTCAAACCAGTTTAAATTGGTTAATAAATTAATTAAGACAAATAATCACTTAAAAATGATAATGTTCTCACATGATGACTTGAAATTTGAGACCGTATATTTCATTTTACTTTTTATCTAATATATTTTAGCAAAAATTAGTGAAACCCACATACGGTGTTCTAACAATAAAAGCTTCATACAATTCAGCTGCCGAAAGTCTAACCATAGATAGTAAGTATCAAGATTCTGTCTACTCTTTTTTAAAGCTTATACCACTTTACCTTCTCTTATAACTGTGCATGAAATAATTTTTAAAAATGTATATGGCAAAGTTTCAGTATATAAGAGGCAATATGAAATTTTAAAATACTTAGAGATGAATATTATTACTATATTTAATCGACAGATTTATGAATCTGCCATCAAATGATCTTCATGTTTGAGTATTTCTCAAATAATATCAGATGTATTATTAACTTTATAAATAATGCAACTTTATAAATTAATGAGAAAAAGCAAATTAAATGCATACTAAAATTGCTTCTTTTAATAATGTTAAAATGCAAACGATTTTATAATTTGGAATGAATGCAATTTTATTTATTTCATTCAAATTGAGAGACATTTAAAAAAATATCTTTTGAAAGATTTATCGTTTGTAATTTGGCAAGCTGTTTTTGGTTAAGCTAAATTTCATTTTAAATTATCTTTAATAATTTTTAGGGCTGATAATTTTCCAAATTATGTGCTTGCTAAGTTTTCAAAATATTCTCTCTAAACACATCTCATTTCAAAAGAAATACAGAAAAATGTACTGAAATAAGTTATACTTGAACGGAATTTTTGTTGAAATTTAACCCAAAAGAAACAAATTTCATAAATAATGTTTTTTTTTTCTTTTTCTTTTTTCAGTTCTGAATGCTAGAGAGCTTTTGCCTTTGGATCCAACTGGTGAGGAGACCTCATTTTCATTTAAAAATTATTTTCATAACTTCACAATTTAAAAGTTGTTAAATAAGAAATTTTGTTATGCATTGTACGAACTCAGAGGTTACGAAAATAAAACGAATTTCGAATGTTGAAATAAAAGGTTAATAATAGCTAATAGATTGTTTAGAATTTTCGGAAAGAATATTTTTATTACTATATAATATTTTTCAAATGACAGGATTTCATTATTTTTATATAATATATTAGAAATTACTTCATTTAAACCAGAGTAAGAACTTTATTTAAAATGCCATAAATATAATGAAATAATTGAGTCAAAGCTAAATCGATTAATTCAATGATTAGAATTCAAGAAAACTGAAAATTTATGGGTCTAAAAACGTTTACAGAAAGAGAAAAATTCAGTTTTTGAATTAAAATGTAAGAAAAGATTATTCTTTTTATACTTAGCAATTAAAAAAAATAATAAACAGGTAATTAATAGTAAGTTATTTTAATAACTAAAAATAATTATTACAATCATTATTTCACTAATTTTAAAAATATTTTTTCAAAATATGTAATTTTAAATAACAGTTCAAAGCTGACTGAATTTTGAATGCAACAACCATATAGTAAAACAACAATAAATAGTGCATGACAAATGCCATGTGCTCAAAAAAATTTTTTAAGTGAAAAAGGTACTGCTCATTTTCTACCAATTCTGATAAATTATATCTGTGAATTCGTGGAGTGAATATAAGGCTTTAAAAATTTATTCGATTAACATGACACGTTTAATTAAAGAAATCAATTCAGATATAAATTCAAACTTTTTAATTTTTATCATTTCAAAACCTGATGTTTTTAGGATGAGGTTTTTGGCGCCAACAAAAATCTGTAGGTAAAAAAATGGAGATTTTATTATCTGCATGAACATCTCAGAATAATCAGCTTTTATTATCGTATTGCCAAAGCTCTGATTTAAAAAAATAAGGTAATGACTACAACAAATAAAACCTAGAAAAATGTCATTTTGAGCACGTGATTGTATGAAATGAAATAAATAGGAAAGGTGATATATTTTTTTAAACAATCGATGCGAGACAAAGTTTTTTTGGATCATTTGCGATAAAAAAAAATTTGCATTTGTGCTAAGGCCAGTACCCGAGTAACTTAACCACAATATCAAAAGTATACCGCAGTATCATACATGTTATCTAGCTTAAGAAGTTGATACCACAACGCTATACTTTTATACATTCGATATAAAGTATGAATGTAATGTATGAAAAATACATTATATATCTAACGTATTAAAATTAAAATTATGTTTTAAGGAATGATACGCAGTTAAAGTAATAATCTGCACAGCTGACTTCAGCAGAATGAAAATACAATTGATATTTATTCAAGTAAATATTTAAAAAAAATTATCATGCCAGAATATGATGATGTTTTTGGGATGAGGGTTTTAGCGTCAACAAAAATCTGTAGACGAAAAATTGAAATTTTATTATCTGCACGAGCATCTCAAATAATCGGCTTTTAATATCGTGTTGCCATTGCATTTGCAAAAGCTCTGATTTAAAAAAATAATTAAATGACTACAACAAATAAAACCTAAAAAATTTTCATTTTGAGCGAGTTATAATGTAAAATGAAATAAATAGGAAATGTGATATTTTTTTAAGACAATGAATGCGAGACAAAGTGTTTTGGATCGTTGGCAATACTAAAGTGACTCATTCAATGAAACAATTTAAAAGGAATAAAGATATGATTTAACTCGCAGGAGCACGTGGTGCTTGGCCATTCAAGAAATGATATTCTGACCTGATACATTGAAATATGTACAGCAGATTTCATTTTAATCTTTCTTTTTTTTCGTTTCGATATGTAGCAAACTTAATTCTAATGATAAAGAAATTAAATTTATTATTTAATAATAAAGCAGAAACATTAATTAAAAGAAAATTCTAGTTAATAGATTATTTTAAGAATTTCAAGTACTTTTATTAACTTTACATTACTAGAAAATTCAAGGATGTAATGAAAATTTGAATTATTGATCAATTGAATAACAAATTCGAGTACTTCATATGTTAATGTTATATTATTACGTTAAATTGTCAAGTTGAAATATGCTAAATTAATCTTCACTTGCTTTTGCATTTTTATGAATCATTTTTATTTTCTCTTATAAAAAGTTAAATACATTCTTAAATCCGAATTTCTATTTTGTAAATAGAATGAATTTTTTCTTCACATATTCTCTAAATCAATATTAATGAATTTTCTTTCAGTAGCAAACTAATGAAATTATTTGTGACTCACATTGACTTAATTCTTTTTTGGAATAATTGACCCTATAAATATGAGTTAGAAATTAGAAGTAACGACGCTAATTTGAAGCATTAATGAGGGTTAATCAATATCTCTTTACGTGATTATTTTCTTGGTCTATTTTAGGTATTTTCTACGCTTGGATCTAGTTGTTATAAATAAAATGTCGTTTTTTTATTTTCACGCGAAAAAGAAAAAATAACGCCAAACGATATCACATTAATTTAGAAGAGTTTTTGTTATTATTTGCAGTTTCTTGCCAACTTCTTTTATTTTCATTCACAAATAAGAATCGCCAAACGAGATTCGCGAAATTTAATCCTTGTATTCCGCTAACGACTCGTGTTAATATGTGCGATTTGTTTTTCCAGGTTTCAGTGATCCTTTTGTGATTATCGAGCTTGTGCCCAGGCACTTTTTCCCTAACTGTGTTAAGCAGCGGACCAAAGTTCAGAAGAAGACTTTATTCCCTTTGTTCGATGAAGCGTTCGAATTGTGAGTATTTATTTTGTCTCCCAAATGGCAGTTTGTTATTAATAGTACGTTTCGTAGACGAAACAACCGATTAAAAGAGTAAATAGCTTGCGAAATGCTGTAAAATCCTCCAACTGTTTTTGATTTCATTTCTATAGGAATTCAATTGAATAGCAAAATAAATGAAAATGCGTAGATAAATTAACACCTGGCGCATGTATAAGCACTTTACAAGTAGATAAAAAAGGATGGTTAAAATTTAAGATCTAAGTATTTAAAAAAAGCACCCAAAATACAGTTTTATTTTTATTTTTTGGATTAAAAAAAATTGAATTCCTACAATCGGTTAAAAACCTCCGTATATATACCTTGTTCAAATTTTCAGTCGTTAATAAAAAAACTTTTTATTTATCCACTTAAGTTTAAATATATTTTTTTAACTTGCAGAGGATGACAATCGATGTAATACAGTTTTTTTCAAATATTAATTCATTAAAATTAGGTTTATAATATTTTATATGTGAACAGTTCTATTTCGAACCAATAGATGACGCCACGAAAATTATTTTTCAAATTCAACTATTAATTTATAGGTAGGAATATGTTTTAACTATATCAATACTTTTGATGATTCTTAATAACTCGACAGGGATGACATGATGGATTTAATAAAAAGAGGAGACACTCTATTTACGCCTACTTTCTTCATTATATGCGAGAAATTTTCCTCTTTCTTTCTTTCTTTCAGTATATAGTATAAATTTTTGGAGAAACTACAGCCGTTGGTTAAGACAGCCCACTTTGAAAAAATTTGCAAATCTCATTTATAAAGCCGTTTGAATTTTGTTTCCTAATTCATTCTTTAAATAATTACATTGGGTAATTTTTATAATTACTCAATAAATCTAATGCAATTTTGCATTTTGAAAAGCCGTTTCATCAAATTTTGTTAAAATTTTCTTTCGAAAAAGCTTATAAATTTAAATGTAAAGTGTATTTTTTTTTCTTCAAAGTAGTATGATAATTTCTCAAAGTGTTCTACTTTTTTTGGACTACAGAAAAATACCAATATAATCATTAAGATATATTTCATAATTGTTTTCATATAAGAATATATAAAATGTCCATGTCATTTATTAATCAAACTCTAACTTTTAAATACAGAAATACAGTTTATTTTTCAGCTCGAGAAATGAATAATATGTTTCCTAAGCTCCTTACAATCGAAATTTTGAATTTCTACTTAGATTTTAAAATGGTTTGATCGAATTCTTAACTAATAAGTATTTTACTTTATGTATCTTTTTCAAAAAAAAAAGAATCTGATCATTTAGAAATATTCCATAATTGTTTTAATATAAAAAAATATAAAATTTCCATGTCATTTATCGATCGAATCCCAATTTTTA
>JAOUZG010042142.1:0-12699 GCA_026289955.1 Argiope argentata
ATATATATAATAAAATATAAACCAATGTTACATCGTTGGTATGATGGTTAATACATAGTGTGTCTCCCTGATAATGCAATACAATCCGTACAATGCCTAGGCATGCTGAATATCAAATTATGGATCTGATCTTGAGGAATATTACACCACTCATCAAGCAATGCTCTCCGAAGTAGCAATAGGCACATAAAAGGTGGTTGATGGACTGAAAATCGTCAGCCAAGCATGACCCAGACATGTTCTGGCTCCGGTGAAAATGCTGACCTGTCCATATGGGTGATATCTTCCGATCGAAGGCATTCGTTTACGATGTTTTTATGGTTTGGACGATCGTTATCATCCATAAACACGAATTTTATGTCCATGGTACCCGAAACAAACGTACATGTTGTTCTAGAATGACGTACCGATAGATTTGGCCTGTCATGATTCCAATTTGGGCATGCAGGTCAGTTCTGGAACCTAGAATAATTCCTCCTCAAACAAGTAATCCTGCACTACTGTAACGGTGTCATTGAATGATGCTCTCTTGGTGGTAACAGGTACCTGGCGCTCTCCATATGAAAGTACGGAGAAATTCAGACTGCAAGCTAAACTTGGACTCGTTGGAAAACATCAAACAAACCTACCGTTGCAGTATCTACAATGCTTGTTCTCTATTCCAGCCTAACCGCAGGTGGCAGTGAGTTGCATTAAGTGGAACACATCTGATAGGCTTACGAGCATATAGACCAATTTGCCCTAAACATCTGTTCGTGGTCTGCTTCGAAACTCGTATTAGTGACTGAAGAGAGATGGCGAGACAGGTCTGATGCTGTGCTCGGTCTGTTTCTTTTGGCAATAGCTGGCCGAATACAGGTCCCCATTTGGCGTTGCAACTCGGGAGCTATCTGTAACGTCTATTCACATTACCATCATCTTGGAATCTTTGAAGAAGCCTGTGGATGACACTCTGGGCGATTCCAAGTTCCTCTGATACTTCCAGCTGAGTACGCCCACGTTCCAGATGGCCGATAATTGTACGATGTAAAAATCATCCAAATGAGTCCTTTGTGTCATAATTATGCGGTTATTGCACTGAAAGGCTTATAAAGCACTTGCGAACGATTTTAATTCTTTGTCAGTATTCCTTATACATCTTTCTCTTACACTCTCGTCATTGTGACGTACTATCGGTGTCATCTGTCGGCTTCTTGCAATTCGAGTATGATTTTTGAAGATATATCTAGTCATTTTACGGGGGTGATATATGCATTTTAGAGTTCGATTTCCAAGTGACTGATTTATCCTTAATTTATGGACACGAGTGTATTATAAGCAGCATCTAGCTATTAACTTATTTTCGGTCATAAACAAAAATATAATTGTAGAAGTTTATTGACAGCTATTGACTTCGTGCTTCTGAAGATTTGAAAAGATTATGCTTTTTCTTTCACTTCAAATGTAGTGGTAATATCTGAATCCTCTTTTTACGAAGGCAATAGAAAAATTGAACAATCTGCACTCGGATGGCTCTTCTTGGACACCATTCAAGACGATGCAGGATGTTGACATTTTATGTAATTTTGATTTTGAAAAATTCTTATAGAATGGTAAGAAGGAGGAGGAGGAATTGAAGGGTATTTTTGGAGGAAATTAAACTTAACCCTTTCGGCCCTCTCGGCAGCATTTGTCACCCCGGTATTTTAATTTCTTTTCAAACCTGATGGAGGGATTTGCCACAACTTACTGGTTCCTATACCAGAAGGGAGAATGAGAGAAAAGGAATGTGTCTGTTCTCTTAGTGACTCTTATCACTAGTTTCCATAAAAAAAAAATTATTCCACATTTTAAAAATTCACTAGGGTGAAAGGGTTTAAAAAATTATATGTTTTTCAGAGCAATAAAAAATTCTTTATTAAGTTCTTGATTATGTATCGAATTACTTTTCCGAGTGTAATGGATTAATATTACATTCCCTTGTAACAGAGTTGTAGCTAGACATGAATTGCAATTTGTATGTTAAGTGTTTCAAAAATAGCCACATAACTAACTAGCTTCCCCCTAAGCAAGCCAAATGGAAACCAAAATTGAATATTTCAAAAGAATGATATATCCTTGAGTTCAAGTAATATATACAAGAAATGGATAAGTTTGTTTTACTTTAAAGAGTGAATATTATTTGACGAATAATTGTTTAAAAAATTTTAATTTTGATATTAGAAATGATTTAGAATTTAAAATTCACTAGCATATAAAATTTAATTTTAATATATCAATAAGCTAAAAAGAAACTTTTTTATAAATAAAAATTTCCCTAAAACTAATTGTCCAAAAGCCAATGGACATGGATAGTTCAGCATCTTTAACAAAGATGTACATAGATGAAAGATTTTATCTAAAAGTGGAAGGATAGAAAAACACAAATGAATTTATAGTAAAACATTACTTATTCATTTGTAATTAAATTAAATTTAAATCAAGGAACTGCATACTTGCAATAATAAGTGTTAAATCGGATTTCGAAAGCTTACGTAGCGCCTTAAATCTTATTTCCTTGTTTCTTGAATTGGTTTCCCTGTACTTGATCAGAATGTTATGTTTTGAAACAATTTTGAGGTGACATATAACCGATTTTGAGTTTTAAAAAAACTCAACTTTTTTCTAGTTATCAAAGCATTCATAATCTGATAGTCTCGTGATTGTTTCAAACCGGTTTAAACTACACTCACAGGTTAACGAATTAGAAACCTTTGAGATTTGCATTTAAATGCGTTCTAAGGATGAAGTGCGCAATTTTTTTTGTAATGGCGTGGGTTACACGTGGTCAGAAGGCTTGCATAAATAAGGTGTACGAGTCCTTTTCAAGATGAATGAAGTAAAATGGGAAAAACGACAGATCTTTCACCATTTGAAAAAGGGCTTATTGTTGTTACCCGTTTAGCAGGTGCTTCGATTTCGAAGACAGCAAATCTCGCTGTGTTCTCAAAAGAGGTCATAACAAAGGTTTTCAAAAGTTGGAATCGGAACCCACAATCCTTTTCTAAAAAGACGTATCTGTGGTTCGAGCACAGTTTTCCAAGAGCGTGATCGTCGACGTGTCCGATGAATTCTATGGCAGAATAGTAACTCTATTGTAATTCAACTGACACAAATCGTCAACCAATGCTCTTCCCAAAATATTTCAGCATGAGCCATACCCAAAGAATTTCAGAGGATAGGAATGCATAGTCGAGTGCCTGTGAGAATACCATTCATTTCTGCCCGACACGCAAAAATTCGTTTGCAGTGGTGTCGGGAAAGATGTCTATGGGCATCTGAGGATTGGAAACGGTGGTCGGATGAATCGCACTACACCTTATTTTGCACTGATGTAAAACGTCGAATTTGGCGAGAGCCCCACGAAGCCCTAATTCCATCTTGCCTTACTCGCACTGTTCAAGGGTCTGGAGGAAATATCATGATATGGAGAATGTTCTGCTGGCATGGGTGTCCTGTTGTTCCTCGAGAGTAAGCAAACAGCCATGCTGATCTGTCGGGATATACTGACAGATCAAGTGCACCCTGCAATGTTGCATTTTTATCCTGATGGTGACGGATACTTCATGGACGATAATGCAACCATCCATCGTGACAGAAGTGTTCAAAATAGGTTAGCTGAGCATCAGTCTGACTTCCAACACTTTCCCTGGCCACCGCGTAGCCCGGATCTTAACCCCCATAGAAAATATGTGATATATGATGAAAAGTCGCACCCGAAGGCACTCTCCTTCCCCATCTAATTTATATCTAAATAACTGCATAGCCAATGCATGGTATTCTCTGAACGTAAATGCGCTCTAAAAACTTGTAGGCTCGATGCTCAAAAGAATCAGAGCAGTTATCCATTCAAAATGTGGTCCAATAAAATATGGATCTTGTGTTTCTAAGTCATTGGACAGTCAGTGTAATTAATGACTTAAATGAATTAAGACAATTCATAAGAATTCAGAAAATGAATAATTTGGAAATCAAATTTAACTTTAGTTCGCGATAAGTCACCAAATGTGACAACCTTCTGCATTATTTTATAATAACTCTAAAAGTAAAAAGTGGATCCCTCAAAAGCGATAAATTGCCAATTTGTTGCCTACGCATTTGCAGGCTTCAAAAACCTCAAAGCAAAACTTCGTGTTCTCACATGATAAAAATTGACTTTTACTTTCTAGTATATATAATATAGAGAAAGTATTGTTACGTTTTTAGCGTAGCGGGTTCGGATTGAATGGACTTTGTATGATGACAGCACAAACAAATTTATTTACAGCTATTTACAGTTATTTACAGGATAATTGATAAAGTAAAAATTTTAGATAAGTACAATTCAGCAGTCAACAGTCAATTACAGCGTAAATTCAAGTCTTACGCACGATAAAAACAGACTACAAAACAGCTATCATATAGCACAGCAACAGTTAATCACAGCGAGCTCAATAACACAGCGTTAACAGCAAACGCAAACACAGCTCACAAATCCTTTAGTCCAGCGAGACGCTTTTTATTTCAGAGCAAACTCTCAACTAACTCGATCAAATCACTATAGCAACTAACTAACTCACACCGGCTACTCGTCCTTATATAGCTGAAAAAGCGCGTGCACCTGAATCTCGCGGAAATTCTCAAAACAACGCGCACAATCTAGCAGCTACTAGACTATTCCTTTCGCCAAACCTATCAAGCTGGTGCGAGGCTCCTCGCCAACGTCGCCATCTTTGGCGAGTTTTCGTGCCGCTCGCCCGCTTGCAACATTGCCCCCTCCTCAAGGACTGCACGTTCCGGGCAGTACAGACCCCGATCAGAAGACACTCAAAAGTAACAATACCATACACACAAAATTACAGACATAATCATTGAAAAAGAATTAACATAAAGAACACTATTTACAAATATACAGGTCATATTTACATAAATTAGGAAACCATGGTTTCAACTAAGTATTTGACAAGTCACCATAATAAGGGGCTAGCCGGTCGTAATGTACTACTCTTGGTTTTGAGTTCGGGGACTTCCTTATTCGAACCACGACGTCATTCAGTCTTTTCAGGACTGTATAAGGGCCTTCCCAGGAAGACTGCAGCTTCGGAGAGAGTCCCTTTCGTCGAATCGGGTTCCAGAACCATACCTTGTCACCTTCCTTGAATTCATGTCCGGTGGCTTTATTGTCGTACCTGGTCTTCATCTTCTCCGTCGCTATGTTGATCCGATCTCGGGCAACCCTGTGTACGTCTTCTAAACGGGCCTAGAGGTCTTGAACAATATCCACAGGCGAAGAAGGCGTATCCGGTGGACACCCGAACTGAGGATCACAGGGCAGTCGGAGTTCTTTTCTATTTCCATTGTCCGTCCGAGGAAGAGGTCCCAAGATGTCTGAGGCGAGTCTCTCCAATGATGCACCTACAGTATACCGCTGTAACTTATCACGACTGCGTGTTTCCAGTCGTTTACGGATGTTACTGCGTGTTTCCAGTCGTTACGGACATGTCCTGCACCATTCTCGAACATCCTCTTTCATGTTGTTCCAATAGAAATGCTCTCGTACTTTACGAGTTGTTTTCCTGACTCCGAAGTGACCACCTGCAGGACTGCTGTGTAGCTCCTTCAGTACTTGATTTATCCTTGATCGGGGAAGTACAAGTTGCCACTTAAATGACTTCCCATCTTCGGACTCCCATTTTCTATACAAGATACCATTTCTAATTTCGAGCGAATTCCAGAGAACCCAGTAACGCTTAGTTCCAGTGCTGAAGCTTGAAATGTCCTGCAATCCAGGTCTTGAATTGTTTGATTCCACAAATTCCATAATCGGTTCAATGTCAGGATCATTGTTCCTTGCGAACCTCCTCATCACTCCAGGGATCAGATTGAGGTGGGATAGCTCTTGTGACTCGGCGCACAGTTGGTGTATCAATCCCAGTTTTCTTTTCCGCAGAGGAGCAGTTGCGACAACCCTCAGAGCAGGGTTTTCTTGACAAGGCGTCTCCATTTCCTCCTCCAGAGCCCAAATGGAAAAGAGTCACGACTTCTGATGTGGAGTGTAGGAAGTTATTTTTAAAGTCAATTACGAAGTCATACTTCTTCAGAAAGTCCATACCGAGTATGAAATCATCTGTAATTTCCGCTACGTAGACGCCATGGTCCTAAGTAGCATCCCCAAATCTAATTTCGATATTCATTTTCCCTATAACTGGGATTCTGTCACCAGTGACCGTTTGGAGGGAGACGCAGGACGGTGTCCAGAGAATTTTCCTTCCGAGTTGTTCTGCAACATCTCTACGCATGATGGTCACGTTGGCTCCTGTGTCAACGACCATTCGGCAGGGGATTCCGTTGACAAAGGTATTAACAAATACACCATTTTCACCACCGCCTCTTGAAGATATCTGTAAAACTCTTAAGCGGTTTTCCTGGTTGCTTCTAGAAGAGTCTTTAACCTGTTTATCTAAGCGGACTGGACAGTTCCTACGAACATGGCCCTCGTCGCCGCATTTCCAACATTTCACAGTTCTCTGGCCATGTTTGTTGGACCTTTCACCTCTTTTCCGGATAAACTGGAAAATTGTTTTCGTCATTTCAAATAGATTTTGCAGCGAAGGATCCGATGCATCTTGAACCGTAGCACCTCTAACTGAATGGCGATCCATCCTTGCAGCTTGTTGAGCAGCTTCAACTTTCATGGAATAAACCAAAGCTGCTTTTAAATCCTTCAATTCAGCCATTCGCAGGGGCATTTGTATTTCTGGATCCCTCACTCCATCAATGAAATACTGCAGGGCTAGAGTTTCCCGTACCTCGGCTGGACAGTCGGAGAAGGCAAGATAGGAGAGCCTCTCTACATCTGCTGCAAGCTCTTGCAGGCTTTCATTCGATCGTTGTTGCCGGGTCTTTAACTGAAGACGGCTATAGCCCTTGAGGCACTTTTCTCCGAAGCGCAACTCCAGAGCGTTTGAAAGAGCTTCAAAGTCCAGGTGTTGATCTTCGGAAACAGTTCTTAAAATATCAGCAGCTTCAGCCCGTAGTGATGCAGCCAGTTGACGAGCCTTCGTGACTGGATCCCAATCATTGGCTTCTGCGACGATGGAGAATTGAGTCTTGTAGACTTGCCAAGATGTTTTTCCGTCGTACGTGGAAACTTTAATGCTTGATTTAGGAATAGCAGGTACAGATTGAGTTATTTCAGGCTCTCGAACGTTCGGGGATTGGTTTTCAGGTTTTACCTGTACACCTTCCACTTTCTTTAATCTTTCATCCATTTTTTTAAATTTCTCTTCAAAACTCTGCTGGATATTCTGAATCTTTGTATCGTTTTCTTGAACCTTTTCCGCCAAAGCCTCCACTTTGGTGTTGATTGCTTCAACAATATTAGCTTGGCCTTGTTCTATCTTCTCCATCTTTTCTTGCCCTTGTTCCATCTTCTTCTCCATATTCTCTTGGCCTTGTTCTATCTTCTTCTCCATATTCTCTTGGCCTTGTTCTATCTTCTGTTCTATCTTCTTCTCCATTTCTTTAATGAAAGCAAAAAGCTGTTCGAATTGTGTTTTCTCTGCTTCCTCCATCGCTCTAGTTTTCACCATTCAATCCCACTTCTGACACCAGTTGTTACGTTTCTAGCGTAGCGGGTTTAGATTGAATGGACTTTAGTTGAGGACAGCACAAACAAATTTATTTACAGCTATTTACAGTTATTTACAGGATAATTGATAAAGTAAAAATTTTAGATAAGTACAATTCAGCAGTCAACAGTCAATTACAGCGTAAATTCAAGTCTTACGCACGATAAAAACAGACTACAAAACAGCTATCATATAGCACAGCAACAGTTAATCACAGCGAGCTCAATAACACAGCGTTAACAGCAAACGCAAACACAGCTCACAAATCCTTTAGTCCAGCGAGACGCTTTTTATTTCAGAGCAAACTCGCAACTAACTCGATCAAATCACTATAGCAACTAACTAACTCACCTTAAGAGTAAATTATCGAGGCACCTAGCCCCGGAACGGGGCTTATCCTCGGGCTTTGCAATGCTGACTGAAGCGCTGCACAAGGTAGACTGGCATGGACTGAGAAGTTGCATAGAAGCCGCGACCCAAGGGGGCGTGGCTACTGTGAGAGGGTGCTTTGTGAATGGCTGTTGGCTTTGCGTTGAAGTTACTATAAAAGGAGGTGACGGGGCTGATTTTTATGGAGATATTGAGTCGAAGAGAATGAAAAGCTTTCTTAGAGGGTCTGTTGCAGTTTTCATTTCTTTGATACCTTTTTTGAGATTGGGGAAAACTTGAAATAGGGATTTGATTTCTCTTAATAAGTCAAAAACATCAGCAAGATCAGAATTAGAGTTGAACGTGTTATTTACATATGAGGGGGGAACATTAGGAGTAGGTAGTTGTTCAGGGATATTAGTTCTGAGCATTTCTGAATATGCAATATTAGGTTTAACAAAATTAGACTTGAATAGATTAGACCTGATATTCTGGGGTGATTCAATTTTCGGGAACTTTGGGCATCCGCGATAGGCGGCAGTGTGACCAAATTGATCGCAATTGAAGCACTTCGGGTTGTCAATTTTGTTTTTAAGGGGGCAATTCCTGGTCTGATGATCACCATTACATTTTAAGCATCTGGGTTTAAGAGCACAATTACTAGATACATGTCCAAAAAGATTGCAGTTGTAGCACTGGGAGATCAAATTTCTGCCTCTGTAGCTTTCAATGGTAATTTTAAGATAGTCTAGATAAGTGAGATTATAAATTTCCTCAACTTGATCGTTTTTATTTAAATCGACTAATAGGATTGGTAGTGGGCGTCTGGTTTTAAATTGCATTAGCCTGGTAATTTTTCTCACCGAGAAACCGCGTTCTTTTAATTGAGATTCGAGAGCTTCGATCATGTAGTCAATGGGGAGGCCTTTTATAACCACCCTGACTGGCCTCTGAGTTTTAGGAGGGATGATGAAGAATTCAAGATTATTTTCTTTACAGAAATTTTGGATAGCTACATGATTTTCAAAAGTTCCTGGGTAGATTTTTATGAAGTTATTATTAAGAACATTATCATTGGCACCAAATTTAGAATGAATAAGTTCCAGAATTTTATTGTAATCTTTTGTATATTTTAACATTATCGGGGGAATTCTTGATTTAGCTACAGGGGGGTCATTTTCAGAGGTTTCTACTTGCATATCATTTAAAGGTTCAAATCTATTTGAAGTGGGAATTTCCACATTACTATTATTCATTGCAGGAGTTTTAGCAGTTTTTCTTTTGGGGGATAATCTAAAATCATCTCCTTGATTAGACATTAAACAGCCAACAGCCATAATAGAATTTCGCTCACCCATTAGTGACTCCAGGTTTTCCTCCAGTTCTTTGGCGGTGTTAACGGATTCTAGGTAGGATATGGAATCAGTGTGGTTTTCATTCTGTGCCTCTCGGATGGCCATGGATAGTATTCTTAGCTGACATTTAAGTTTCGAAACATTTTGCTCCATTTCAATAATTTTGGTACAGCTGTCACATTTACAATTAATTACGCATGCATTCATCATTTCGGTAGCAGGCGGCTCAGTGCATTTTCTTTTCGCATTTACTCCCATATCTCCTCCGCCCTTCCACAACAGATCCTCAAAAGGACGAGTCGGAACTGAAGAAGAATCCTGTACTAGCTCGCTATTTCGCTCCGCAGAATCAAGACGACCGCTCTCCATCATAGCTGAGAATCTAAATGTGAATTATAACTAACTCACTCACGCCGGCTACTCGTCCTTATATAGCCGAGAAGCGCGTGCACCTGAGTCTCGTGAAAATTCTCAAAACATCGCGCACAATCTAGCGGCTACTAGATTATTCCTTTCGCCAAACCAATCAAGCTGGCGCGAGGCTCCTCGCCAAACGTGGCCAACCTTGGCGAGTTTTCGTGCCGCCCGCCCGCTTGTAACAGTATATTGTATACCAGTAAACGCCAAAAAAAGATTGAACTCGAGACTTTGACGAATCTCTACATTTGAAATCTCCCTGAGTTCGGAAAATACATTTTTAGAAGAGTCTATCTTTATTTGGCAAAGATAACTCAAAAACGTTTTGAGCTAGTTGGTTGAAATTTGGTATACTGTCTTTACACCAAAAGGAACGATTTCTATCAAATTGTGGATAAAATCTGTTCAAAGAATATAGTCTGTTCGGCTACTCGAATATAAGTGAACATGATGGCTACAAACCCAAGAGAGGTAGATGGATAAAATTCGGGACACACATTTAGCATCCACAGTGTAGGCATCTGTCAAATTTTGAGAGAAATCCAATGATTGCTGTATGTCAGTCTGTAGTTTCATAAACATATAAACACGACTCAAAAGCACAATGAGTTACATATGTATGAAATCTAATATGAGATTTTATGCTTAAAAGTAGTTTTTTGCCCATTTTTTTCTCAATCGGTTGAAATTCGGTCGGTTGATTTATACCATTTTGTAGAGCATTTATTAGAAAAGGTTACATTAAAATCGTATCAACGTAAAAAGAGGAGTTTTATAATTGCGATTTTAATTTATCCGCGCATGCGCAAAACCCTTAAACTTTGCATGTGCAAATAGCAAGAGCTGTGGTATGCATATACGTTACATTTCTTTGTTTACATCTGATTTTAAACAGCGATTCAAATCTCATTATGTCGAAAAGAAGGAAATCCAACCTCGAAATGATCGCCTGTGATTTTTCTGCGAACATATCATAACTTTACCTTTGTAACAGTCCAAATATTTCTGAATGTGTGCTATAAAAATTGTTTTGAAGCTGTTTTTGATAATTTCTAAACATATAATTTATATTTGACTGATATTACGTAACATTCCCATGTCATCAGGAAGAGGCTAGACTTACGTTTAAAGCTAATTTTCTTCTTGGATGCTATGCCACGGGCAACGCCGTGCGGGTACTGCTAATTTAATATATTTTTATTTTTCAGTAAGAACGTTGTTTATTTAATTTTGATGCATTTTCTTTCTAATGTGGAATTTGCTTTATATTTGTTAACACGTGACCACTTTTATGCTGTAAATTTCCTTCACAAAGTGATTGCAATTATTACCTTATTATTCATTCATTTATTTAAAGTTAATTTCTTATTGTATTTATAAAATTTAACCAGTAACAATTTTTATTCGACCATTTATATTTTTATATTTACAAATTTCGTAATACACCAAACAGGATGAACAAAAAAGAAGATAATGCTAACTGTAATAAACCCACTGGAAAGAAGCATGAGAACAAAGAAGGAGAAAAAAACATCAGAACCCGTTTTAATGAATATGCAGTTTTCCAAGATAAAGAAAGCAATGGGAGCATTGCCCGGCAAAACCTTTTAATGTGGCTAAAGCAGGCTGAACTCCTCGGCAAAAAGGATAGTATTAGCGAAATAGAAATCGCCAACGAATTTGAGAGGGTCTCCAAAGGCAAGCAGAGAATAAATTATGAAGAATTCGAAGAATTTATAAAAACGATATCAAATATGATGAACATCAATGTGACAGAAGTCATAAAGAAGCTGATTAGTGCTCCCGAACCAGGGACGGGACTTCTATCGCCTCCAATGACAGGTCCGCACCACCTAGAAATTCATAAACGTAAAAACAGTAACAAGAGAGAAATTGACCACGATAGCTCAAAGGAATACACTTCTGTATTTGAAAATAAAGATGAGGATAAAAATAAATAGATATAGCCGAATTCTAGAATCTGCCGATTCGTTTTGTCTCACTCAAGTTCAAGATATAAGAGATTATTTCGTATAACGTTTCTTCGAAGGAAAGACTTTTTGGCCAGACTTAAGATTAATGTTTTTTTCCAAATGTAATTTTTAACAAAATTTTTATTACAACTCTAAGCGATGTTTATTAACTTTTTTTTTGTAGACATTCAAAAATGGGAACTTTTGGTGGGGTTTTGGAAAGTTGGTATGATTTTATCATGCTTCACTACCAATCAAACGTTAATCTTAAGTCGTATCGATCTGGGTAAAGGTTACATATAGTGTGCCCCTTGCTGCGCCAAGGTTGCCAAGTCGCCAATAAAGATGACGGACAAAGTAAACAAACACTTCTTTGGGATAGTTACGGTTACGACTTTTCACAATATAATTATGATTTTTTTTACCGATAAGCAATGTCTTTTTATTTATTTTTTTCAGACCCAGTGCCTTCAACAGATGCCTAAGGCATCTGTTGAAGGCTCCGAGCAGAATTTTTTAACTTAAAAAAACACCATACGGCTTCGCTAGGCCCGGAAGCGGGAATCTAGTAGCTTCGCTAGCACATTGAACATAAGGAATGTGTGGATAACACGAACAGTAAATAAGAAATAATTGAGAAATACAAAGATGCAAAAAGAATGGATTTAATAGGAAATTTTAAAGAACGAGAAATGCGAATAATTGTATTGCAGACGGTTTTTATAGAAAGAAAGCAAACGACTTCGTAAAGAAATAAATCAGACGATTTTGTGAAATCGCATACTGACAATTAAAATGAGTAAAGGAATAAATATTTTATATTCGCATTAAAAATATAATTGAAACTTATTAACTATACAATAAATCTTAATTATAATACAGATCAAAAATATAATATTTAATTGATATTATTTTATTATTTTTAATTTAACAGTTTTCATAAAAGAGTGAGTTGAA
>JAOUZG010042165.1:0-10878 GCA_026289955.1 Argiope argentata
TATATTCTTATAACGAAAAACTGGTTAAAAAAAGAATTTGGAAATTAGGTTGTAACTTTAACTGGCGATACATGTCCAAATGTGACAACCTTCTGCAGTATTTTCTAATAACCCTAAAAATGAAAATTAATTCCTCAAAAGCGATAAATCGCCAATTTGTTTTTTTACGCAATTCGAGACTTTAAAAACCGCAAACCAAAAGAACATTATGTTCTCACATGATAATGATAATAATAATAATGTATGATTTTCAAGATTGATGCTACAAATGTATGGAGCATGATAATCGTGTTTAATATTGGGGCTAGAAATTCCAGATAATAGCATCCAGTTATAAACTACATCTCCGATATTACCCGCCCCTTTTAAGAAGCAGACGGCCAAAAAGCAGTAATTCTTAAAAAAAAAAAAAAAAAAAAAACTAAAGGAGAATTGCAGTAAGCACAGTAGCTGCATGATTGAAGCTGTATGAATTTCTTTGTTGTTTCATCATACACAAAAAGACTTAATAAGCCCAGTAGTCCACACCGGCAGTGACCAAAGTAGAGCAGAGCTCTCAAAACAGGAAGCAAAGTGACGTTCTATTTTAGCATTCTAATTAGGAATTCGCTGCAATTAAGTATAAAAGGCTTACTGGTAGTGGTTCGAAGATCTGATTTCCCAAAAATTTCTCCACGGACGTAAGTCTAGTGCAAATTAAATCTGTTGGAGTCAAATGGTCCCCAGTTGATTTGATTTAGAAAAGTGATTGCCCACCCACTTGTCCTTGTAGACTAAGTATTGCTGTACTGTGATGTCAATCTCAATATATTGTTACGAAAATTCTCCGGGTTCATTTACAATGGGCGTATTTGGTGGAAACACAATCAGCAGGCCTCAGTGCAAAGCAACAACGAAGTTTATATACACAAAGAAGAAAAAAAGCACGAAGATGATGAATACACAGACAACATATATGTACAACCGAGACGAGGTCAGCGCACACTAAACACTATATTAAGTAGATTTTTTCTTCTTCTAATTTTAATAAATTAAAAATATTCTTAAGTATATTTTAATGTAAAACTCTTCATTGTTTCAGTAATTATTTTTATTCACATATGTTGGGACGACAAAAGTTTTATATAAGTTTGACACTCTAAAATGTTTTCCAATAATACTTGCATTATTTCCATGGAACTCCCCCCCCTAAGTTTAATTATTTTTTAATTTTTGGTTTTAATTATATATATATATATACTAGCCGCCTTTGGCGACCAGTCGGTTCGCCAGTATTAATGCTCGCTAATATTTTATGTATCTGTGTCTCATAACAGGTTTTTCACCAAAATATTTTTAAACCAAACAAATTTTGATAATCATATAATTTATTTATAGTATTATTTATTATTTTTTTCTTCAGATGATCTGTTCACTGTACTACTCATCTTTCTCTTTCTATCCGAGCAATGATTGTCCCGGAATTGATATTTTACTTAAATGGTGGAGGGAAAGGTCTAAAATTCTGTTTTTATAGAATAATGAGATTCAAATTTTCATGAATGTACACACACTAAACAAATAAAGACACAATTGATTTTCAAGAGATGCGAAAGTTTAAAAACAGCTTGGAAAATGCCTCGCACAGACGAAATAATGGTGACACACACACCCTTCTTTTCTTTATTTTTCTATTCTTTTTTTCTTCACTACTTTTCTTTCTACAAACCCATTTTGCCCTCTGTTATTCTTTTTTTTTCTTTATTTATTACTTTATTATGACTTTATTTTGAGCAGACATAGATTAAATATCCATACAGAATAATAATAAAAGCAACTATTTTTTTTTCTTTTTTAAACATCCTACTATCTATAAATGAAAACCAACTGATTTCGCGCATTTCTTTCTGAACAAATGATAATTTATTACTTCCTGCTATCTTACTCAGTTGGTGTGGGGGAAGGAAATGAAGATTTTTTGGCGGGAAAGTAAGAAAAGTGTCGTTTTAACTATTTTCCTCGCAGTTTTTTCATTTTTTCTCTCCGTAAGAACCATCCTCGTGTCTTAACGAAAATATTAAAATAAAAATTAGCCGAATCGGTCGAGCCGTTCTCCAGTTTTGCGCTTAGCAACGCATTTCGAGTTGCATTTTTATTAATATAGATATGGAAGAAGAAATCCATTATTTTTATGTGAACTTTAAGACTTTAACATATTTTGAATAACCAATTTTGGTTAAATATGCAACAGTTTGTACTATGATTTGTAACCATTTTAAAGACAGCTCACAGTGTCTCTCAGATAGAGGTCCTGGTCCCTTGACGAAAAACTCTCTTATCAATTTTTACAACCTTCTCTTGGTGCCAATTTCTTATCACTAGGGAAGTTTTGCAATACACGAAAAAACATGGTAATAGCTTGATGATAGGTCCGGACTATATGGTGGATACAACAAAACTTCCCAACCAAGCTCCCGGAGTTTCTGGCGAGTCACTATAGACATATGCGATATCATGGAACTAATTCTCTAGTTACCCAATTCTGGCCGTTTTTGGTCAATCGCTAGCTTCGAAAGGTCCAATTGCTGACAATAGAGATCCAAATTTTGGTGTTTGTCTATACGGAAGCAACTCCTAATAAATTATTCTTTTCCAGTACCACCAAATGCAAAGCAGAACGTTTTTGATTGCTAGTCTTGATTAGGCAATTGATTGAGCTGAATCACTGTGCTTTGATCAAAATTGTTTTTGAACAGTGATTTCATATGTGACCCATTTCTCATCTCCGGTCAAGATTCATTCAAGAAATGGGTTGATTTCTTTCCTTGTGGCCAAGACTTCACAGACTGAAATTCAATCCAGCATGTTCATTATCATCTTCAGCATCAAAAATACCTAAACAAAATCGAAACTGCATGTAACTAGCTGTTATAGTATCGGGATCATTAACACCATTCAAGTTTTCAATTTTGGTATGAATTTTTGTCTTTATCAAGGAAAAACTGCAAATAAACCGCATTTTCTCTTAGTTGACTTTCATTTTTAACATCCTATATCCTACAAATAAATAGACCAAACGAAAAATAGCAAAAGAATGTTTTTAACATGAAATACCTTCTTTCCAACAAGCATAGATCTGAGATTGTTAGATCTATACTTTACGAGATATTGATCACCAAAACCCTCTATCTAAAAAAATAATGGATTTCTTTTTCCTCAATCTAATATATATATATCTATATAAAATTTTTTATCAAATTTAAAATATAAAATAAAAACAAATACTGTCTCAAATGAAACATTCAGATTACTTTTGATTCCCCTTCCCACTTTCTCTTCCTTAGTCTTATCAACTTTGATTCACCCAGATTTGATAATGTAAACTATCAAAGAGATATTGTTAAGCTAGTCTTTTTTCAGGATGAAATAGTTCAATAAATACTTCAAGATCATCAACTTGGCAACAATTATACAATAATTCAACTCACAGAGATGACATTTATTCAACTGTATAAATAAAATAATAGCAACAAACACATTTAAAGCAAATAATGAGACAAGCTTCCCTGCTTAGTTGCTTTTATTGATCACAGATTAAATAAGCATTTGCAACAGTTCGTTTTATTTTTCCAGTCTGCAAATTGGATTAGAATTAACCATATTCAGATTTACCTTATGACCAACTAATTCACGGATGTTATCAATCTTGTATTTTATCATAGTCGGCCTGAAACATAAAAAAATATTTCGTTAATGTTTATTAAATATAAATAAATTAATAAACAACAATTATTACAAACAACTATTAAATTTAAACATAATTCATGATTTTGCTTTCTAGGTACTAATAAAATAAATTTATTCTGATTGAATTTGCAGTATTTACATCAACTCAACAACTTTAGATTTAAAATAATAAGCAATGTTTTTCTTTCTTTTTTTTTATCTATGTATTTATAATAACTGAACACAAAATCACAAGATCTTGATTATTTGTATTTCTATTAATAGATGTCTCTGTTAATTGAATTGGTTCCAGAAGAATTATATTATTTATTATTTTTAAAAAATTATGACATTTTTTTTTTATCATTGGTCAAAAATGGATAACACCCTATTTATGGTATAAAAGCTTGAAAAACCTACCTTGAACACAGATGAATTGGAAAAGTGTGAGGATGATGAATACGAATATTTTTAAAATGTCATTATTGGGGAATGATCTTTTGAAACATTATAAAGCAATTGAAAAGTTTAAAAAATGCATAATACAATTCTTCAATAATGTAAGAAAACTCAAATATGATTCTCTAAATTATTATGATTAAAAATTGCCTGATTTTCATATTTGTTTACAATATTATTGAAGCAGATTTAGATGGTTTATATTTATATATAACCCCAATAATTTGAGTTTTAAGTTAAAAATTTAAGTTGTTCACAGTATGCTCATTTATATAAAAATAAGCATAAAGATGCATATAAGAACCTGATAAATTATATTTCATAAAGCAATAATTTTATCCTAATATTTTATAAATATTATTCCAGGAAATATTAGAATAATATAACTATATATTATCATGATATTTTCAAGAATTTGTGATTTTTACAAACTTATTTATTTACAAAAAAAAGTAAAGATAATTAATTGACCAATTGTGGTTCCCTTCCTGCCTAGTGTAATTAAATGATTTAAATAAAAATTTACATTTTTTTTTATTATTTTACATTAAACATTCTTTTGATAAAGCATTTTGTATTAAATATCCTTTGTCACATAATAGTCAGTCAGCTCAGAAAAAGATAAAATGCATAAAATGTATTATGGGTGTACAGAAATAATAATAATAATAATAAACTGATTTTCCAAAATTTTAATTCAATTTTTTACATAAAACTTTACTTTACATTTAAAAAAATTTACAGCATTTTTTTTTACATAAAACAACTTTAAATTTTTTACATAAAATTTTTTTTGAATTAATGTTCCTTTTTACTTAAAATTTAAAAGTTTGAATTAATGTTTCTTTATATATTTCATTACATTTTAAGAGATAATAAATTTTAATTTTTTATTAAAAAAATCTTTTGATTATATATATATATATATATACGAGAAAAATATCTCTTCATTTTTATAAAAATCATCTAGAAATTATTCTCATCTCTAGGAATAAAAGTCAGCCTCATCATATCACTTAGGAATGTAACTAAAATTATTCCAATCAATAGAGAAAAACTGAGATCTTAGAAATTTTAATCCTATCATAGAAATTTTAATCTTAAATTGTAATATGTGTGAATATAAAAGTTGAGGAAGATAATTCCTGGTGATTTCTTGCCTTATATTTATTTAACAATTTGATTCATAGCAAAAGAAAGAGAAAATAAATTTTACAAAAAGTACAGATAGAAATATTTATAAGGACATTAAAATAAAACTATAATAATCATAAACAAAGAAAAGAGGAAAATAAGGGTGAAAAATGAAATAGATATGAAGATTTTAGTTTGAGCCCAATGGAGATATAGAAATGCTGTCTTCTCTTATTTTAACATTTTAGGTGTGGTTTGACCTAATTTGAAACTCAACAAGAAATATCTTCAGGTATCTTTTAGATTTGAATCCAGATTTTGTGTGATCACAATAGGCTTTTACATCCAGCCACAGGAATATATCATTAGCAAATGTTTGTATTATTAACACAGTCATCAAAATCTTATTAAGAAAAAATTTATGAATATTATGAAAAAATAAAACAAAATTTCTAGAGAAAAATATTTATAAACTAGAGGTATATCTGATACAACAAATATCCTCAATCAATACATACTTACTCAAAAGAAAACATTCTATTTTAACATGGTTAAAAAAACATTATTTTGCGGCTATAGCAGATAGCGCTAGGCCTAAACTCGCAATCTTATGGCTAGCAAATGAGTCACATGCCAATCGAGCAAAAGGGACCCTTCAGCTCGAGAGATGTTATCTGGCTTATATAGCTTTCACCACATACTTTCCCACCAGTGACTCAGTTGTTAGATGAGTGATACAAATGTGAGGTTTTGGTGGTGATGTTAACAGTCATATTTATACACTTCTCGGTCTTTGAGTTGTCGATAGAGAGCGCCACAACAGTTAAGCGGTTGCTTTAGCCAAGGTCGCCGAGTTCACCATTGTTGTGTATAGCAGATAGCACTAAGCCCCAACTTCCCATTTTATGGTTAGTAGCCAAGTAAATGCCAATCGAGCAAAAGGGACCCTTTAGCTTGAAAGATGTTATCTGGCTTATATAACATTCACCACATTTTTTTTAAAAAAATACTTCTAGTACATGTTAAGATTAAGATTATTTAAAATTTGTTGCAGAGAAGAAAAAAATCAGAAGGAAAACCTTACCTTTCTAAAGAAAGTCCCCAAGCAATAACTGAAACATTATCTGGCAGTCCCATTGGTCGCAACATTTCAGGTCTGAACATACCTGAATTGCCGATTTCAACCCACTTCTTTAATCCTTCATGGTAACTGAATATTTCCATACTAGGTTCAGTGTATGGATTATATGCAGGCTTGAAGCGAAGTTTGGTGATACCTAAAGATAACAAATGGATGCAATATGTAGAGTTAAATAAATTTTTTTCCAACACAGTTCGCAATTTTAAACAAAAAATAAATTTTTAAATATGAATTTTCCTTAAGAAATAGATATTAGATTTGGAAATTTTATTAAGTTACTATGAGAAATTAAAGTCATTGCTTTAAATTTTAAAATAAATTGAAATGAAATACTAATATAACATATTTGTTAGAGGAAATATTTAAGAAATTAGATAAATAACAATTTTAAGTATAATAAAGAGCAGGTCTTGTTTTAGTATGTAATGACTGCTCTATCTGATTCCCTCTGCTCACATGAGCAACATCCATATAATAGTCAATTTCTCCCCCCAAACAATCTGAAGCTAGTTTATGGTGATTAATTCATATTTGACAGTCACATGTATATACTAAATATGATCGTCTAAATATACTTAAATATCTAATACTACATTTCAATTCTATCTTCTTCATTATTTTGTGACCCTGAATCAATCTTAATGCCTCCATTTCATATTACAGAGAACAAATTGAAGAAACACATAGGAATGCTTAATATGCCAGTAGAATGTACATCCGTACATGGATGCTGAACATGTGACCAAGAGACATTACATACAGCAATAATTACTTACTTGAACAAAACTACAAAATAAAGTTATTTGCTCAACTTTTTCTTAAAGGAAGGACTTTTGTAACAAATACAATTTTCTTGAGTAATTCTATAAATACAAATTTAATACAAAGGAAAATGTATAAAGCATACATACCCAATTTACTGAAAAATTGGTGTAAAGTGCCAATTAAATCCCCAAGTGTTAGTCCATAGCCTGCAATGACACCCTCAATTTGATGAAATTCTGCAAGATGGGTAGCATCTAAAGTTTCATTCCTGAAAACCTTGTCTATGCTAAAATACTTTGAAGGAGTGAATTTTTCCTAGAAAGAAACACATTTTATCAATCAATAATCAGTTTTACCATTTTTTAAGAAGTAAAAAAGAAAACTTGTTTTATATATAATACGTATAATAATTTTCAATTTCACTCTGCTTGAATTCTTCTAAGTTTCAAATTGACTTCTTTAACCACTTCACATACAATGATGTGTCTGACATGTGCATTGAATTACTGAATTTTTATTTTCAAGTCTGCAACTAATCCACATAATTAAGTATTTAAATACGAAAATATCAATATGAAACAATTTGGTATCTCAAATGCTCCATATATTATTTAAAAAATCAAATTAAGAATAAATTAACAAAATAGTATGAGTTATCTAATTAGAAATTTAAATAAATTTGTATATCAAATGATTAAAATTAGGAGCAAGGTTATATAAGTAATTGCAGTTTCAATATTTTAAAAATTAATTATTATATTACATTGAAATCCTTGATGAATCTTAGATATATCACTAAAATGCAAAGATTGGTCACAACTAATATAACCAGTAGATTGTAAAACTTATGAGCTATGATTATTATTTGACTTAAAAATATTAACATCCAACATTAAACAGGATAATCTAATTGAAACTTTTAGTAAGATGCATTCTGTCGTTCCATTATGAATTATTTTAGTCAAAGATTGTAAATATTATTTGAATCTAAGGTAATTGACATAATCATTTAATATTTAATTTAAATAGAAACAATACTATCAATGTTCAGTTTAGATATATTAACATCCTGTTTTAAAGCAACACAAGAACTATTTTGGGAAGGATATAATAATTTTGAGCCACTGTCAGATGATGAGCATGATACCTGGTACCTTTCTCCAAACTTCCACACCACACCCGCAGGGGGATGTTCGGCCTCAATGGATTTAACATGCCCCAAACCTACATGCATGACACTTCTTCGGAAGAATTTTGTCTCAAAGCTAAAACCCTCCGGTTCCAAAACTAAGACCTTACTAACAGTTCCAAAACTAAACCCATAAAAATCAATGATATTATTCATTTTATTATTTAAAAATTCAAATCGCCCTATAGAGAACAAATGCCTGAAATGTCTTTAACAAATTGTATATCTTTGAAACATTATCGATAGCTAATATTTAACCTGTTATTTGTGAATGATGAAATATTTCAGAGCAAAATAAGTTTACAGAAATTAATAACTTGATAAATGCAAAAGCATATTTTTAAATACCTAATACTACATTTCACTTTATACAAATAAAATAAATAAGTAATATATGTTAATATTCCTTTTTTTTAAGCACAATAAATGGATATCACTAAAAAACAAACAATCTAAATGAAAAGATTAAAAAAATATCAAATATATATTACTTGCTGGGCAAGGGCATACAACATTCGTGCACTAACAGCAGTAGTGTGGGTTCTCAATAAATTTTTCTTCGCTTCCTCAAGTTTCCACTCACACTGATAACTATAATAATAATTTAATATTTCAAAAAATAAAAATTGCAATATTCAATAAAATAAAGATTAAATTAGTCAAAAGGAAATACAAAAAATCAACAATTTATTATAATTAAAATCCTATTTTATAATAGTTAAAAATAAAAGTTAGATTATTAGTCTTCTTAATTTAGTGATTTTATAAGTGATGATAAATAATTAAAAAGTTTCATTTGATTATTTAAATCATTCCACATATCTTTGTAAAACTGTAACTTTATGTATATAATACAGTTTGAGTGCGGAAGAATACTTTCCTTTGCGGCAAGTGAAGCACGATAGCACTTTGCTACACTCAAGCGGTTAAATATGAATTCTGACAACACTTAACTTATAAATCAAAATCGTCAGGAAATAAAAAGATTTTTTTTTTGATCTTTTGAATATATTTCAAAACTGCAAAATGTGTTTGCAAACATTAACATGCCTTAAGAGTGAAAGATATCAAAATATAAATCAAATCAACACCTAGATGCTTATTTTGACTGAAAATTGAGTAAATTAAAAAAAAATTTATAAAATTCTAATATTACTCTAAAAAGAAAAAATTTAAAGAAAAAAAAAGATTTTTTTTATTTTTAAATTAAACTATTTTTTTGGACGATCTTGGATCCAATTTGCGTTATTTAATTTTCAAGTCAATTACTGTTCATCTGTAAAATTTAAAATGCAGAATCATATAAAAATTTTACATTTCTTAGTAAATAAATTTAAGCCTTTACCCTTGAGAGCCATATCCTCCAACAGAATGAACTTTCTTCACTTTTTCTAAGTAATCCATTGGAAAATCGGCTGCATTTTGAGGATCTAATAATAAGAGCAACATCAAGTTTTCAAAAATAAACCTAATTCTTGATTGAACAGATAAAAAAAATCATGCAATAATTGGCAGTGTGATTTACTTTACAATGTCTATTTAAAACAATATAAACAGTAAGAAGATCCATCTTGCATACATTTTCAAAGTTGATTATATTGTTAAAGAATAACAATGCTTAATTATTTAGAACTGATGCCACATTTTTTGAAGGGTAAAATCAAAATAGCTATTTAATTTGGGGAAAAAATGACAAGATGACAATTATTTATTTTTCTTGTTCTTATTCAGAGAATTGTGAATACTACATTTTAAAAAGTAAAATATTTTAGCATGTTTTTTTAATCAAAAAAGTGAGGAAAATAGTTACCAGAAAGGAAGAAGGTGTCGTGCTGATCTCTTGCAGGATGCTGTTGTGGTTGGAAGAGAGCATCAAAATTCCAAAAAGAACTTTCAATATAATTATTAGTTGGCATTTCTGAAAATCTATTAAAAATACAAAGAAAAAAAGGCTTAAAATATTTTAAATCATATATATTTATATAAAAAATGTGATGAAAAATGCTTTAATCTTCTAATATTAACCAAATTGCAAACATTTTCCCCTTTTTTATGATATAACTACTTTTTTTTTACTGCATTTCTACATTTTCTTTATCGAAGCACAATGCTATATTTATCAAGAAAACCCATATTATTAAGTAATTTCATTTGCAAAGCCACTCTTTCCTTCAGCAATAGAATATTTTTTAATGAAGACAACCTCTTCATTATAGTATTTCTGAGCCTACAGTTATCAATTAAGTGATAAAAATACTAATTGACAATTATTTGCAAACTATCCTTGTTTTTTTTAATAAAATGCTATTATTTATCAATATAAATATAACATTATCTCTTAATCATTAATAATGCATAGTTTTATCTTAAAATAGACACTATTAAATTTTATAGGTATATTGTCTATTATAAGATAAGATGCAATACTTATAATAATAATAAAAAAATAAAGTCGAACATCATCAATATTTAAAACTTCTCTATG
>JAOUZG010042176.1:6974-18463 GCA_026289955.1 Argiope argentata
TGTGTGTGTGTGTGTGTGTGTGTGTGTGCGTGTGCGTGTGTGCGTGTGCGTGTGTGTGTGTGTGAACATGTGCATTCGAGACCGTTCGAACTAAATCTATTCCGTTTAGCATTTCTATACCTTGGTCACCAGAAATGTGAATTTCAGAGCGATTTTTTAAAACTTTTAACTAAAACTTTTATTAATCAAAAATCAATTGAAATTCCATTAGTTTTTCTCTATAACTTGAGGAAATATAACAGCAAAAAATTAATTTTAGTATCAAGTAAGGCTCAAAAAATATATTTTTAATAATACCAATGCTTTAACGCTAAAATTGTCAGTTTTTAACGAATATTTTAAAATATATTTTAAGCATTTTTTAAAAAATATATTTCGCATAAAATAAAAATAAAATTTAATCTGAGGGAGAACGACCATGGGAAAAAATTAACTGTTGTCAAAGTGTTGCCATTACATTATCAGAAGCTCCATTTAAAAATAAGTCAACTATTTTTGGAAACTAAATATATAAAAGTGTAATTTTCAGGACTTGTCTATACGAAGAAAATAATTGAAATACAATACTTTCTAAAAAGTAAATTGATGAAAACTTTTCAATGATTTTTTTACGATATCTATATTATTAATTCGATAAAATAGTTTAATTTAGGGCAAACATGGTTTAATATATATGAGATAATTACTCCAATCAGGGTCCATCGTCTAATTTAGATCAAACATGGTTATATATATTTAGGATAATCCCTCTAATCCGCGCCCATCTGCTAATTTAGGACAAACATTTGCTAAAAGATGGTCTAAAGGAACTAAATAAATATATTTTACGTAATTTGAGTCAATTAATGCCCCAATTTAGTTTTACGACTAATTTTAAATTTTTACATAGGTCCTCTGCACTTTGAATCATATTCAACAAAATATTCTTGATGCACCAATATTTTAAATAAAAATTATTAAACGTCAATCGCTAAAACTGATTAATTTATAAAATTCTATAAAAGCTTCTACAAAAACTCGCCCATCTTTTGCCAAGGTTTTCTCAACGATGATTGACTAATAATTATGAAAATACTGATTGTTCTACAATTGATATACAAAAACTAAATCAATCAGATTTGGTCTCGGAGGATATAAACGTTTATTTATTTATTTAAAATTGGGAGTGTAAAGACTATTTCACAGAATAAGATTTCTTAGGACAAAAAGATTACACAAAATAAAAAAAAATTTTCATAAATATATTTATCGATTGAAATAAAACAAAATATTTACATTTAAATTATTTCAAATTTTTGACTTTGAACCATTTTAAAGAAAAATATTACACGTCTTAAAGCTAATTCCATAGAGAATTTTATAAAATATATACACTGAATATCCAGAAAAACTGGTATAGCAAATCATATGCAAATAATGGCGATCCACCGATCAGCGTGACGCGATGCAGTCGATAGTGCGTATATAAGACAACAGGTATCTGAGGACGCTATTACTGTTTTAATGGCAGGTTAAAAATGTTTTTTAACAGGTACTAAACGTCAATGCACGAGATGGAGGACATCATTTCCGAAATAGAGAGGAAATTAGTTTTTCAAGCACGACCATTTAAAGGGTGTATCATGAATACTAGGTTTTCAAATCTTTGACAGTAGGGTGATTGGGAAAAGGCCTTGATAGAACAGGACCGTCGCCACTTAAAAAGAATCGTTTCATGAGATAGGCGTTCAACACTTCCTTTAGGTTGTTGCAAATTTTATTGTAGGCTCGTTGACAAGACAAATGCTAGTGTACGCACTATGCGACGTAACCTAATTGATATGGGTTTTCGCAGTCTCAAACCATCTCGGGTGCTGGTACAACACTCTGTGACACCTTACCTGAACTCGCCATACCTGACAATGGAATCTTACTGACTGATTGAGAAAACGTGGTCTGTTCTAAGGAGTCACGTTTCCAAGTGTATCGGGTGGATGGCTGTGTATGGGTAGGGAGAAAACTTCACGAATCTGAGGATTTCTCATGTTTACAAAGAACTGTTCAAGTTGGTGGAGGCTGTGTGAAGATAAGAAGATTTTGCAGATGGTATGAAACGGAACTGTTTAAGTGTGTAGACTCAACAATAACCGGTCAATAGAGCTTTAACATCCTTTCCAACCCTCTACACGCATTCATGCCATCTGACGGATGTAGACGAACCCAGTAGGATAATGCTCCACCCCGCAGGTCTACAGTAGCTACCAAGTGGCTTGAGGAGAGTTCATCTGGATTCCCTTTCTTCTTTTGGCCATCTAATTATCCTAACATGAGCATTACCGACCATATCTGGAGTGGTTTGCAATGTGCTGTCCTTATGGGACTTCAACCACCTGTCACTCCCATGGATTTTTGGACTGTCCTGCAATAATCATGACGTGAACTGTCTACAGAATATCACAAATTAGATTAATCCAAGACACATTGTGCTCCAGCACTTCTGCGTGGGGGCTCTATATGATATTAGATAGGTATACCAGTGTTTTCCACTTTAATATATTTTAGAACAGTCACAAAATTTTCGCTCTGCCATTTGAATTTTTATACAAACCATAGGCTTTCGAAAAATAGCATAGAAGCAAAAACCCAGTATGGAGAAAAATGAATTTAAAATTTTCATTTATCATTATTAACATATAAAATCCATCCAACCTGAAGTAGTTTTTACAAAATGTAATCAAATTATATTCTACACTGTTTAAAGTAAAAAAATGCATAAAATTTATTGAACTATTAAGAGATTAAGTTGCATAAAATATTTAATTTAATATTTTAGCGGTTATTAATACTGGAGAACCGTTAGGTCACCAAAGGTGGCTGGTTAGTAATAAACTCGATTTTTGTGCCACGTGCTTTACTATTATAATGGAGTGCTTTAATATATATGCTTTTGCCACGTGCTTTAGTATTATAATGGAGAAAGATTGTAAAAGAAAATTTTAATATCTTAAATTGTATTCATTGGATCTTTTATGAAAAAAACTGAAGGTAATTAATTATATTCTGGATATTGAATTTTAAAATTTAATATTAATTGCAAATGAATATTTTTATTCAAATATAGCGTTTCGACCTTTTATCTTATTAACTCATTTCGGATTTTACGCGTTTTTTTTATTATAGAATAAAATAGATATTTAATACGATGGGAAAAAAGAAATATTTTAGGCTTATTTTTTTAAATCGTTTGAATTATTTGGAATGCATAGATTATTTTTCTCCAGTTGTGTATCATAAATTCTTTAACTTCTGAACTTGTAACGCAAATCTTGTCTTAAGAAAGTCTTTTCTTGTAATATAAGTGTGTGGTATAGAATGATATTTTCCCCTTCAAATCCTAATTTATTTATTATTTCAAATTAGCAGATGCTGCTTTATTTTAAAAACTTATATCCGAAATCAAATCCTTTTTTATTTAAGAATTTCTAACCCATGTTCTAA
The DNA here is from genome assembly GCA_026289955.1 of Argiope argentata. Classification (NCBI taxonomy): domain Eukaryota; kingdom Metazoa; phylum Arthropoda; class Arachnida; order Araneae; family Araneidae; genus Argiope; species Argiope argentata. The sequence continues at coordinate 10,452 of JAOUZG010042176.1, forward strand.
AAACAATGATTTTGTAATTTTCATGACTCCATAAAAGGGATAAAAAAGCCTAGCATCCATGACGAAACTTTCAAATAAGCCTAAGTTTCCCTTTCCTGAATTAACATGTGTCAAAAAACCCAAAGAATCTCTTAGTAAAAACACTAAAAGGAAAACCTCGCACATTCTGCTTGTTTATCATATGTGGTTTCCTCTATTCTATCTATTAACAAAATGTGCATTTCCGTTGAAAAATAAATTAAGCCGATTCCAATTTGGATTTCTGTTCAGACAAGAATCCACAAAACTATGCTACATATATTTAAAAATGTTTTTCTCATAGATAGCATCTCTTTTCATTTAAAAATAGATAAATAATTCATCTGTTAATATTTTTAATACAATATTTAATTTAATTTTAGTACTTTCCCCCTTTTACATGTACGAAGCATATAGAGAAAATATATACTATATTATCCAAAATTTTAATAAATTTTTGTTTTAAAGATTTGTTTCTAGAAAAATTTCAAAACATTTGTATTAATTTTTTTAATAAGTCTGTGTTTTAGAATGTTTCTCTAGAACGCTTTGTTTTTGTGAGATGTTCAGAGGAAATCTATTTATGAATGTGAATGTGAACATAATAATTTAACATTATTTATTTGAAATCAAGATGGCTTATTCTTTCGATTTGATCATTCTTTTTATTTTCCCTTTTCGTAATGGCGTTATTAACAGGATTAACGGTTGTGACATACTGTGTTCTCTACGTTTAGCTGTATCAGCTAGAACAGTTACAGTTAATAGCTCATTTGAGAATGTTTAAATCAAATTTAATTACATTTGAATTTAATAGAGTTTTGCGCATTCTTTAAAATGAAAAAAAAGCAATACAAGAATAAGTAGTTTGTTTGCTTAGTAATAAAAGTAATAGTACTTTTATGATTTATAAAAAAACTTAGTAATAATTAAATTTTAAATTCATTTTTTTCAAATGTCGTTTTTTATTGCTAAAATATTTTTAATAATAAGAAATTCCTAAAATATTTTTTCTACTCTATATAGAGCTTTGAATGTTTTTAATAGTCAAAATTGATATTTTTATGTCTTTTTTAAGGTTTATTTGAAATAATAATTGTTAAAATTCCCGAAAAATCAAATCTTAAATTTCATTCTAACTTTTATTGCTAAAAACAAAAATAATTAATTTAAATAAATAAAAAATATTAAAATTTAAGTATTTTATAAAAGTTTTAATAAGCATAAAAATAAATGCATATCACTTTCATAATAAATGTATTTGCTAAATGTTTTTTCTGTTGAAAATTTAATAGTAGAATTTTCAGCAAAAATTCAATAGTTTTAATGTTACTAATTAGAAAAGACTTGGTTTATGAAAAGTACGGTGTTGCTTTAATAAGCCTTTAAGCATTATATATTTTTTTCTCTTTTCAATTTGTAAACCTTTTTTTATTGTTAAGAATAAAAACACATAGAAAGAACAGTAGCCTAAATATACATATACTGAATCTTAGAGCATTATAAGGAGAATTTAAAACCATACGATTAACAATTTATTACAGGGACAATTATTTATTTGGTTTATTTTCGGTTTTTATCAATGAAAAATTAAATATTTTATTCATCGTTTAAAAGAATTCTTTAGGAATGTTTTTATGTTTCAAAGTTTGTAAACAAAACCAGTTTTAAGTTATTTACTTATTTGGAGAAAATACCAGACGATATTTTTTAAAAAAAGAAAAAAGAAGAAGAAAAAAAGAAACAGTGTTTTTAAAAATCGTCTGGTTTCAAGTGTTATTCATATTTTAACTAAAAAGGTTTCAGGCGATAAACGGGTTTTGTATTTTCTAATATTTTCCAATAAAAATATTTTTTTTGCATTAAAATATTTAATGAATCAGAATATTTTAATCCTAAACAAAGCAGATTATATTCACTAGTAAGAAATGAATAAAATCTACTATTTTTATTTAACAATTTTAAAATGAAAAAGCTCATACTTATTAGCTATTTAAAACAGATGCTTTTACATAACTTAAACTGTGCATTAATTAGTAATTATATAAGAATTAATTAGTATAATAAGAAGATTAGTAATTATTGAATCAAAAATTAAGATAAAATAATATAATATCGCATCTTAACATCCTAACATTTGTCAATAACATGTACTTAGTAAATTATACATCAATAATACATTTTCCATACTTATGCAATACAATATTTCCCATACTAAAATTTCAAAATCTGATATTACAGATTACTAATATTTCAAAAGTATAAATTGGAATACATTTCAAGTATATTGCTTTAATTATTGAAATTTAATTCTTGGGAAATTGTTATCCTAGATTGAATCATAGCATTAAAATATTAGCGCAATTAAAGACTTAATGGATCGAATCTTAGGATTTATTATTATCCTCAAAGAGAATTCGAAGAAAAATTTTAAATTGGTCAATCACGTTTCATTAGTGGCTTAAATTGTTTGTAGTTAAGCATGATATTTCAAAACATAAGTAAGCTTCAAAGGGTTTACATAAAGGGTTTACATTGCCTTTTATATTGCAAAATGTGATAATAATTCTTATGGATGATAACTATTACGTAAGAGTCTTGCCAGATTCAAAATAGGTGAGTTATCGGTCCGAGATTCCTGATCGCCAAAATGTCACAAGCTAAATAAGAATAAATTCCTAATAGAATAATGTTTGAATAGTATTTTGGCAGCTTCGTCTTTATTGCCTGCTTTGAAATCGAAGAGATTTCCCACAAATTGCATTCAGCTCGAAGCGTTTTAAAGTCCAGAGATATGCTAGCCATAAAATCATATACCAAATTTCATTTCTTATGTTTGGGAAGGAATTTTTTACACAAACGTAAATATTGTTACAAATCTGTAAAACTAAAATTGAACTCACCTTGCTGTTTCCCAGCATGGCTAGTTCAATCGCTGAATCGACCGTTTTACGACCTATTCAGCGGGGAGGGGGGCTTGGCGACAAACTTGGCAACTATTTGGCGACTTGATGACGTATTTAGTGTCTTTGGAGACAACATAGATGTTACTGGAGTCTCCCAGAATTTTGACTATAGAACCAATAGGAACCGAGAATGTCTGATTGCCCCTGAATTTTCTCTGTCCGGATCCGGAAACTATATAGGGCCGGTGATTTAAGCTTAAGAAAGTCATGTATAGAGTTGTCGAGAGGTTTAATGCCCCATAGCAAGTCAATGGCGAATAGTTAGATCAGCCCAGAGCAGCGCAAGCACTATGTGGAACTCAAGCGATTAGTGAGTTGTATGTCGAATTCTGGTGTTTATTATGGTAGTAGCATTGAGTCGTGAGTGGAGTACCCTGTGTTATAATAGTGAAACGGCAATGGATACAACTAAAGCGACGAGATTGTGGAGAATTGCAGACGTTTCGAGAGACCATAGACTGCTGCTTCGTAGATTCCCTCCTCCCGCTAAATTCTGTATGGTTGCTTTGTGTGCTGTGGTTGCTATTACTATCGATTAGTACTTGTAAGCTTCTGTAATGTGCTGAAGTAATGTTTGTCTGTGAATTCGTGTCTGGGTATTTGCTTCTTCGTGTAAAGTTCTGAATTTTTTGGAATAGATATTTTAGACTTTTAAAAGATGGTTTCATCATCGACTAATAAAAGTCCAACAAAATAATCTGGAATTCATAAGAATATATAGACCGATAGAATAGTGATCTTTTGATGTATTCGATTGAAAATTTGTTACAGGTTTAAAGTTTTAGTAATCAATCGATAGGCTTAATTTCGGTCATCTAGTTATTTATGTTTTTTAATTACTTTTCACATTTATTGAGTTGGGAAATTAATTTAATTAAATAAGGCACAACCTCCTGCTATTTAAAGAATATATTGGCTTAGAAAGTAGTAAATTGGCTCAATATACTTTAGTAAGAATATATATTCTATTTCAAAATTTGGCAGCATTTAATTTTAATTCAAAAATAGTTCCCCTTTTAAAAGATTTGCCGTTAACCACTTAACTGTTTTGCCCGTATGCCGTACGTGAATCGATTTTTCGAATTTGGATAGTTTTAAGTAAAAAATAGAGCATTCATAACGATTATAATTCAATATTAAAATTACTTCGAATACATAGATAAAGTATTCAATGGATTTACGTTTGAATCAAAATAAGAAAATATTCCCAAAAGAAAAGGAGTCATCTTATTAGATGGTAAAGAAAATAAAACAGTAAAGTGGTTAATATCATTATCCCATACTTGTGCCATTCTAATAGAATGTTCTCGAATCAAAGCATTCGACATCATATATGAAATCAACCTCTCCTTCATTTTTCTAAAAAGATAATATTAATTAATAGAATTAACTTAAAAACTTTGTTTCAGAGGGGAATTTAAAATAGTAATATGGAACTATATCTGGATCAAAGAGAAGGTATAAAACATATTCGACTCATCTGCAAAAATATATGTGCTGTTGTTTCTGTTTAGAAGGTTAAAGTTTAGCATTCAAGTTTTTTAGAATAGTTTTATTTTCAGAATAATTTTGTATTATTGTGAAAGGACTAAATATGTTCAATAACCATTACTCTTGATACATTTTATTTTTTCCGCTAATCCATCCTCTAAAACTCTGCTATTTTGTAAAGTAATGTGAATTATTATTTTTACCATGATTTGTGCTCTGTAAAAGTTGACTTGCTCAAACTATTTTGTTTAAATTTATTTTTAAATATAAAAGCATATTTTTACGAAAATTAAATTTTGAATTTTATCTTTAAAACTGCGATACGCATTTCTTTTTCAGTTTATTTTATTGCATTTCTCTGAAATTTTATTAACCACGCTTGGAGGAACTACGACATTAAATAAATAAACTAATAAAAATTCTTCCATCCAGACCTTAAACTGAAAACAAACCAAAAAGATAACATTATAAGAAAGCGTTTAAAACTAGTAAGTGTTGACAAGCTTAAATTTTGATATTTGTATTTTTAAAAAAATGAAAGCACTTTAGAAGATCTTTCTGACATTAAATGACATTTCCTAACATCAAACAAATTGTAAAATCAAGCAAATACACATTTATTGAAATTTACTCTCGAACAAAAGTCGATGACCTTTACCAGGCAGCATAAAAACGATAATTTTCGGACTTCTTTTTTTGACAAACGATGCTTGATTTATTTTCAATTAAAATCGACAATCTTTATAATTTTGATACATATTTCTTTTCAGATGACTTCTTTAAAATAATTTAGAAATTAAATTGCCGATTAAAATAAGTGAATTTTTTAAAATTATTTTATCCTTTAAAACTAACAGATTTCTTACTCCAATGTTTAACACTTTTGTGGACATAAATCATTTTATTAAGTTATAAAAAAATGGGTAAAATATTCATTTTAACATTGAATTTATTTTTAAAAAATTGAAGGCTATATCGATCATGTTTTAATTCTTCATGTTTAAGGGATCATAACGCGATTATCTAGTATTCATGCTTATTAACATGTAAAAAAATTAACAAAAAACTTATATATTGCAAAATGCTGTAAGAAATCAAATCGTTTTCTGATTCAATCTCTATAACTAATAAAAAGGGTTGTTAGAGCTACATAATTCGGCACACATATATTTTGGAATACAGACATATTAACCTAGGAAATATTTTTTAGTTTTAATTAAAATTTTAATCAATGAAAAATTAAACGAAATTATGTCGTTTTCCCACGATAAATTCCCTAAAAACACCGCAAAAATAAAATTTTCAACTTCTTAAAATTTAAAAAATATCTTTTCAATGTCATTTATTTAAATACTATAAAGATTTTGACCTGGTTAAAATTAGTTTTTAAAGAATGTTATGATGGATATTTTACAGTCATATGTTCCCCTGTTTTAAAGAATTCCAAATCATTTAATTTATTGTTACAAATATTGCATTGCAAATTTTATTTCAATGAAGATCTGAAGAAGAAGATCTGAAAATTCGGTTCTTTTATTTCCATAATAAGTAGATTACTGTTTAAAGTATGCTTTTATTATATTTTTGAAACTTTTGTTCATGTAATTAAGTTTAAAGCTCAAAAGTAATCTTTGACTAAAATATTTTAAAGTATCTTCTTTTCTTTTCAAACATTGTTAAACTTTCATGCAATTTAATTGGACGTATAAAAGCTATCGCTCGTCTTGTTTGAAAGTTGTTTTTCTTATTGAAACGTACTTTAATTTTTGGTTGTATTGGAGAAATTCTTATTGGATAATCTTTTGAGCTGTAACAAAAATTTTGAAATTATATTCTGTAGTTGGCGAAGAACTTCTGTCCTAAATATTTCTCCTGTCTATCTTTTTAATTAAATATATATATATATATATTTAGTTTTATCAAAAAGGAGTTTGTAATAATTTGAAAAAGATTTATATATATGTTTGTGTTGTCGCCGATATCATGAAAGTGGACTGTGCTATTTAAAACTAGCCACCTTTGGCGACCAGTCGGTTCGCCAGTATTAATGCCTACTAAAGGGTTCAATCAATTTTTTTATATAACATGGTCTCATCATACGTTTTTCAGCAAAATATTTTTAAGCGTCAAATTTCGATAGTCATATAATTGCCTTATACTATAATGTATACTATTATTATGTATGTTATACCATTAAGCAGTTCTGATCTTTGAGCTCCGCATCTCTCTCTGATTTTCCACAGTACACGTAAAATTCAGTTTTAAATTAAAGTTTGAAATTATGAAATTTCAATTAATATAAAGACCTCTTTTCTCAATCCAAGCATGTCTTTAAATAAAACTAAGAACTGAAAGCAGAGTAGTCTGCCATTGAAGTTTAGAACAATAATAATTTTCATAATCTAGGCCAATTATTCTAGAGAAACCCTGATTGGCTTCTTTCAGATCATAATGAAGTGATTTAAAATCGCCATTTTTTATCGAATAGTTATATTGAAATGTTCATAGATCGATCAGCTTTGATGACTGATTTTGTTGATTGGAGTGCCACTTTTTTATTTTAAGGACTTATTGTCTCTAGAATATCTTGTTAAATATGATTTACAGAGCAATGATATATGTAAAAATTTAAAAGTCGTAATTCATCAGCATATTTTCCCTCAATCTACTAATTATATATATATATCACTCAGACTACTTGTTAAGAGATGTATGTCTCTCCCAAAAAAATTAAGAAATTAGATTTTGGGCTCCTATTACAGAAGAGGCCTTGTAGATGTTAAGCCATATTTGCCTTAAATAAGTCTGTTTAATTGAATTAGCAAATATCTATAAAATATCGTAGAAAACGTTTCCATGCATTTATTTTCCAAAAATATCATGTTTCATATTTGTTTCATTTTATGCAGACACGTGCCGGAATTGACATTTTTATATGTTTAATTTGGAATGAAGTTAAAACGTGAAACTTTCACTTATTCTAAAGTTTGACGTCAAACCTTCACACGAAAAAGCGTCAAAATTTCACTTATTTTTTAATTAATTCAAATTTTAAATAAAAATTTTAAAAAAGGGTCCAGAGGTGCACATTCCCGGCCCCCAAGGTATACATGTACCAAATTTGGTAGCTGTAGGTCGAACGGTCTGGCCTGTAGAGCGCAACACACAAATACACACACTTTGCTATATTATAAGTAAAGATAAAGATAATTACTGGGTTTATTTACACTGTCTACAACATTCATACTACTTGAAAAGCAAAGCATGGTTCATGTAAGAGCTGAAAATAGATGCAGAATTCCTGATTTTAAAGACACAATGTGAGAAGTATCTAAAAAGTTATGCTGTTAATACTGTGATGTAAATAACACATATCATTTCTCTTAGCTGCGATGCTATAAGCGAACAGAAAGGTGTGGTTGCGTTGTCGCTAATAAACCGAATACATCAAAGAGAACGCACAATGAGCTGAAAGGATCCACTCTCCCGCGTGGGGAGGAAGCTTAAGGGTTACACTCTTATGAAAGAGCGCCAAGA
>JAOUZG010042193.1:0-10292 GCA_026289955.1 Argiope argentata
CAATGTAAAGTTAAAATTACTCCTTGCGAAACTTGTCAGAGTTCGCAACATAATGCTTTATTTTGCCCGAAAAACAAAAATAAAAATCCCTCTAATTGCGAATCTAAAGTAGAAACCGACGAAAAGCAGGTAATCATGACTTCTGTTTTGAATCCTGAAAATAAACCCGGCAATTATGTAACGTTGCTACAAACAGCTAAAGTCGAAGTTCAAGGTAATGATTCTCGAAAGTTAATTGCTAGAATATTGTTTGATTCAGGATCTATGAAAACTTTCATTCGCAATGATTTAAAGCAATCTTTAAATTTGAAAACGATACGAAAAGAGAAACTTTTGATATATACCTTCTCAAAACAAGAACCTATGGAAAAAATTTGTGATGTAGTGACTCTAAAATTAACTAGTTTATATCCTCCCTATAAATCCATCAAAATAGAAGCTTTGGCATCAGATGAAATAACCGCCGCTAATATCTATTCGAACATTAATCCCAGACATTTAGAAAACATTCTCCCAGCTGGCTGTTTTATCGCCGATTCGTACGAGGAATCCAAAACACCGATTCAAATTCTCCTAGGCGCCGATTTCTTGTGTAATGCAATGTCTGGTGAAGCAAGGAAGATAAACAAGAATCTTTTCATTCAACCCACAATATTTGGCGATACGTTAATTGGGCAAATGTTTAATCCTCATGAAGCAATAAAAAATCATACTTCTGTTTTCAACCTCTCTTGTAATATAATTGAAAACGATTTATCCTCGCTGTGGCATATAGATTCTTTTTTGTTAAAAGATGAGTCACAGGAAGTGAAACCTTCGGATATTTTATCCAACTTCGGAAAGGAATTAAAGATAAAAAATAAACGTTATGAATGCCCGTTGCAGTGGAAATCGCAAGAATTAAAATATAATCTTAGCAATAATCTAGATGTTGCTTTTAAGAGATTTTCTAGTTTACAAAAAAGATTTATTCGCGATGAATCCTTGTTCGAAAAATATAATGCAGTGATGAAAGAACAAGTTAAGGCAGGAATTATAGAAATGTGTTCTGATGATTGTTCTGTTGGTTATGTAATGCCTCATAGAGAAGTATTAAAAGAAAGTTCTTCCAGCACAAAAACAAGAATAGTTTATGACGCAAGTAGTAAAATCGGGACGAACATAAGTTTAAACGAATGTCTTGCTTCAGGAGAAAATTTGAATCCTAATCTAATTGATGTTATATTAAAATTTAGGGAACATAAGGTTGCTTTTTGTGGAGATATTGCGCGTGCCTTTTTGCAAATTGAAGTCTCTGAATCGGATAGAAATTATTTATGTTTCTTTTATTATAAAAACTGTGACCAAACGCTACCAATAACTTTGTATCATTTTAATAGACATTGTTTCGGTGTTACTTGTTCACCCTTTGTTTTGGCTGCTACTATTAAAACGCATATTAAAGAGTACAAAGATAAATATCCTCTCGCTTATAAAATGCTTAATGAATCATTGTTCGTAGATGATCTCTTTTACGGGAGTTCCACGGTTGAAGAAGCTCTTGCATTGTCTTCCGATGCTGTTTCAATATTAAAAGACGCAAGCATGAATATGAGAAAATTCGACTGTAATTCTAAACAATTAAAAGAAGAATGGCGAAATACTAATTCCGATATTGAAATCAATGAAAACACTGATTCTCCCCTTAAAATATTAGGGCTTGTATGGAACAATTTAGATGATACAATAGGACTTAATTTGCAATCCCTGTTGTCAGATTTAAATGATAATGAATGCACGAAAAGAAATGTGCTTCATACGGCGGCCAAATTATTTGATCCTATCGGATTTATATCACCGTTTTCAATCCGTATAAAATGTCAACTACAAGAATTATGGCAACTTGGTATTGAATGGGATGAAGTTTTTAATGGACAAATTAAAGAGAGTTTCCAAAATTGGTGTAACGAAATTAAAGATTTGCAGAATTTAAAGATCCCTCGATACTATTTCCCTAACCAAGATGCTATAAATAATCAAGATATTCAACTTCATGTTTTTTCTGACTCTTCCTTAAAATGTTATGGAGCTGTGGCTTACTTGAGGTACAAAACCTCTAACGGAAATTTTGAGACTAGTTTTGTAATGTCGAAATCTAGGGTAGCTCCAATTAAAAAGTTAACTCTCCCTCGTCTTGAGCTAATGGGTGCTATAATCGCTTCTCGTATGGTGAAATATCTTAAGGGAATTTTCCAGGATATAAAAAAATTTGTACTGTGGAGTGACTCGACAATTGTTCTCCACTGGATTAAAGGTTCAGCATCCAAATACAAACAATTCGTTGCTAATAGAGTAATAGAAATTCAGGAAATTACCGATCCCATTTCTTGGAAGCATTGTAGTGGGAAACATAACCCAGCCGACCTATTGACCAGAGGACTAGCCAGTAAGGATTTGATAATCTCTAATAAATGGTGGCATGGTCCTGAATGGTTAAAAGAAGCGGAAAATCTTTGGCCTAAAGCAAAAGAATTTGAATACGACTCAAAAGATCCTGAAATCATATCTGAATCTAAATCCTGCGTTATAGTTAGCTCTGTTATAGCTTACGAAAAACTTATGGATCCAGGAAATTTTAGCTGCTTGCTAAAAATGTTAAGAGTGACTGCTTGGGTATTGCGTTTTGTAAATTTATCCAAAAAGAAAAGCACAGAAAAAGGTCCTCTTACATCTGACGAACTTTTGTACGCTGAACTGTATTGGGTAAGAATAGTTCAAAATGATTCTTACTCCAGTGAAATAACCTGTTTGAAGAACAATAAACCTTTGCCTAAAGACTCAAAATTATTATGCTTAAACCCTTTTCTTGATAGCAATGGTATCCTACGAGTTACAGGAAGACTAGGAAAATCATCGTATTTATCTCCCTATGAAAAGCATCCTGTTATTCTCCCTTCCAAGGCTAAGTTAACTGAATTATTAATTTGGGAATCCCATAAAAGAGTTTTTCATTCTGGTGTGTCCCATACTTTAGTGCAAGTACGAGAGAAATACTGGATTTTAAAGGCCAGACAAACTATCAAATCCCTTCTAGGAAAGTGCACTATTTGTCGAAGATTTAATTCTTCACCAGGAAGTCAAGTGATTGCGCCCCTTCCAGATATTCGAGTGGAACAGTCAGCTCCCTTTACTATGGTAGGACTTGATTTTGCAGGTCCCCTATTCGTGAAAGACTCCAGTGTAAAGCAGTATATTTTGCTGATAACTTGTGCTGTGACAAGAAGTGTTCATCTCGAATTAGTTGGTGACATGACTACGGACACTTTCCTCCTCGCATTCCGTCGTTTCATTTCTCGACGTGGTTTGTGTTCTGTGGTGATTTCTGATAATGCTCGCACGTTTAAACGAGCAGAATTGGAGATTAAATTAATTTGGAAAGTGATTAATCATCCTGATGTGCAAGACTTCTACTCTAAAAACGGTATTAAATGGCAATTTATAGTGGAAAGAGCCGCCTGGTGGGGTGGATTCTACGAACGAATGGTTCGTACTGTCAAAACTGCCTTACGTAAATCTCTTGGAAAATCGTGTCTCACTATTGATCAATTGTTAACAGTGCTTATTGAAATAGAAGGCATGATCAACTCTCGACCAATCACCTACGTAAGTAGTGATTCGGAGGAACCAACTGCCTTAACTCCAGCTCATTTCATTCTAGGAAGGAGAATAACATCATTGCCCTCTGTAAAACTTCACCTTGATTCAAATCTTTCTTCTAGGAAATATTTCATTAAAACTTTTAATTATCGTGAAAAATTAATGAGATCTTTTTGGACCAGGTGGAAAAATGAATATTTACTAAATTTAAGATCGGCCCATTCAAGTTTAGCTAAAAACTGCTCTCAATTTAAGGTTAACGATGTAGTCTTAATTAAAGATGATCATTTACCTCGTAATTTTTGGAAACTAGGAAAAATACTTGAATTATTTCCTGGAAGAGATGGCAAGGTGAGGGCTTGCAAATTAAAAACTGAGTCTGCAACTATCAGGCGACCTGTACAACTGTTGTATAATTTGGAAATACTGGACTAAAGTGTATAAATTGTATTCATGAACTCTTAACTTTATGCCTAATTTCTTGAATATTAACTGCCATAAATCTGAATATTATATATTGTACAATTTTAGTTAATTGATATACTTGTATGTTTTCATGTTTCTTTAATAGTGCATATGTTTTACCAGGTAACTTTCATGTTATGCAAGAATATTTACTCGGATTTTTTATGAACCCCCCTTGGTTCATCCGGGGGGCAGGTTGTTGGAAACGAATTTAATCACTTGTTATGTGGGCGGAGCTAACCGCTAAACCCACGTGGTATCGTAAGTATGTGTATATGCAGGTAAAAGTTTCGGCTCTCATCTGTGAGTGTGCGCGTGTAATATGGTTTTTTTTTTTCATGACGGTAGCTTCTAGAATGGCTTACCGAATATACCTTGTCTCGGAATATAATTAGAAATTAATATTTACTCGGATTAATTGTTTATATGTCTTTATTTAGAATATGTGCGTTGTTAAATCTTGTTAAGTTTGCTGTTACAAATAAACTGTTTAAAAGGACAAACTTCTCGTCATTCCTTGGAATCTCGTATATTTCAACTTGGTGATATACCATCATTTATTATTTTTCATGGTGCCGAAACCCGGGAATATGCTTTTGGATAATCAAAAATCTTACTTGTGATGTCGGATTAGAATTTGGATTAATTCTCTTGGATTAGGAATAAACTCGGACCGGAATAGAGGTACTGTACCAATTTTATTTGCTAAAGATGGAGACTATCGACAAATTGAAAAGTAAAAGGAAAAACGTTCGTACTGCCAGTACGAAACTCATGACTGTTATTTACCCGTTTCTAGAAATATGTAATGTAAGAAATGAAAGCGATCGAAATAAGCTTTCGCAGCACTTACTAAATGTCGAGGAAAAACTTAAAGAACTTAAATCTTTAAATAGTAAAATCGAAGAATTAATAACTGATAAGGAAGCTTTCGAAACTGATATTCAGAGCTCCTTTGATTATGATGAAAAGCTAAATGAAGTTAAGTTTCAAATTAAATGTAAAATTGAAACTAGAACCGAACAACTACCTGATTCATCTCCCTCATTTCATGGTCCAGTTAATGTAGAAACTAACCATTCTGCAATTTCTATTAATTTGCCAAAATTAAGAATTTCCACATTTAGTGGAGATCCCAGCACCTTTTTGGAATTTTTTAACAGCTTTAAGAGCGCGGTTGACAGCAATGAATCTTTAAGTAATGTCGACAAATTTATTTATTTGAAATCCTTTTTGTCCGGAGAGGCCCTTAAAACTGTTTCTGGGTTTTCCCTAACAGAAAAAAATTATAAAGCATGTTTGGATCTTCTGGAAGATAGATATGGGAAAAAGGACCGTTTGATTAGTCATTTTATAAATAGGCTATTAGAAATTGAACCAGTCAAATCCTCCTTTAATATCAGAGGCTTAAGAAGGTTACATGACGAAAGCGAAATAAGTATTAGAAATTTAAATGCGATGGAAATTGATTCAGAAAATTACGGACATTTATTGATTCCAATTTTATTGAAGCAAATGCCCCAAGATTTAGTTATAGAATATCATCGCAAAAGAGATCCTGATAAAACTGGTGATGTAAAAGAACTAATGAAGTTCATAAAATTTGAGATTGAATCTCGAGAATCTGCGAATATTGTCGCCGGTCGTGCTCATAAATTTCCAGAATATTCTAAGCAATATTCCCGAAATTCCTATTCTCAGGAACAGTCTAATAAATTTAAAAATAATACTCCTTCATCTGCTGCTTTAAACACAGTTGTCAAAAATGTGTGTATCTTTTGTTCTTGTGATTCGCACCCTGCATTAAAATGTAAATCTTTAACAAATGAGCAAAAACGTTACAAATTAAAGAAAGAAGGTTTTTGTTATCGTTGTATGATGTATAAACATTTGATGTCTCAATGTAAAGTTAAAATTACTCCTTGCGAAACTTGTCAGAGTTCGCAACATAATGCTTTATTTTGCCCGAAAAACAAAAATAAAAATCCCTCTAATTGCGAATCTAAAGTAGAAACCGACGAAAAGCAGGTAATCATGACTTCTGTTTTGAATCCTGAAAATAAACCCGGCAATTATGTAACGTTGCTACAAACAGCTAAAGTCGAAGTTCAAGGTAATGATTCTCGAAAGTTAATTGCTAGAATATTGTTTGATTCAGGATCTATGAAAACTTTCATTCGCAATGATTTAAAGCAATCTTTAAATTTGAAAACGATACGAAAAGAGAAACTTTTGATATATACCTTCTCAAAACAAGAACCTATGGAAAAAATTTGTGATGTAGTGACTCTAAAATTAACTAGTTTATATCCTCCCTATAAATCCATCAAAATAGAAGCTTTGGCATCAGATGAAATAACCGCCGCTAATATCTATTCGAACATTAATCCCAGACATTTAGAAAACATTCTCCCAGCTGGCTGTTTTATCGCCGATTCGTACGAGGAATCCAAAACACCGATTCAAATTCTCCTAGGCGCCGATTTCTTGTGTAATGCAATGTCTGGTGAAGCAAGGAAGATAAACAAGAATCTTTTCATTCAACCCACAATATTTGGCGATACGTTAATTGGGCAAATGTTTAATCCTCATGAAGCAATAAAAAATCATACTTCTGTTTTCAACCTCTCTTGTAATATAATTGAAAACGATTTATCCTCGCTGTGGCATATAGATTCTTTTTTGTTAAAAGATGAGTCACAGGAAGTGAAACCTTCGGATATTTTATCCAACTTCGGAAAGGAATTAAAGATAAAAAATAAACGTTATGAATGCCCGTTGCAGTGGAAATCGCAAGAATTAAAATATAATCTTAGCAATAATCTAGATGTTGCTTTTAAGAGATTTTCTAGTTTACAAAAAAGATTTATTCGCGATGAATCCTTGTTCGAAAAATATAATGCAGTGATGAAAGAACAAGTTAAGGCAGGAATTATAGAAATGTGTTCTGATGATTGTTCTGTTGGTTATGTAATGCCTCATAGAGAAGTATTAAAAGAAAGTTCTTCCAGCACAAAAACAAGAATAGTTTATGACGCAAGTAGTAAAATCGGGACGAACATAAGTTTAAACGAATGTCTTGCTTCAGGAGAAAATTTGAATCCTAATCTAATTGATGTTATATTAAAATTTAGGGAACATAAGGTTGCTTTTTGTGGAGATATTGCGCGTGCCTTTTTGCAAATTGAAGTCTCTGAATCGGATAGAAATTATTTATGTTTCTTTTATTATAAAAACTGTGACCAAACGCTACCAATAACTTTGTATCATTTTAATAGACATTGTTTCGGTGTTACTTGTTCACCCTTTGTTTTGGCTGCTACTATTAAAACGCATATTAAAGAGTACAAAGATAAATATCCTCTCGCTTATAAAATGCTTAATGAATCATTGTTCGTAGATGATCTCTTTTACGGGAGTTCCACGGTTGAAGAAGCTCTTGCATTGTCTTCCGATGCTGTTTCAATATTAAAAGACGCAAGCATGAATATGAGAAAATTCGACTGTAATTCTAAACAATTAAAAGAAGAATGGCGAAATACTAATTCCGATATTGAAATCAATGAAAACACTGATTCTCCCCTTAAAATATTAGGGCTTGTATGGAACAATTTAGATGATACAATAGGACTTAATTTGCAATCCCTGTTGTCAGATTTAAATGATAATGAATGCACGAAAAGAAATGTGCTTCATACGGCGGCCAAATTATTTGATCCTATCGGATTTATATCACCGTTTTCAATCCGTATAAAATGTCAACTACAAGAATTATGGCAACTTGGTATTGAATGGGATGAAGTTTTTAATGGACAAATTAAAGAGAGTTTCCAAAATTGGTGTAACGAAATTAAAGATTTGCAGAATTTAAAGATCCCTCGATACTATTTCCCTAACCAAGATGCTATAAATAATCAAGATATTCAACTTCATGTTTTTTCTGACTCTTCCTTAAAATGTTATGGAGCTGTGGCTTACTTGAGGTACAAAACCTCTAACGGAAATTTTGAGACTAGTTTTGTAATGTCGAAATCTAGGGTAGCTCCAATTAAAAAGTTAACTCTCCCTCGTCTTGAGCTAATGGGTGCTATAATCGCTTCTCGTATGGTGAAATATCTTAAGGGAATTTTCCAGGATATAAAAAAATTTGTACTGTGGAGTGACTCGACAATTGTTCTCCACTGGATTAAAGGTTCAGCATCCAAATACAAACAATTCGTTGCTAATAGAGTAATAGAAATTCAGGAAATTACCGATCCCATTTCTTGGAAGCATTGTAGTGGGAAACATAACCCAGCCGACCTATTGACCAGAGGACTAGCCAGTAAGGATTTGATAATCTCTAATAAATGGTGGCATGGTCCTGAATGGTTAAAAGAAGCGGAAAATCTTTGGCCTAAAGCAAAAGAATTTGAATACGACTCAAAAGATCCTGAAATCATATCTGAATCTAAATCCTGCGTTATAGTTAGCTCTGTTATAGCTTACGAAAAACTTATGGATCCAGGAAATTTTAGCTGCTTGCTAAAAATGTTAAGAGTGACTGCTTGGGTATTGCGTTTTGTAAATTTATCCAAAAAGAAAAGCACAGAAAAAGGTCCTCTTACATCTGACGAACTTTTGTACGCTGAACTGTATTGGGTAAGAATAGTTCAAAATGATTCTTACTCCAGTGAAATAACCTGTTTGAAGAACAATAAACCTTTGCCTAAAGACTCAAAATTATTATGCTTAAACCCTTTTCTTGATAGCAATGGTATCCTACGAGTTACAGGAAGACTAGGAAAATCATCGTATTTATCTCCCTATGAAAAGCATCCTGTTATTCTCCCTTCCAAGGCTAAGTTAACTGAATTATTAATTTGGGAATCCCATAAAAGAGTTTTTCATTCTGGTGTGTCCCATACTTTAGTGCAAGTACGAGAGAAATACTGGATTTTAAAGGCCAGACAAACTATCAAATCCCTTCTAGGAAAGTGCACTATTTGTCGAAGATTTAATTCTTCACCAGGAAGTCAAGTGATTGCGCCCCTTCCAGATATTCGAGTGGAACAGTCAGCTCCCTTTACTATGGTAGGACTTGATTTTGCAGGTCCCCTATTCGTGAAAGACTCCAGTGTAAAGCAGTATATTTTGCTGATAACTTGTGCTGTGACAAGAAGTGTTCATCTCGAATTAGTTGGTGACATGACTACGGACACTTTCCTCCTCGCATTCCGTCGTTTCATTTCTCGACGTGGTTTGTGTTCTGTGGTGATTTCTGATAATGCTCGCACGTTTAAACGAGCAGAATTGGAGATTAAATTAATTTGGAAAGTGATTAATCATCCTGATGTGCAAGACTTCTACTCTAAAAACGGTATTAAATGGCAATTTATAGTGGAAAGAGCCGCCTGGTGGGGTGGATTCTACGAACGAATGGTTCGTACTGTCAAAACTGCCTTACGTAAATCTCTTGGAAAATCGTGTCTCACTATTGATCAATTGTTAACAGTGCTTATTGAAATAGAAGGCATGATCAACTCTCGACCAATCACCTACGTAAGTAGTGATTCGGAGGAACCAACTGCCTTAACTCCAGCTCATTTCATTCTAGGAAGGAGAATAACATCATTGCCCTCTGTAAAACTTCACCTTGATTCAAATCTTTCTTCTAGGAAATATTTCATTAAAACTTTTAATTATCGTGAAAAATTAATGAGATCTTTTTGGACCAGGTGGAAAAATGAATATTTACTAAATTTAAGATCGGCCCATTCAAGTTTAGCTAAAAACTGCTCTCAATTTAAGGTTAACGATGTAGTCTTAATTAAAGATGATCATTTACCTCGTAATTTTTGGAAACTAGGAAAAATACTTGAATTATTTCCTGGAAGAGATGGCAAGGTGAGGGCTTGCAAATTAAAAACTGAGTCTGCAACTATCAGGCGACCTGTACAACTGTTGTATAATTTGGAAATACTGGACTAAAGTGTATAAATTGTATTCATGAACTCTTAACTTTATGCCTAATTTCTTGAATATTAACTGCCATAAATCTGAATATTATATATTGTACAATTTTAGTTAATTGATATACTTGTATGTTTTCATGTTTCTTTAATAGTGCATATGTTTTACCAGGTAACTTTCATGTTATGCAAGAATATTTACTCGGATTTTTTATGAACCCCCCTTGGTTCATCCGGGGG
>JAOUZG010042215.1:0-16067 GCA_026289955.1 Argiope argentata
GTTACCATTGCACTTAACAGACATCTTAAATCTCTTGAAGACTGGTTTTCGAAATGGAAAATTACTATTAATGCATCTAAAACTGAAGCCATGACTTTTTCTAGGAGTAACTGTTTAAATAAATTCCCCCCTCTCATAATTAAAAATCAAATCATCCCGTGGTCTAAGGAATGTAAATACTTAGGAGTCATATTGGACACAAAATTAACTTGGAAACCCCATTTCATTTATATTACTAAAAAGTTTCGAGACCTAACTCGTAAATTTTTCCCCTTACTCTCTCGAGACTCCAAATTGACCAGGAAAAACAAAATGCTTATTTACACTGCTTATTTGCGTCCAGTAATCACGTATGCTTGCCCAGTTTGGGGCTATGCTCCTAAAACTAATTTTAAGCTAATTGAAATGCTACAAAATAACCTAATTAGAAGAATATGTGAAATGAGATGGTTCATGCAAAATAGATACATGTACAAAGCTCTTGATTACCCTCCCCTAATTAAATTTGTTAAAAAACTCGCCATTAAATTCTTTGATAACCTTTATAATATCAATAATGAAGCAATATTAAGCATCCCCAACTATACCCCAAATAAGAAAATCAGACGACCCAGGAACATCCTTCTGGACTAACAGATTTAATAATTTATCACCTATTTTTTATTTTTATTTTTTCATAGTAATTAAAACTTTAACTTCTCTTGCTCTCTTAATTCTCAATATCTCTTGACAAGGAGCCATAGCCCCACCCCTCCATTAACTTAGCCAATAACTATGCGTCCTGACACACGCCACCTCACCCACCCTGCCAGTATAAGAAGAGCTCCAGGCTCCCCGCCACTTCAGACGATCTTCGAAGAGGCAACGACAGCAACTGACCGCCAAGCTGCTCCAACTACCATCATGACAGGGGATAAGCTCCAGAGGAGCTAGGTGCCCCGGGAAACCCATCATTACGCTTGATAATGTTGGTCAAACAATCGTTCTTCTGCAGAAGACCTTAAAGGTGGGTTCACACGAGGCCAATAATTGCGTCGCAATCGTTGTCCTCTGCTATTGTCCCTTTATTGTCCCCGTGTGAACAGTTGAGACAACGTTCTTGGGACAATGGCAAACGGTTGTCCCGACAGGACAATTATTTGCCATTGTCCCAACATTTTCTATATTTGCGCATGCGTTTGTAGATATTGGCGTAAAAAATTACATTTTTTGGCGGGAAAACAAAATGTGTTTGGCGTAAAAAGTACGAATGACCGGAACCTCCAAACAGCATGTTTTTTTACGCCATTTTGTACACTTTCATTATTTTTAAACATTTTAATTTACACCGTTACATTTTCATTTTTAAAATTTATATTTTTTAACTTTCATTTTAACTATTTGTTTCTTTATCAAGTAAATTTCATTTGGGTTTAATTTTTATGAAAAAATATTCGAATATCATTAAAAATATTTTTGTTATAAAATATATATTTGAAATATTTAGTCAGATGTGGTAAGGCATGAAGGCCCTTCAGTCAATATTTCTAGATTTGTTTGAGATTCTTATTAGCTTGTTAACACTCATTTTATAATTTGTCAATTAATATAACATTCAAAAAATCAAATATTAATTGCTTGCTAAAGTTACTATTTACAGCTGTTTTGAGATGGACTGAATTGTGCTAAAATATTTAGATTTTGAAAGGCAAATAGTTTTCATAAATTAATGCTTCTCTATTCTTATAAAACAGTTTTATGAAATGCGAGCTTTATACATTTGGTTATTTGCAATAATTGTGGATTTATATTTTGCTAATGAAAGTAGGAGAAGGGTTTTGAGTGGGCAACTTTTTCTTTAAACCATTTTTATACAATGACAGTGATAATGTTTTTATATATAGGTATTTAGTTATATTCCTTTTGAATTGTTTCTTAAATACATTTATAAAAGTAGCAGTGATACCCATAAAAGCTTGTACAATCATTCAACCCATATGTTCATTTATTATTTGGTATAATGTATATATTTTTACTGAGAAGTAAATTAGTTTTGAGGACCAACAAACTGAATGTTGAGTCAGATGATGAAATTGATGCCTTTGGAAGGTCCATTGCACTCAATATATATTAAAAAAAAAAAAAAAACTAAAGCCAGACTCAGCAGTATGAGCACAGTTGGAAATGCAACAAATTATAACTAAATACAGATTATTAGACATGATCACAGAGTCTGGCCAAAGTTCTATGCCAGCAACAAACGACATTTCAGCTACAGCCATGAACTGTACAATTTTTAATAATGAATTTTAAAAAATTATAATTCTAATGTATTTTTTTGTGTGTTTCATATCAGAATTTTGTTTATTGGTTATTTCAAATAAAAAATAATGTTAATTCTTATTTGAAAAATATAATAAAATAATATTAATTTTAATATATTAATAATATTAATTTTAATATAATAATAATATTAATTTTAATATATAATTTTATTAAAATTTAATAACTCAATTTGTAAAAGTTGAATTATTTAATATCTATTTAAATATAGGTAGTTGTTTAATAACAATATATATACTATAATATAAAATACTACTAAATATATACTACTAGGAAATCTTTAAAAGTTGAGGGTAGTAATAATGACTTTAAATCTAGGGAGGATTTGGAAACGTTCCATTTAGTGTAATTTCTTTTTGCCACTTTCCTGTTTAAAATAAAAAAAAAATCTTGGTACTGTTTAAAGTTTTAAAACAAATGCAGTTGGTAAAAGGAGATTTTGCTGTAGTAAATATTTACAAAAGCAAAGGAATTAAACATCTAGAATAAGTTTTAAATCAATATATTTATTTGATAAGACAAATAGTTTGTTTGTTGTGTTAATTACTTTGGCAAAAATATAATAAATATCGACAAAGGATTAGGATCTCTCTTAGGGTTCTATAACAGCATACCAATAACATTGAGTGTATACTTTTTTTCCCTCATGATACTTCTTTATTTCTAACAAGAGCAATTGATTTGTAAAGCTTTAAAATCAATTTTAAAAAAATCACATTAGTAAATAAAGCATTCATAATAAAAGGGGTTTATAAATCAATTAACAGCAAAACACATAGTAACCAAAGTATGAAGCATTTTAAGTCAAAATATAAATAACATTTAATGTGGGTGTTTTTAAGATTTTCGAACATTTATATGTGTTATTGTTAGGCCTTAAAATTTCGCACGTTTCAGAGGTTTTAAGCTCCAAGAGATTTTTTCAATAAAACTTTTTGATTCCGAGATTAATGTCTCCGGATACTTCGTTCAGCCATGTTGACGGTATACCGATGTCGAGAGGTCAAAATACTTCCAGAGACTAGAGAACGGAGCTATGCGCGAAATTGAAATGAAAGTGAGCGCTAAAAGACGATTCATGAAGAGATCTGGAATACCCTCCAGAAATACGCCAACCTGTTTCAGAATTGGTCATGTGATCATCCTATAGTAGGCGTGGTCTTCTATTGCGACGCAATTGTTAGCCTCGTGTGAACCCACCTTAATTTCTGATGCTTGGTGAAGACGACCCCCCCCCCCTTAAAGTCAGGTTTAAAGTAGCAGAACAAAAGCTGAAGTGAATTTCTCCTTGGATCTGCTAATCTCATTACGACACACCATTTTATTTCCCAAAAAATCTCACCTTGCATCATTTGATTTGCCAGGGAATTTTTTACTTGCTTTATAAGGGAAAAATTAAACCCCTTCTCTTCCTGAAGAAAAAGAAACAGCTGTAACAGGTTAGCAAAAACTTAATGTTAATCTTCCCAATTTGGTGACTGCAAAATATGTTTGCTTCATGTACCAACCTCGGAAATTGCCAAATGTTAAGTTGTGCCATGACTTTATATTTTAGATTATTTATTTATCCATTTAATTAATTTTAATGTATTAATGAGTGCAATTTAATTCAAAATTATAAAATTTGTTAAAGGATTATAACTTTTTATCTCCTTTTCATTTTTAAGAATAGTCTCCATAATTTTTATTATTTCATTTTTAATTTTTATTTTTAAGGACAATCTGCATAAATTGATCAATGTAAATATTGGTATTAAATGTTGTAATCGAAGCAGGAAGTAATAGGGCCTTATGCACTAATACAATTTTTATGATTACTTAGTATTATAGTATATTAACTTTGAAATGCAAATCTATTTTAATACTATCAGGAAAAATAATCTATGAAAATTGACAAATGTATTTTATAGAAGTTTTTAGAAGGAACTGGCTTTCAATATTATTAATTATGAATATAATTTTATAACAGTTGAGGCAAGCTATGACATTCAATTTATGAGAACACTAATATTTTACTATCTAAACTTGTTTTCAGCTTCGGTTATCTTAAAAATTAATTAAATTAAAACAATGAATTAATATTTAGAAAAACTGTATTACTATCGAGTGTTAGCCACTACAATATAAAAAAAATTATTTGAACTTGAGTAGATAAATAAAAGCTATGGATAGAATGGATGTTTGTGTGTGTTGGGACTCTACAGGCCAGACTGTTAGACCTACAGCTTCCAAATTTGGTATATGTATACCTTGGGGGCCAAGGATATGCACATAGGAGCCCTTTTTTAAAAAAAATTTTAAATTTTTTTAATTAATTAAAAAATGACCGAAATTTTGAAGTTTTTTCACTATAACTTCCGAAAATGTTACACCACAAAATTGAATTTTGCATCAAGTTAAAGCTAAAAAAAATAGCTTTTCAACGATATTGATGTTTTGACCTATAAATTAAAACTCTATTCTTAATGAATTTTTAAACATTTAATTTAATATTATTTTTCAACAATTTATTTCGCATAAAATTAAAATAAAATTTTCTCTTCATGAGGATCTCAGAAAAATCAGCTTTTAATAATATGTCGTCATCAAATTTTCAGAAGTTATTTGAAAAAATAAGTTAATTACAACCAAAAATAAAACAGAAAAATATAATTTCATCACGTCATTATAAGAAATGAAATAAATAAGAAATGTGATGCTGTTTTAAACAGCAAATGCAAGATAAATTTTTTCTTGATCGTTTGCAAAATCAAAATTATTAATTCGATTAAAGAATTAAAATAAATAAAAATACAAAATAAAAATATATTACATAAGTGCGACAGTTAAAACAGAAAAAGAAATTTTAGAAAAGCACCAGACGATAATCTTCTGAGAGCGAGATTAATTATTTAAAAGTAAGAAATCTTAAACGAACTAGAAGATGACGTAAGTTCAAAGATATGAAGAACAAAAAGCAATTGATAATAAGTAAAAGTAAAATATTTTTGCATTAGTGTTTTTTTTTTAATGTTTAAAACGATAAGACATGTTTTGAATTGTTACTATTATTTATGTGAAGAAGATATATTGTGCAAATCAAAGAATTCGCCTTCGTGATTGTAACTTATCTCCGCATTTAAATGAGTCATGCGAAATAAAAACGCGTCTGCTTTCAACGAAGTATAAGTAATATTAAAGTTATGCTGGTAAAAGCTGGTCAGTTATTTGAAAATGCATCTTCTTTCAAACAAGCATACGTAATAATTAATAATGCAAAATTTGTAAAAGCAGATAAAAATATTTTTTCCGCCATATTTTGGAGACACCAAAACTTTCTAACCAAAACAATATAATGCTCTCAAATGAGAAAAAGTAAATCAACTATCATTCCAAATTAAAAATATAAAAATTTAATTTTCAGTACGTGTCTGCATAAAATGAAACAAATGGGAAACATGATATTTTTGGAAAATAAATGCAATGAAACGTTTTCTATGATATTTTATAATTCGCATATAACTAATTCAATTAAATAGTTTTATTTAAGGCAAATATGGCTAAACATCTACAAGGCATCGTCTGTAATCGGATCCCAACATCTACTTTTTTGAAGAGAGGCAGAAATTACTTAACAAATGGTCTAAGTGAAATATATAATTATTAGATCGAGGGAAAAATGATGATGAATTACGACTTTTAAATTTTTACATATATCATCTACTCTGTGAATCATATTTAATAAAGTATTCTAGAGACAGTAAGTAATTAAAATATAAAATGGGTGCACTCCAATCAACTAACTCTATCATCAAAACTGATCTCCCTATGAAAATTTCATTATTATTCGATAAAAACTGATGATTTTATATCACTTTATCAAGATCTCAAAAAAGCCATTCAGGGTTATTCTAGAATAATTTACCTAGATTATGAAAATGATTATTATTCTAAATTTTCAATATTCAGAACTGAATAAATCAACCAGATTTAATCGCAGAAGATAGAAATGTTTTTTTATTTATTTAGAAGCTGAAATTTTAAGAATATTTTACAGAATATGAATCTATAAGACCAAAGGAATTTAAACCATAATTTTTTTAAATACATTTAGTCAAAAAAAAAATATATATAAATGAATAAAATGTTATAATTGAGAGCATTTATATACATCTAAAAATAAAACTACATAATAGTAAGGACTACATAAAGTATACAAAGGACTACATAATAGTATAAGTGAATTATATGGCTATCGAAATTTGAAGCTTAAAAATATTTTGCTGAAAAACTTATTATGAGACCAAGTTATATATAAAAAAATGATTGAACATTTTAGGCGGCATTAATACTGGAGAGCTGACTGGTCGCCAAAGGTGGATAGGAATTAATAAAACGTTTATTTTAAAGATATCAAATTGAAAGTAAGAGATAAAAAAATATTGCCTACCTACTGTTTATTCTCATTTATTAAAATTTCATTGTAAATTTAATTCCTTGGAACTTACACTCTTTTCTAGCATAGAAGAGGGAAATAATTGCAAGCACAAATTATTAGAAAATATATCAATAAAAATTTAACAACTAAGTATAAATGAAAATTTATACAAAATTATAAGAAATTTGCTTGTTATGTCTTATTACATGAGCTAACCTCTTAAACAATGAGGTGAGTACAGATGTTCAGGTTTTCAAAACTATGGTTTGAAATCAAGTCATCCGGCTTGCTGGCACAGAAGTAGCGCGTCTTCCTCGTGTTCTGGAAGTCCCGGGTTCGAGTCCCGGTTCGGGCATGGTTGTTATTCTGTGTGCTATCTGTGAGATGTGTGAATGTGTCCCCCTGTAAAAAAGGGGTTGTGCAAGCGAATGTGGTGTGTGTGTAGCAAAGTCGTACTCTTGGCCCTAGTTGGCGCTACTCAAATACAAGAGACGCTTCATTCGGCTTAATCTGCTGCTGGGTTCAGCAGCTGGCTTGTCCCTGGAAAGTGTCATTTGACACAACAACAACAAAATCAAGTCATCCGTGGATGTTATAATGCGATGTTAAAAGACAAAATCTATGCACAACTCAAGAAGATCAAACTATTCAGGGAGAAAATTTTACAGATTTTGACTTCAAGGAATGCGGTAACAAATGTCCAAAACGGAAGGTGCCATGTAATTAAATTATGAAGCAAACGTAATATCTTGCACCCGAGATATTTCCGTTTACCGAGTTAATTTAAGTAGATGAATATCCAATTTTGAAATTCGTCCAGCATGATGACTGTTTTGAGATAGACCTCGTGATTTTCAATTGCAGTCAAGTGATGAGGGCAACAACTGAGCCAACCCCCCTCTTGAAATTTCATACCACACCAATGAAATCATTTAACAAATCTAATTAAAAAGAAGCATCCTTGATATGTTATGTATTCTACCATTTCTCTCAAGATGAAAGAAACATTTATTTCAAAGCAGCACAAATCAATAAAAAAATATCCTATAATATTGATGAAATCATTTATTAACATTTTTGTCCAGAAATTCAAAACTGAAAAATTTCATCTATTTATATTATTATTATTTTTCTCACAGTATGGTTACCAACCACTTCCAAAGTTAATCACTCTTATTTTTTTAAAACTATATTTTCTCTCCATGTAGCAATTTTTTTCTTCTATTAAATAATCTAGAATTTTTTTCTTCCTCTTTTGTCACAGAAAGGAGTACCAGAGTAAAGACCTTAACATTTAGATACGATGATGATGATGACGTTTAATTTTTTTTCTGGTTAAAAATCTGAATATAGTTTTATGATAAATTCTTATTTAGTTTATTCATCACTTTTTTTTCATGAAGGGAGAAACTTAACATAATATATCAAATACATTGAATATTTATCAAAAAATATTGATTTAACTTAATTAAATGAATGTTAGAGAGCCAAGAAAAAAATCATTCTTACAAAATTAAACTTTGAGAATTGTAGATTTTTAAAAGTAGCATTGAATTAATTAATTTTATTTGACATTCAGTATAAATTGATGTACAATAGCTACCTCTCAATATAATCACTTCGAGACTCCAAAATGTTATAATTTTGATTGGTTCATAGTAATAAATGAATTGGGTAAATTAAGCTATACTTTTGTCAGATCAAAAGAAATGGGGAAGTGACCCTGAAAGAATATTGATAATATATATATATTAAAAGCATTAATTGTTTTTTGCTAAGATTTATACCGTAATAGTTCCTTCTTAATAAGCCCTTACTCTAGTAGCACACAAATATTGTACAATATTGTATGACATTGATCAATATTCGTAATATTGTTTTATATTGTGGAATATTGTTTAATACCATATAATATCTTTCAATATTATACAATATTGTGCAACATGCTGTGCTACCAAAGTAAGTTTATTGATTTTTAAAACTTATTCACCAGTGCTGGCATCACATTTCAAAATATTAAATGTTTGACTCATTTTGATTCTTATGGGAAGTTTTCCTTAAATACATTTGTCTTCCTTAGAATTATAAACACTGATTACTTTGTCCTGCTCACAAAAAATAAGTCATGATTTTTCAAAATTTTAAAAAGAGGCTTTGAAAATTTTTGCTGCATTGTAAGTCACTTGCGGTAACTTTCATACCTGTTAAGGCATTCATTTTTGTATTTTAGGACTCAAATAAGTTATCTTTTTTTAAATTCAGTTTTTTTTTTCATAATTCAGCCGCAGAAAAAATTAACTTTATGTTTAATATACGACATGTCTGTTCAATAGATTTCTGCAATCCAAGTCGCTTTAGTCATGACAAAAGAATGTGAATCCCCATCGGAAGGGAAAAGGATTCCGCCTGCAGATTTTTCCTTAGACTAAACCAAAGAATTCCAAGAATGCCAACCTCTTGTTACTAATGACAGATCGTTCTATTCTTTCCTTCAAAACGGATAACATTAAGCGATGTTGTGATAACACTAAATGGACATTTTTGTGTGCATTCTAATACATCCTTTTCAGGCCAGAAGATTTTAATAATATAAAGTGAATGTTAATATTGGCCATGATCACATTAGGAGGCTTTCAATGTATTCTTTTGAGAAAAAAAATAAAGCAAAACGGTTTATTTGAGTTTTATTAAAGAATTATATATTACAAATATTAAAAAATGCAAGATAACTTTCTTTTCCTCAAAAATTAATCATTTTACCTGCAATTTCACATTCTTTTTCTTCTTTGAGGAATTTCTATTATATAATATAAAAGTTATCTACCCTTTACTATTACTAATATTTGCAATTTAGGAAAAATTTCTCCTGAAAGAATTTCAAACTGAAATAGCTTGTGAATCAACTAAGCCGATCAGACAATGCCTGATATTTTGCATTTCTTATGAATTGAGATTAAATATTTGTATGGGGTTATTTTTTAAAGTACTTTAAAAAACCATTTAAAAAAATATTTAAAAGAACTATCTACCATTTGCTTGGTGCGGTATAACCAAGTATGGTTCTTGTGTCATAAAACAACAAACAATTAAAAATACTATCGATACAATGCTTATAAATCTCATAAAATGCGGATAATTTTTTTCCCATTCTGTTAAAATTTAAGTAATTTATTAACCATTAACGAAAATAATTTAACCAAACAATGGCGAAATGAGTACAGTAATGAGCTTTATTATTTAACTTGTTTCTCTACATTCCTGACCTTATAGTGGAATTAACTAAATTAATTTTGGGGGACTTTTTAAAAGGATTTATTAACGTCTCTTAATTTGTTAACTTCAGATTTTATTTCGAAGAACTCTTTCAATCAGATATCTCCCTACATCTTTTCACAAACTTTAAAGATTGTAAAAAAGTTCCTTTAATTCCGTGAAACGATTTTTTTTTAATTTTAAACTTAAAAATTACATGTTTGCTTTTCTCTATTCCAACTTAGTTTTGCATCTCAGTTTTACTTGAAATTACTTACAACTGAACTGAGAGTTAAAAAACGGATTTGATCTACTTAAATATTTTGTAAGACAATATTTCCCTTGATTGATTAAATGACAGTAAAAATGATAATTTAAATAGAAAAGCTTGAAAATATCCATGCTTTTGTAAGCAATACGAATTTTGTTTTTCGACTTTCACTGAATTTTTATGACACCATAAAACAGAAATTGTTCCAACACATTTATTTTTTTTTTAAAAAAAAAGGCTTGTACTTATTAATAATAAGTGCATAACAATAAAAATATTTTGCAACAGTCTCCAAATATTAATTTTAAAAACGGAAAATGTAATTTTCTATTACAAAAATTAAAAAAAAAGTACAAATGTTTCTAGGCTTCAATTTCCGGTAAAATGATAATAATAATTCTATGAACAGATTTAATCAAACTATAATTTGTAGGGGCCCCTGTTGGAATTCCTGGCCTCACCATAACATGATGTAACCCTTTCGCGCAAGTGCATTGGTGACGTCAGGAAAATCCAATGATCCCACAGTAACATATGTAAGTTTCAGTTTCAGTTTCGATTTAATGTAGCTGTGATTGGATTCGAAGTAAGAACGAATCCAAAGATGGTTGTATACGATGTAAATGATTCGTACAACTAAAATGATTTATGTAAATATTTGTAAATAATCATATGTGCCTGTGTCCTCGTCCAGCAAATAAAAAAAAGATGAAAATGAAAACCCTGGACTGATGCTTCCGATGTTGTGATCTAATTCATGTTGGAATACCTCGATTCTATCTGATTTAGAAGTTCCCGGAATGACAAGGTAAGAGTAAATTTTCTCTTACATTTAGATATCTGAATTTGGGGGCTAGAAATCCCAAAGGATCCTGTAAAAAGGGAATTTTTATACAGGATTTTTTTTCGTAAAAATACATAACCAAAAGAATTTAAAAATATAACTTATTACTGCTTATATTTACAAATTTTATTCGCCCGCCTTTCATTTATCTGAGTATTTCAGTCTAATTTCTGAAAAGGAACACACAAGAATATTATAATGAAGAAAGGAAGTCTAAAGATTACATAAATATGACTGAAACAGGGATGAGCACATTCCTACAGTTTTGCATTTCTTTTTGTCATTTTTTCAGTACTTTATTCATATAAAAGTTTTTTCAATTTTCAGTTCTTTTGTCAACATTGAAATTAGTTTTATACTGATATTTGAATTGAAAAGGAAGCGAAAATATTAATTGTTAAAAAAAAGATTGAAAATATTAGAAGGAATAATTATTCAATCTCACTTAATGATGAGAACTAACAACCCTAAATATTTAAAATATAGAGAAAAAACTTATTAGTATCATCAAAAAATAATACATTTGAGCATAATAATTATTACTATAAGGAATAGTTTATTTTTTAAAAAACTTTTAATTATATGAGTAATTAATTTACTAATTAGAATATAACTGAACTTTTAGTATTCATTTTTATGAATATTTTTTATAATATCATTAATGAATGGAACTTTATGCCAAAGCGGTCGTACGAAACCAGATTACAGTAAAAAAAAAGTAAGGGGAAAAAAAGAAAGAAATTAGGATCTATCTGTCAAAGCGGATGTATAAGAACCGCTTCACATTTAACAGATCGACGGTTCTTATTATTCGTAAGGAGAAACGAATGGGAAACCGACGTCGGTCAGCTATCGCTCGTTTTGTTTACTACTTGGCGATAACCCTTGGCGAACATCCACAGTAATGTAAGCATCCCCAAAACTTTAATACACACATAATCCTCTAACCAATTTTTAACCAAGAAAATCTTTGAACTATGGATTCAATAGGCGTTTCCTTGCATGCACGAATCTGAGAAATCAATGAATTTTTGATTAACTAGCTTTGTACTGTACCATAAAGCATATATATTAATCCAGGGTGCTCACTTAACTGGGGGGATCCCCTCTTTATTTCTTCAAGTCTAATGACTTTTTACAGCTTGTTGAAAGAGATCAAAAGAATGATGAGATCAAAAAGCTCCTCAATGATTTCCCCAACCTTTTAGCTGAAATTAGACAACTCAAAATTGCTAAATCTTAGGCAGATAAAATTCTTATTCTCACAGAAGTTTTTGCAGCCTTGTTTTAAGTATTATTGTGTTTTCTCCCCTTTTAATTGTTTTTTGTAATTTTTTCTGAATACTTTTTGCATCAAGCCAGACAAACGTCCCTCGGGCTTTTTCTTTGTTTCCGAAAATGATCACACTAAATATGAACCGCAATACTATTTTCTATCTTTATCATCTACCGGAGATATTGCCCCTTGACTAGGGCTAGGCACTCCGTTAAACATGTCACTACTTAACTGGGGGAAAATCTGAAAGTAAGGAAACCTTTTTTGGCGATATATCTCAAAACATGACAAAATCAAAATCAGTAGCGCAATTTTTTGCTTCCCGGCATTCGGTATGGTCGATTTTTATTTACTGAAAGATTTATTATAATTTTTTTCTTCCTTTCTTGTTTTTAAATTATTATACTAAGCAAAACAAACAAACAAACAAGCAAACTGGTTTCAAAATTAATGTTTCGTTTTTATAATATCAATAGCTAAGTTTGTTGATCTTAAATCATGTTTACTCATGTTTGTTGACCTCATCATGTAAGTATATTTATTAAAAAAATACTTTGAAAAAGGAGTTAAAAAAGTATTTAAAAGAACTAGCGATACAATGCTTCTAAATCCCATGAAATGTGAAATTTTTTCCCCCATTCTTTTTTTGCTTTCATTAGAAGTAATTATTTTTCTTCTTTTAGTAAGCATTTTATTTATTTAAAAATATTTTTAATTTCACATGACATATTCAGATACTTCTATTATTATCTCAAAGAGATAAAAAAAAACTTTTATAAAACAGGTGTAATGTAAAAGTGAACCACGTCTTTTTTTCTTCTTTTTTTCTGAATATTTAAAAAAAGGTATTCGAATTTATAATTATTTTTCTTTCTAAAAATTAAATTACAATCCAGCACTTACATACGGTGACACATTACAAGTAGATAGGCTTTATTGAAAGTTTCAAGGTTGATTACCGAGTCTTAGTATTTTTAGGAATATTCTAAATGTATACAACCGTTATACAAAATTTCATTTCGTACTCAATTTTAAACCGCGTACTTTCCCCTCGTTAGAATCATTTTTAAATATTTTACTTCTTTTTTATAATTTTGCCAGTAAGTTTGCTTCTAACGGCCATAGACAAAAAAAGTTAATAAGCTTTGGAAGCTTAAATATGATGAATTTGATACAAAATAATAAAGAAATTCGAAATATTTACGAAAACGGGAATTGTAGGTTATGTATAAACTGCAAGTGATTAATAAAAGTTGACATTCAAATGAATATTTTATCTGTAAAGATAGCATCTTTTTCTTTGATATTTTTTTATTTATAGCATAACCGTTAATTTCTTTTTAGATCTTAATTGAAATTATAAAAACATGTAATTATTGCTATCACATTTATAAACTTTTTCTATATAATATTTTCAATCACTCATACATTTTAGTTAAATTATCTTATTCCCAATAATAATTTAATGTATTTCATGGTGTAATACGATTTCAATATTTAAGGTAAAAAAGAAATAATAAGGAAATTTATTTGCATTAAAACTAAACACAATTAATCGGTCAATAATGTTTTTTTATACATTTGTATTGTTGAGAAAAAAAATCCTGCTTAGCGCGTCAACCACACACTGAATTAAAATAAAGCAATTAGTAAAATTCAATGCTGTTACATTCGTTTAAATGAAGATTAATAACAAGTTAACTAAATTAAATACAATAAATGAACCAAACTATGAAATATTATTTCTCACCCAAATAGCGTTGCAGTCCCTCCATCCCTATTTCAACTTTGTGGATTGAACCATCTACTTGGCGATTGTTTGGCGTAATATACAAGCTTTGGCGTAAACTAGTCGTATCGCAAGAGATATTTGTTTATTGAATGAGAACGACAGGAGTATTCTTAAGTAAGGTCTAACAAGTCATATTTATCTTTCGTTTAAATAGATGATTATCTTTTCTGCTATTTCTGAGTGTTACATGTTAAACAATATCTAAATTGTTTAAAAGTTTGATAATTTAAACTTTTGTTCGTCAGTTACGAAATAGAATGGGGAACGACAAATATAGTTAGTAATATTTTAACTAAAGGAATAAAAACGGTGCAGTTTTTTTGAGTGTATGATGTCTCTGAAAATATAAATATTGAAAATACTAAGATATATTTAAAATTATGTACGACCAGAAAGATCGCTACTACTTTCATATTAATTTTTCTGTGCAAGTACAATAAATCTATTCTAGACAAATATAAGCAGACAGTTCATATATATATATATATATATATATATATATATATATATATATATATATATATATATATATATATATATATATAAATAGTTTATATTTGATTAAATTGATTATTTTATCTTATAAAAACGAACGTGTTTATTAGAAGTGAAAATTTGAATGAGTTATTGTGCATTTTAATAGTTAATAGATCGTATTTTAAAAAATGAATATTTTTGCCCTAGTGAAAAGTTAGCTTTTGTGCATTTTAATATTTTTGGCTAGGGAAGCAAAATTTCTCATTCAGCTGGCGAATTGCTTAATAATGAATGTTATAATAAATAATTAAATCTATGAATTATTACTAATTTATTTTAAAAGTTTCTTTTTCACTTTTTTAAATTTAACATGAGATGAGATGATACATTTCAATATATGTGTTTACACTTCGCTATCTACCCATATATATTGTAGTAAAACTGAATTATTTCTATGTCATCTGAATTATTACTTAGGTTTTTATCAGATGTCATTTGCACCTAAGAATAAAAATATTTTTTAAACTTGAAATTATATTTACTTGTTTTGAAATACTAAGAAAATAAGAATGAAATAATGCTTATAACAGTTTTTATGAACTAAGGGAGAAATTCAGTTACATAATGTAAGTGAAATTGAAAATTATTCTTCTAAAAAGTCCACATAAATATTATTAAATATTTTTTTAAAGCTTTATTCATCCTTAATAATATATTTACATGTCTTTTTTTTAAATGTAGTTTTTATTGTATTTTAAATCCCCCCTCCCAAATTTAATCCTTTTTCTCTTTAACACCTTTTTTTTAAAAGTGTTGTTAAATATTATTTTCGATCCTTTACTTCTTGATTTGCAAACTTTAGCAAGATATTGTTTTATGATATAAAATGTTTTGTCCTATATTGCTTTTACAAATCTGATTAGTTCAGTATGATTTTCCTGCTCTGAATGTCTTAGTTAAAAAAATAAAACATTATATTTGACAAGGATTTTTTTTTATTTTAAGCTAGTTGATTCAAATAATCAAATGACTTCCATGGAATATTGATAACATTTTTATTTTCAGATTAATTTATTCAATGTTATTTCATGTATATAATTTCCCCAAATTGTTTGACATTAGAATCATATTATTCTACTGTCTATCTAACTTTCGTTTGATTTATTGAAAATGTGAACCTTTCTGATGGAAACTAGTCCTATAACATCACAGGACTATTAAAAATGTAAATATCAGGTTCATCTATCTTTTTAATATCATGATACTGTAATCTCAATTTTTTCTATTTGTCTTGTAAATAACATTGGTATTAAATACAGTCTTTCCTTTACATTCATCACTGGAATAAATTCATAATTGTTTTATGAATTTCAAGCAACTATAAAATCTGTTAAAAATTAGTCACTATATATATAT
>JAOUZG010042215.1:16167-43230 GCA_026289955.1 Argiope argentata
ATAATATCTTTTTGTTACTGCAGAAAAACACCAAAAATCAGCTTCAAGTTTAATGAATTAAAATTTGAAAAAAAATCTAAGTTGCTCTTGGCCTATTTTTGCAATTTGGTGGCCGTGTGCCAAAAGATTGGGTTTGTAGATTACCAATACAAGCATGCACATTTACATTCTTCTTTTTTATTAGTATGGTTTTTATATACCAGATTAATTTATGTTATTAGCTTAGTTGATAGAAAAAAAAATGGATCTAAAAAGCTTTGATGTAATTCCGCATTAACTTGCTTTGTGTCCAGAATAAGATTGATTGTATGAATCCTAAAGGTAAATTTGCTCTAAAAACTATGCATACTGGGGAGTGGTAGCCTGTTTTTATGTTTTAGTTAATAAGCTGATTTATTAAATTCTGTATTTATTTAGAATTCTGTAAGCTATAAGATATGTATTACATTATTAAGTTGTTTTATAATATTACCTATAAGTGTAATAAATTTATTTTTGAAATTTTGGTTCTTCCCTTTTTTTTTAATATTAATATAATTTGAAATTCTTCTTTGTTCTAAAGAATTTTATGTGAAGTGCCTAAATGTCAAATTATATGAAATTCCAATTTTGAATATTTATTGCTATTTCAATGTATTCAAAATTTGTTGGAATAAACTAGTTATTTGGTATCTGGTAATGAAATGTATGTTATATTTAAAATTCTAGTGGATTTAAAACATAATTAAATTGTTTTATTATTAAATGAAATATTATTTAATTATTTCAATCATTGAATCATTTTGTGACATTGCATTTTCTTGGAAACAAACAAGAAAAATTCAATTGAATTTGATCAATTCCTCTTTAAATTTATTCTCTGATTATTCATTGATATATTTCCTTTATAATTATAATTGTGTAGAGTAATATTATCAATTAGCTGAAGATATGATTATTGAAAAAAAAATTTGGAATGATAATATTATTTTTATCTTATATTTCATTAATGTTTATAAGAAGCAAGTTATTTTTTTCTTTCATATATAGACATTTAAAATGAATAATACCAATAGTGAATGATTTAAGAATAATTGTTAAATGATACTGCACAATACATTCAAGTATTTTCTACCCTACCCTTCAGCTTTTAACTCAGCAAATAACAAATAATACTTGTTTTGAAATTCATAATTGACCATGACAGCAGCTGATTTATGTCACACATTAAATTCAACAGGGGTCCCAAATCAATTATGAAAATATTCCTTTGATCACATTGTGCATGTTGTGGTTTACATGGCCTTTTCTAGACTATGAGAAGTATATTTGTCAGAAAATTCACCAAATATTAAAAGTGTTTGATAAGCATTTTTAGTCTATATACTTAGAGCTGCTGTAGAATTTCAAAATTTGTAAATAATATTGATAAACATTTGGATGAAGTAACAGGACTTTAACAATCAAATGAACTGCCAATTAATAGATTTCATTTTCATGTAGCAGGATGGCATCATTATATCTAATGAGGATACATAATTTAAATTAACTTTTTTTATTAAAAAATTATTTTTTAAATTAAAAAATGATCTAATTGTGTCAATTTCTTATTACAAATTATAATTTAATTGAAAATTAATTTGACTATAATTACTATTTATCGAATTAGTTTGCTAGGCAAACTAATTTTATTAATATAACTGTTTCTCTTTATTCAGTAAGAATCTTAAAAATATTTTGCTTCAAAATTGTTTTTCGCAATTTGCTGAAAGAATACAAATCTTTATTCATAAATATTATATGGCTATATAATTGATGTTGAGATTATAATTCTCATAAAAGAGATAATTTGTAAATTTGTAAAGTATTTATTCCCATTATAGGTTAATATTCAAACTAATAAGACACACTGAAAAAAAGTACTTTTCAGTTAAATAAGATTATTTAAAACATGAACAGTATATTTGATTTTAATATATTATCCTATTAGGAATCTAAATCATTAGCTTTATTTATTTGAAATCAAAGGCAAGGTTTAAAGCTCTGAAAAGCTTGAGAATGAAAAGGTACTTATGTTTTCAAAGCATTCAAGGGCCAGCGATTCTTGTAAGAAATCATCCTTTCTAGAAAGAAAAAAGGTTATAGAATATTTTACACTAAATAAATTACTTAAATGTTATATATAAATAATAAAATTTAATAAAAATCGGTTTTTAAGGGGGAAAATTGAATATTATTAATTACTGCTAACTATTGTTTTGCTTATATTGTTAAAAAAATAATGATGTCACTTTGAAATTATTATTATTATTATTGATAGCATATTTAAGTGGATTCGTTTGCTTTTAATGCATGTGAATCCATCTTGGTTACGTTTTTAAATCTAATATGTTGCTTTAGAAAAAATGTTTGTCTCATCGCATTTCTTTATGAAATAACGAACAATTAGGTTTTTAGCATACATAATTATATTTCTCCGTTGATTTAATTAGTTTGATTTTATTTTTTGTTGAATTGTTAAAACGTTGCTCTGAAATAAATTTAGCTGAGTGCTAGTTTAAGTGATATTTTTTAAAAGTTACTTTTACCAAAAAGCTAAAAGTTTCTATTAAAGTTAGACAATATTCTGAAAATGAAATTTTTCTTTTCAAAATTGTTTTTCGCAATTCGCTGAAAGAATACAAATCTTTATTCATAAATATTATATGGCTATATAATTGATGTTGAGATTATAATTCTCATAAAAGAGATAATTAATATTAAGAAATGAATACCAGAAATGCAGCCTTTACAACTGAAATAGATTGCGATCGTTAAGGTCAAATAAAAAAAAATTCATTTATGAACAGGGTCTAAAAAAAAAAAAGGCCAGTTATTTCAAATAAGGTGCTTATCTGAATTTAGAGTAGTTCTATCAACCGTGACATTTTCTAAATCTTTGTAATCGGAAAACTCCTTCACTGGTGTGGTAAGTGATCTGTTGCGTTTATTTTTATTTATTTGTTTACATTTTGAAGGATTTGATTTCTGGAGAAGGGCCGAATACGACAAACATAGGTAAATTTGTGATCCCAATGTACATTATTGAAGTGCGCCACATCGACCTCTAGGATATTTTTTCTTCTTCTTTTTTTTCCTTCTAAATCTACTATTAAGAATTTATCGATTGGAAAGCTTTACTGCATCGTGGTTAAAACGGGCATAATCCCCATTTCCGACATAAAACTAGCAAATATTGCTCATTTTGAAGACTTGGAAAGGTCATTCTATCAGCAGTAGAACAAATGTGAGGGGGAGCTATTTTTTTCAATTTGATTCAGGGCACTATTACGCTATGCTATTATATATATATACATATATTTGGATTTTTCAAGCGATAGCAAGTGTTGACTCTTAGAATAATCAGTAACAAGGCACTTCTGAATCAGAAATTCTCCAATGAGCAAGTCTAATTGAGAACAGCACACCAAATACATGACATTTACGCTTAAGAACCAGAAAAACTGGTACAAATTTCTAATATCGAGCCCCCACGAGCACGCAGAAGTGCCTCAACAGGGCGTAGCATGGTTTCAATTAATTTGTGAAGATTTTGTAGAGACAGTTCACACCATGATTCCTGCGGGGCAGTTGATAAAGCCATGAGAATGCGAGGTGATGTATATCTCCTAAGGACAGTACTTTATAAATCATCCCAGATATGCTCCATAATATTCATGTTTATGGAATTAGGTGACCATAAGACGAAACAAAATTCAGAAGAGTCATCCTGGAGCCACTCCTTAGTCTTTATAAACTTTGGGGTTACGCATTATTCTGTTGGAATAGTCCACGTCCGTTGGAATGAGTGCAAAATATGAATGGATGCAAGTGATCAGAAAGAATGTTAACGTACCGTTGATTATCATGATTGGGACTAGACGTATTGACAGTCCCACTTCATTCCAACTGCAGGAGCGCCATATCACCTCAGAACCTCCACCAGCTTGAACAGTTTCCCGTACGGAAGAAGGATCCACGGGGTTACAGCGTTTTCCCTGTCATTAAGTGTCCAATGGAGGTACTGGTGAGTTCTGGCGAGGAGCAGTTTGTTATCACTGGGTCAACAACCGTGCACGAACTGGTCAGCAGCTGCGAAAGCCCGTATTAATTGGGGTACATGGCACATTGCGTGCGCTGACACTTGTTGATGGGCCTTCATTCAAATTCGCTGCAATTTGAGAAAATATTGATCATCTATCTCATGTAACGATTCTTTTCAGCCGCCGATCATCCCGTTCTGTTAAGGTCCTTTGGCTAATCTACGCTGCCGGAGATTTGGAATTTTCCTGGAAACCTGAAAGTCGCGGCACTCCTTTGAAATGGTCGTATGCAAAAATCCAAATTTCGAGGCTAATTCGGAAATGCTATGTTCCATCTTTCGTGTGTCGGTAATGAGTCGCCTTGGAAAATCGCTTAAATCTTGATAACCTGTGTGTAGTTTCAAAAATCGATGTAATAGCCTCTTGCCGTGATTCGGCTACTACGTGAGCACCACCTCGTTACCGAGGCTATCTCCTACATATCATAATAAGGTTTGGCGTCGGAATATGGACTTTTGACTTGCTAGAAGCGAAATAGGGTGTTTCCTTCGTTTCCAACTGAGGTGATACTGGAGACTGGGAGTACTCTGGACCAATAGGAAAGGTGCTTGACATTGGAGTAGACGAGGATGATTTTTTCTAGATTTCCGAGTTTTACTGGATCAGGTGGTGGATATGCTATTGTTTTTTGAATGCGAATCGAGATCCCGCGTCTAGGTGATGGGCGGGTGAAGTGAAACTTGGTCGAGAAAGGCATTTAGGATGATGAGTTTTCTTTCTTCTTTGGGATGGATTTCTTTTAATTTTGCTGCTGCTGTCTGGAGTCTGATGAATTCATTAATAAACTTCTTAATTTCTTTAAATGATTCTAATAATTCTTGTATTTCTACAAAATTGGGAAGGGAAATGGTGGCTGCTGAAGACGAATTATATTTTGTTCTCTATTGCTGATATCGGGGCCTCTGTAGTGTTGCAGGTGGTTTTTGACTTTGTCGAAAACATTTTTGGGAATTCTAATTCTGAAGGTCTAGGCATATATTCTTCTGGGACTGTAGATGGGTAGGCAGGGAACCTCTTCCTAAGTGCTCGGGTACCCTAATCATTTGCAGTTGGTACGTACGGGCTCAGGGATCATCCTTTATCCGGCACTCAGTCGCTATATGTTTTCCGTAGCATTTGATGCAGCGTGGATTGCATTTGTAATTCCACTCGCTGTTATGGAATCCTGAGCACTTGAAGCACATCGTAGCTTTGGCTCATCTTCTGCATGTTTCCACTTTTACTCGCATTTATGATAGATGGTTTAGGCCATAGATGTTATTGTAGTTGCCAGTTTTCTTAATCTCTTCAAGGAATAGGGGGATGGAAGGTCTGGGTTCGGAAATTTTTCAGTTGCGAGATTCGTCTTGCGGTGAAATTTAGAGCTTCTCTTTTCAGGTCGTCTTTGTCATGATTTACTGGACCTGTCAGTGGGATCTTCAGAAATGGCGTATTCTTTTTTTCTTGTTGTTTAGGATTTCTATAATTCCTAATCTGTCTGTATTAGGAATTATAGAAATCCTAAACAACAAGAAAAAAAGAATACGCCATTTCTGTCTGTATCTGAGCCCGGAGTGATTTTAATGAAACCATTTGAGAGCTTGTTATCTGTGGAGAAGTATTTCTTGCAGATTTCTTTTAATATTAGGTTGTAGTCCTCGTTTATTTTCAAATGGATAGTGGAAGTTTCTTTTCTTAGTTGAGAGGCTGCTTCTTCAAAAAGTTGAAATTTCTTTGGTGGTTTCTATTTCAGTATTTTCTATTGAGTTCTTTCTTTTGTCGCGTGTCTTTTGTCTATTAGTTGGAAGGACTGCATGGTTTCCATGTCATCGTGATTTTCCGAGTCTGTCTGTTTTTCTGTCTCCATAGTCTGCTCTCCTCTGTATTTCTCATTTATCTCACTTCCTATCGTTTTGGTGAAAAAATTCGGAAGTACTGGGCTGTTAACAGTATACACTAGAGACAATGACAAATTTCTACTGGAGCGTCCGGTCTCATTGCTACCGTCCTTTTCCATGGCTGACGACGGAATCGGAATGTGATACAATAGCCTCCTGAGACGCCCGTTGTCTTATATAAGCACTGTCGGCCGCATCGCGCTTCGCTGATTGATTGTACACCTCAATTATTTGCATAAGATTATCCCGTACCAATTTTTCTGGTTCTTTAGTGTAAGTAAGTAGACATTCCAGGGATTAAAAGGGAACCTTTTCAAGACTTATTCTTAAGTGAAAGTTTAACTCAGCGTTAATAGTTGGTAGCAATCGCATTACAGAGAATTAATCTCTTGGGTAGCTTTTCGGAACTAGACAAATTCAAATGAGGACAAATCTAACATTAATTCGAATGTTAAATGTTTTGATCATTCGGCAAATTTAGCATTGTGCTTTGTGGTCTCATCTTTGAAACAAGAATTTCTAAAAATAAGTATATGCACATTTCATATCTTATTGATTTCTTAATACTATTCATTCTTAATAATTTGCGTTTCAGAAAAGATCTGCTCCTCAGAAAGGGACGAAAAAGAAAGCAAAGGAGATCCGCAACCCTATAACCTTCAAGTGTGTCTCACACTTCACCTGATACTTTTGAAAACTTTTTTGTAAGCTTGACCATGAGCTTCATGAAATATTAACAAATATGGCGATTTAAAATTACATTACTCTTAAATGAAGTAATTTGTATTTTAATTAAATGAGACTGAGTAACATTGATAATCAAAATTCTGATAATCTATATTGCTAACTGAGCCGCAGAATTTCCTCAGAATCGCTTGTGTCGTTTTTTCCTTCATTTGAATGCAAGATGTAGGCATAAAATGCATCATTTAAACCGGGAAAAGATAGAAACGTCTAGCATATGCAAAGAGGCCGTTTTTCAAATAAACCCTTCGATTTGTTTTGTTGCGGGATGCCATCAAGGTAGTTGCCACACGAATTGTTGATCTATTTTCATTTTTGCAGGTGTTTGATGAGTTTCAAAAAATCTGAATGTAAAATTTATATGCATTTCTCATGTCATCTAGGTTTTGAAGCTCACTGTGAGGAACCTTGAAGAGCCATTTCTCGGAAGTGCATCATGTCAGTCAGAATGGTTACAGAGAAATAATTTCTTCTCATCAAAAGTTGAATCAATGAGAAGATAGCATCGGCTGAAGATCCATAGATCTGGACTGTGAACTGCATTGTTTCTTGGGCGGATTCCAGGATCACTGAATGATAAAGAATAATTCCTCAAGTAGAGGTGTCTACAATTTTTGATTAACACTGTTTATTTTTCTGTTTGTGAATATTTTTTTTGTAGATAAATAAAAGAGAATATTTATACTTATATCTCATTTAAACTAACAGGAAGTTGTATAACGAATTATAAATTCAAGTTTTCCCTGAAGGAATTGTTAAAAATTGACATTACTTTTTTTTAAAAAAAAAAAAGGAAGAAAAATACTAAATGGAAAAACCCTACGCTTGTGGTTTATGTGATCAAGCATTTCCTCTGGTGAAAAATTTAAGGGAACATTTAGTGACTCATAGAAAAAAGAAACTATATGCATGTGCCATATGCAATAAAATTTTAACTCAACGAAATCATGTAAAGCCACATTTACGAACTCATACGAAAGAGAAACCCTTTGTATGTGACGTGTGTCATAAAGCATTTTCTCAAAAATGGAATCTGAAAACTCATTTACGGATACATTCGAACGAGAAACCGTTTGCATGTGACATGTGTGATAAAACTTTTTCTCAGAAATCGAGTTTAAATATACATGTACGGACTCATTCGAAAGAGAAACCGTTTTCATGCGATATTTGTAATAAAACATTTTCTCAACAACCGAATTTAAAAACACACTTACGGACTCATACAAAAGAAAAACCTTTTGTTTGTGATATCTGTAGTGACAAATTTTCTTATCCAGCAGCTTTAAAGCAACATTTGCTGACACATAATGGAGAGAATGAATAAACTGTACACTTGAAGCTTTTACTAATTCTAATGCAAGCTAAAGGGAACTGTATATTGGAAACATATGTTATTTAAAGACCTTTTCATGAATCTTTTGTATAAAAGATAATGTAGTTATTAAAATTAAATAATTTATAAATAAATACATTATTTTTCTTTCTATAGTATGACATAAGAGAGCTCCCATTGTTCTATAGCTTAAATACTTGAATCCTTTTGCTGCCATGTTTTTTGTTCACTGTTTAATATAATGCATTGCCTGGTGCAAATATATCAAAATGAATTCTGTTTTGTCTTTAATTTTTAAATAATTTCACACTAGGGTTCTTTAAATATTCATTGCATTCACTCTGGAAAAAATCTAAGTATCTGTGACATGTGAATTTTTAAATTCATGCATTCATTCATGGAAATATTTTGAGAGTGAACAGAGAAAAAGTTTATGATAGATTAGTATTATATAACATTTAGGCTATTTTGTGCAAATTATTGAAGCATATGCATTAATATATGTTTATAGTGCTTTATTTCTTCTGTGAAATCTCTAATTTAAGGTTTGTGTGTTAAATTTTATGAAAACCAGCTTATTTAATATATTAAAAATAAAACTATTTTATGTATATGGATTTACAGTTATATTAAAAAAAATTTCTTCAGCGACATCTTATACCTCTAGGATCTGTATTTTGCTGTAAAATAAATAAATGTAAGATTGAATTAGATTTTGTGATTTTTAGGGCTTAAGATAATTTTTTGTGTTACTGCTCTTAACACTTGCATGACATGTATAGGATAAGCGAAATTATCTTATGTTAGGAAATTTTTAGTTCTTTTAAAAGGGGAAAGAGGCTATTAGTGTTTATTACTATGAATTCCTTATTATTTCTTCCTTTTTTGTTTTTAGTGTTTTATCTTAGAAATAATAGCATCATACATATCAGTTTTACCTCTTTTACATTTACTCCCTGTTTGATGCAAATAAATTTACTTTAAGATACTGAAAATTTGATTAAGAATTAAATCTCTGGTCTTTATGTATTAGGCATTGAAGATTTTGTTGCATAAATGTATTTAAACATTATTTGATGCCATGATTAATCAACAGGCAAATCCAAGAAAATATTTAAATAATTGATTCACCAATAATTTACTGAAAGAGATAATAACTGATAATCAAATTTTCAGATTTCCCAGTATTAAAATAATATGAAATCTAAATTGTCAATAATA
Source organism: Argiope argentata (assembly GCA_026289955.1). Taxonomy (NCBI): domain Eukaryota; kingdom Metazoa; phylum Arthropoda; class Arachnida; order Araneae; family Araneidae; genus Argiope; species Argiope argentata. The sequence continues at coordinate 25,467 of JAOUZG010042215.1, forward strand.
GTCCGAATTAAACTATGCAAAAAAGTTCACTGATGGCTCTGCAAGCATCTCTAATTGCTGTAATTTACTCGCCCTTTGTAGTGGATCTTATGAGAATTAAATTTCGGTTTTCCCCATTAAAATAAATCCAGTAGAAATTAAACATTGTGAGTATAAGAGAAATTCAAATATGTCTGTTTCTACATCTCAATGCTAGAAATTTTTTTTAATTCAAAGCAATAATTGCAGTGCTTAAAATTGTAATAAATGTACTCATTAGATTTTTCAAACGGTGATGTATTTCATTCTTTGTTTATGCAATATTTTTTAGAAGTGTTTTTTAAAAACTTTAATTGTTTTATATGTGAAGAGATTGACCGAGTTTATGCAGCACAAAATGGAAAATATTAAGAGGATAAAAGGGGGGGAACCTTTTAATGTATCTTGTCTAAAGTTTTAAATTAATTCTGAAGCATTAAAATCGGCCTGACAAATTTTCTATAATAACACTCTTTAGAAAAACGAAACAAAAAATATTTGTTCTTCAGCTATTGTATAAAAAAAAACATGTTAATGATTTTGTTCGTTCGTTTGACATATTGAAAACTTCTTAGAGCCTGAAAATAAATGCTTTTAGAAGAGTTTTTCATCATTTTTTTTACTTCATACAAAGCAATTACACAGAGAGCTGTGGTTGTAGTATGATTTATATACACATTGATGAAGAAAACAAGCGCAACACTTAAAAAAAACTGAAAAAAATGACATTTTAATAGTTCACAACCAAAACCATCTGCTATTTTGAAATTCAAATGAAATATTTAGTATAGCATATATATACAAAACTAGAAATCAAGAATGTATTTGATAACTCTTTTTTTTTTCTAATTCATCAAGATTATTTTTTAAGACTTTCCATTCTTGGTATTTCTTATATATATATATAGATATCCACTTGAACATTGAATATCATCATTTTTTTAAAATTTCATTTGAAATTTTTAATCTTAAGAAACTACTTTCCTTAGACACATTTACTTCCAGGTAGGTTGAGAATAAAAGGGACGCTCGCCAAAATCTGTTTCTGTCGAGTTTCGCTCAGAAAGCAATTGCCTGTACTTTGCTCTACCAGGGATGTATTTCCTGCAGAAAAGTCTACGACGCTGGTGCCGGTAGCCCATTGTGGAAAATGGGAATCCTTCGAAAGCCTGATGTTGCTAGGCAAGGTGCAAACTTGCATTTCGTAAATGGATGTGGCGATTCTGGGGATTTTCCATCCTCAGATACCAAACTGGATGGAGAAGGGGCTCTAAGTCGGCACTTAAAAGCCAGCCATTTTAAGGAGTCGAAGAAAATGCCGTTTTTCGAGCCCAATAAGGTGAGCTGGAAAAAGCCGTCAATTAAACTGAAACGTAATCCTTCCAACAATAAAAAGATGTTTGATCAACGATTATTTCAAGAAGCACAACATGTTGCTGGGCAAGCCAAATTTTCCTTTTGGGTTATGGAATGTCTCTCAAAAAGAAAGGCACGTCTACTAGACATCAGAGGCACCGATGCGGATATACAAGATTCCTGCCTAGATTGTAAGACGAAATCCTGAACAATGAGGCGAAGTATGTGCGAGTATGAAAGTTACATGCTAAGACCAAAAACACCTACGTCGTGCCTACAGAAACACTATCTCGTTTTGACAGCACAGAAGACATTATTTTCCATAGAAGAGTGACATTACTTGGACTTTTGGAGCTCACAAACAGTTTACTTTGTCGGTATACAATTGCCATCTCCGAAACTCGGCCAGTTTGAAATGCCGTTAAGATTAGGAAGGGGGGAAAAATCACGATATTTGACACCTGCTTGAGTAGAGCATGTACCCGAAATCTCAGTGTCCCAAGAACTGAAGCAAGAACTAGGAATTATTTTGGATAGAGACATTACGACAGAAAACATTCATAATTTTTGAGAAGAATTTTGAAAGTTTGTATTGTCTTCTCGACTTCCGATTGGAACCTCCACCAGCCAGATTGCCAGAGACTAATCTTTTTGACAACTATTGGGAAATTATTCTCCAGACAATTATTGGAAGACTAATTCTCCAGACAATTATTGGGAGATAAATCTTTCGGCAGCTTTGTGCCATACTCCCACAGGCAGTTATTGGAAGACTAATCTTCTAGCAGTATTGAGTCATCCTCCATCTGACAATTATTTGGAGACTAATCCTCCTACAATATTGCCTCCTCCACTGGACTGTCTACTAATAGATTTGATGATGGAAAGAAGTCCTTTTTATTTCTTTTATCAATGTCAATGTAAATTCAGAAATGTTATATTCATCCAAATTAACTGGTAATTTGTTAATTAAAAAAATGTCGAAAAAAGCTAGAGTTATTGTTAATATAAAAAAGAATAAAAAGTTTAACTGATTGATTAAATCGTGAATTAATTTTTTGGTACTGATAAAATTTTGATAATTTTTTTTTTTTTTGCCAAAATCAAATGCATTTATAATAGACACTTCTGAAGTGCTGCAGAAATAAATATCAAAATAATTATGTAACTGCAGTAATAACTTAAAATTTCAAAAATGCACATTTAAAAATAATTAAATAAATTTCAATAAGAGCAAAACTCTATTATAAAACAGAAAACATCCTATGCTTAGAAAATAGGAAGAAAAAAGAGCTTAAAATTGCTTATATTTTTTTAAACCTTTTTTCACTACGCACCCTGGGTTAGGTAGGAAATTACAATTTTTATAATATTGATTGATTGATGGCAATAAAGGATTTATGTAAAATCAACTATATTTTTATCACATCAAAAGAAGAGAGATATAAAGCCTCAGAAATATTGAACATTTATTTCAAAAATAACAGTAAAAAAATTATTTGTTACTTGTTAAAATTTATTCCTTACTAGTTCACTCGCATAAAGTCGATACTTATATTGATTTTTAAAGCTTATTTACCGGTGCTGACACCGCATTTTAAAATATCAAATGCATGACTTAATTTGATTTTAATGGGAAGTTTTCCTTCAATATATTTGTCTTCGTTGGAATCATTAACGTTTATCACTTAGTCTGTGTCACAAAAAAAACTTGTGGTTCTTCAAAATTTTAAAAAGAGGTTTCGAAAATTTTAGCTGCATCATAAGCCAATTTAGATAACTTTCATGCCTGCTAAGGATTTCATTTTTGTCTTTTAAAACTCAAATAAGTTATCTTTTTCATCTATTTTTCTTTCATCGTTCAATTGTAAGAAAAATCAATTACATATTCAGTGTATGTTTATTCAATCTGCATTTTTTAAATCCAAATCGCTTCTATCCAGAAAAAAGAAAGTGAATTCTCATTGGACGGGGAAAATGACTCCGCGTGCAGATCTTTTCTTAGAAAGAATGTAAAGAATTCCAACCTCTTGTTACTAATGGCAGATCGTTCTGTTATTTACTTCAAATCTGATAACATTAAGCGATGTTGTGATCACTCTACATGGACATTTTTGTGTACATTCTAAAACATCATTTTCAGTCCTGAAGATTTTGATATTATAAATAGAATGTTAATATTAATCACGATCACATTAAGAGGCTTTCAATGTATTTTTTTGAAAAAAGAAATAAAGTAAAAGGGTTAATTCGAGTAATACTATAGAATTAATATTTTACAAATATTTAAAATGTGCAAGATAACCTTCTTCACTTCAAAAATTAATAATTATGCCTAATCTAATTCCTCATTCTTCTTCTTTGAGTAATTTCTTTTATATATTATAAAAATTCTCGATCCGTTACTATTATTAAAATTTGAAATTTATTAAAAAAATTCTTAAAGAATTTCAAACTGAAATAGATTGTGAATCCATTGAACCAATCAAACACTGCCTGATACTTTACATTTCTTTTAAACTGAGATCCAATATTTATATAAATTTATTAAAAAATTACTTTGGTAGCAAGTAGGTAGCACCTTGCCTAGCAAGGTGCTACCTACCTTTGGTAGCACCTTGCCTAGCAAGTAGGGTTTTAAAAAATACTTAAAAGAACTATCGATGCAGCGCCTATAAATCTCATAAATTGGAAATGTTTTCCAATCTGTTAAATTTAATATATATATATATATATATATTAACTAAAATAAATTAACCAAACAACGGCGAACTGATTAAAGTAATTTATCTTATTATTTTCCTTGTTTTGGAACATTACTCACCTTATTGTGGGATTGACTTGATTAATTTTCTAGAACTTTTCAAAGTAATATACTAATGTTGCTTAGTTTGTTAGTTTCAGATTTTATTTCGAAGAACTCTTTCAATTTGGTATCACTTTACATATTTTCAAAAACTTTAATAATTGCAAAACAGTGGCTAATTCCACGAGACGATTTTTTTTTAAAAACTAATTTTAAAGCTTACAGGTTTGTCTTCCTTTGTTCCAACTTACGTTTGCATCTCAGTTTTACACAAAATTATTTATAAATGAGCTGCCCGCTTAGAAGCGGGCTTGATCTATTTAATTTTTGTAAGAGAATTTTTTAAAATTTATTTTTTATGTAATAATAAAGAAGATAATTTATGTCAAAAACCTTGAAAATACCCATACTTTTGTAACTTATACGAAGTTTTTTTTTTTTTTCAAGACATTCGGTGAATATTTATAACACCAGGGAACGGAAAATTTTCATATCTATTAATTAAAAAAAAAACTTGTGCTCATTTATAATAATTGCATAGCAGTAAAAATATTTTGCAATATTTTTTAATTATTGATTTTTAAAAAAAGATAACAAAAAAATTATAAACGTTGCTAGCTCCAATTTCTGGTCCAACAAAATAATAATAATAATAATAAACATAAATAAAAAGGAAATAAAATAATAAAAAAATAATTGTATCACCAGATTTAATGAAATTAGTATTTGTAGATTATCATGTAAAAAGATTATATTTAATACTCCTTTTCATTGGTATAAAAAACTTTAGCAATATGCAGAAAGTGTTAATTGCATTAATTAATAGTTTTATTTAGGATTTTTTTTTATTTTCATAAAAATATATAATCAAATTGTAAAAAAGTGACTTTTTTCTCCTGATTCTTTAGAAATGTTAGGTCTTCTCATTTATCTGAGTTTTTCAGCCTAATCTAATTATTTGAGAAATTTCAACCAGAAAAGAAACACACAAAAATATCATTGCAAAGAACAAAAGAAGCTCAATATTACATATATATAACTGGAACAGCGACAATTTCTATAGTTTTGCATTTTCTTTTTTGTCAGTTTTACAAAAATTAATTCCTATAATAATTTTTTTTTTAAAAAATTTCAGTTCTTTTTGTACTGAAACTTTAATCGAAAAGGAAGTGAAAATATTAATTGCTAAAAAACGTTTGAAGAATGAAGTTGTAAAAAATTATTCAATTAAATTTAAGGAATATAACAAGACTAATCTAACGATCTTAAATATTTAAAATGCAGAGAGAAAAAAGAATTATTCATTAAGTCTAATTAGAAATTGAATTAGTATCATTAAGAATAACAACATATTTGAACAAAATAATTATCACCATAGGGAATAATTTATTTAAAAAAGCCTTTAAATATATCAGTAATTAATTTACAAATTAGAATATAACTGAACTTTTATTATTCATTATTATTATTTATAATATCATTAATAAATAGCACTTTATGCCACAGCGGTCGTACAAAAACAGATTACAGTAAAAGCAAAAAAAGGGGGGGGGGAGAAAAAGAAAGAAATTAGGATCTCTCTGTCAAAGCGTATGTATAAGAACCGCTTCACATTTAACAGATCGACAGTTCTTATCATTCGTAAGGAGAAACGAATGGGAAACCAACGTCGGTCATCTATCGCTCGCTTTGTTTACTACTTGGCGATAACCCTTGGCAAACATCCACAGTAAAGTAAGTATGTCCGAAACGTAAATACACACATAATTCTCTAACTAATCAAAATTCTTTAAGCTACAAACCACATACACGGAGAAAGAAAATCTTTGAGCTATGGATACAAAAAGTGTTTCCTTTCATGCACGAATCTGAGAAACCAATCAATTTTCGATAAACTCGTTTTGGACTACTTAAAATTCTTGGCAATTATTTAACGTAATACAAGTTAATACAAAAGTGATTGACTGCTTTGATTGAATATATTAAAAAGTACATTTTATTGTAGATAATTATAAATATAATAGATAATATCGGCGAAGATAAGTGACACATTAGTTTAGTTATTAATGTTAGTTCGAATGTAAAGTTTAGTTTATAACTATCAAAATAATGAGAGAATATTTCTTATATCATCTTTTCTCGTTGTTACAATTGAATTTCTGCTTCCTGAACTTAGAGTTGGCCCTGGAAGAGAATATATTTCTGAATGCAATTTGACCCTTATGCACGAAAATCATGTCTCAACGAACTTGTTTTGGACTGCACTTACTGCTTGGTGATTATTTGACGTAGTTTACAATATTTGGCGTAAAGCGAACATATCGCGAGATATTTTGTTTATTGAATAAGAACGACTGAGTTGTTCTTCAGTAAGGTTTAAGCAAATGATATTTTTCTGTCGTTTTAATGGATAATCTGTGAGTGTTACATGCTGTGCAATAACTAAATTGTTTAAAAAGTTGCTAATTTAAACATTTATATCGTCAGTTACGAAACAGAATAGAAAATGACAAATATTGTTAGTAATATTTTACCAAAGGAATTAAAACTTTATGGTTATTTTGAATTCTTGATGTCTCTGGAAATATAAATATTGAAAATACTGAGATATATTTAAAATTATATATCACAGCTGCTTTCACATTTAAATTTCAGAACAGTAAAGTCAGTTTCAGTCAGTTAATTCTAGACATTATGTGTATAAATATATAACTTATATTGAATAAATTTATTATATTATAAAAACAAACATTTTTGTTAGAATGAAAAATTCGTAGCTTAGTTATTGTGTGTTTTAATGGTTGATTTATTGTATTTTAAAAAAATTAATGTTTTTTCTCTCGGGAAAATTTAGTTGTTTTGCATTTTATGTTGAGGATAAGGGAAGCAGAATTTCTCAGTCAGCTGATAAGTTGCATGCTTATGAATTTTATAATGATTAATTAAATGGATTAGTTATTACTAATTTATTTTAAAATTTGCTTTACTTGTATTAAGATACATTTGTGATTGTATCATACAATTAAATAAATGTTTTACTTTTAGCTATATATATATACATATATTTTGGTAATACTGAAGTCCTTCTGTCATTTCAATTATTATTTAAGTTACTATCTGTTGTCATTTGCACCTAAGAATAAAAATATATATTTTTTAAAAATGAAAATATATTGACTCATTTTGAAATATATAGAAAATAAGGACGAAATAATGCTTATAAAAGGTTTTTTTTTTTTTAACTGAGAGAGAAATTCAATTGCATAATAAAAGGGAAATTGAAAATTGTTATTCTAAAAAATTCCACATAATTATTATTAACTATGCTTTTTAAAAACTTTTATTCAAGCTTAACAAATAAATGTTTCTTTTTTAAAAAATACCATTTTTTATTGAATTTTTAAAATTTCTCCCCCAATTTATTTATTTTTTTAGCACCATATTTTTTTATGTGTGTAATTGTTGTTAAATGTCATTTTCAGTCTTAAACTTCCTGCTTTGCATACTTCTACAAGATATTGTTTTATAAATTTAAGTTTTAAATTACTTCCACAATTCTGATTAGTGCAACATGATTTTCTAGTGATGAATGTCTTAGTTAAAATATAAACATTTGATAAGAGTTTTTATTTTAAGCTAGTTGCTTCAATTAATCAACTCGCTTCCCAGGAATATTGATAAACCTTTTTTAAAGATAAATTGCCTCAATATAAGTTTATGATTTCCTCATTGTTTTACAGTAAAATCATATTTTAATGTCACACTTGAGTATGATTGATTAGAAATGGGAACCTTCCTAAAGAAAACTAGTCCCATAACATCACAGGACTAGAAAAAAAAATATTAATATTAGGTTCATCTATCTTTTTAATATCATGATACTGTAATGTCTATTTTTTTATTTGTATTAAAATTGACAAAGGTATTTAACTCAGTCCTTTCTTTACATTCAGTACTGGAAGAAATTTTTTATTAATTGTTTGTTTAAAAAATGGAAATAGTTTGAATTTCAGAGCAATAAAGTAATCTGTTAAAAATTAGGCAGTACATATTTTTTAAATTACCCAAATTTATCATTTTTTTTATTATTTTTAAAATGGTAAAATTTATATATATATATATATATATATATATATAATTTTTGTTGTGGAAAGTTGCCAATCTAAATGTTGGTGATCTGTTTTCATTTTTGCACACATTTTATGAGTTTCAAAATTCCAAATCTGAAATTTATATGAATTTTTCATGTTATCTAGGTTTTGAAGCTCATTGCATTGAACCTTGATAAGATGTGCAATTTCTTAGATGTAAGTCCTGACAGTGAGAATGTTACAGAGAAATAATTTCTTTTCATCAAAAGTTAAATCTATGAGAAGATAGCATCGGTTGAAAATCCATAGATCTGGACTGTAAACTGCATTATTTCTTGGATGAATTCCAGAATCACAGAATGATAAAGAACAATTACTTAAGTAGAGGTGTCTACAATTTTTGATTTGCACTTTTTATTTTTCTGTTTGTGAATATTTTTATGTACATAAACAAAAGAAAATATTTAGGGTTATATCTCATTTAAACTAAGAGAAAGTTGAATTACTGAATTATAAATTCATAGTCTAGAATACGTTTTCTCTTAAGGAATTCTTTAAAAATAGGCATTACTTTAAAAAAATACTTTATGGAAACACCATTTGTCTGTGGTTTATGTGATGAAGCTTTTGCTCAGGCAAGAAAATTAAAGGAACACTTAGCGACTCATAGAAAAAAGAAACTGTATACATGTGGCATATGCAATAAAATTTTGGCTCAACGGAATCATGTTAAACCACATTTACGAACCCACACTGAAGAAAAACCCTTTGTATGTAACGTATGTCAAAAAGCATTTTCTCAAAAATGCAATCTGAAAACACATTTACGGATACATTTGAAAGAGAAACCTTTTGCTTGTGATATATGTGATAAAGCATTTTGTCAGAAATCGAATTTAAAAATACATGTACGGACTCATTCGAAAGAGAAACCATTTTCATGTGATATTTGTAATAAAACATTTTCTCAGCAGCCAAATTTAAAAACACATTTAAGAACTCATACAAAAGAAAAACCTTTTGTTTGTGACATCTGTAGTGACAAATTTTCTTATCCAGCAGCTTTAAAGCAACATTTGCTAACACATAATGGAGAGAATAAATAAACTGTACACTTGAAGCCTTTACTATTTCTAATCAAACTAAAGGGAACTGTATATTGGAAAAATATATTATCCACTATGAATTTCACGAATCTTATATATAAAAGATAATGTAGTTTTTAAAATGAAATAATTTATAAATAAATAGATTTCTATTTTCCTTTTGATAGTATAACATAAGAGAGCTCCCATTGTTCTCTAAGACTGTAACTTGAATTCTTTGGCTAATATTATTTTCGTTCACTTTAAATAATACAGTACATTGCCTGGTGTAATTATTTCAAAACCAAATCTATTTTTTTTCTTTAATTTTTAAATAATTTCACACTAGGGTTCTTTAAATATTCATTGCATTCACTCTGGAAAATATCTAAGTATCTGTGACATGTGAATTTATAAATTCATGCATTCATTCATGGAAATATTTTGAGAGTGAACAGAGAGAAAGTTTATGACAGATTAGTATTATATAACATTTAGGCTATTTTGTGCAAATTATTGAAGCATATGCATTAATATATGTTTATAGTGCTTTATTTCTTCTGTGAAATCTCTAATTTAAGGTTTCTGTGTTGAATTTTATGAAAACCAGCTTATTTAATATTTTAAAAATAAAAATATTTTATGTATATGGATTTACAGTATATTAAAAAAAATTTCTTCATCGACATCTTATACCTCTAGGATCTGTATTTTGCTGTAAAATAAATAAATGTAAGATTGAATTAGATTTTGTGATTTTTAGGGCTTAAGATAATTTTTTGTGTTACTGCTCTTAACACATGCATAACATGTCTAGGATAAGCAAAATTATCTTATGTTAGAAAATTTTTAATTTTTTTAAAAGGGAGAAGAGGCAATGGTGTTTATTACAATGAATTCCTTATTATTTCTTCCTTTTTTGTTTTTAGTATTCTATCTTAGAAATAATAGCATTATTCATATCAGTTTTACCTCTTTTACATTTACTCCCTGTTTGACGCAAATAAATTTACTTTAAGATACTGTAAATTTGATTAAGAATTAAATCTTTGGTCTTCATGCATTATGCATTGAAGATTTTGTTGCAGAAATGTATTAAAACATTGATGTCATGATTAATGAACAGGCAAATCCAAGAAAATGTTTAATCATTGATTCACCATCAATTTACTGAAAGAGATAATAACTTGTAATCGAATTTTCAGATTTTCCAATATTAAAATAATATGAAATCTAAATTGTCAATACTAGTCCAAATTAAGAGAGTTAACATCTATCTATGTAAAAAAGTTCTCTGATGGCTCTGCACGCCTCTCTAATTGCTGTTATTGTGGATCTTAACTTATTAGAATTAGATTTTGGTTTTCCCCATTAAAATAAATCCAGTAGAAATTAGATACTGTGAGTAAAAGAAAAATTTATAAATCTGTTTCTACGTCTTGATTCTTGAAAAAAATTGTAATTTAAAGCAATAATTGTAATAGTTAAGATTGTAACAGATGAATATATTAAGAGTTATCAAACTTCAATGTATTTTATTCTTTGTTTATGCAATTTTTTAAGAATTCTAAATGCTTTTTATGTGAAGAGTTTGCCCCACTTCATTTTGGGATTCAATTTGTCAACATTTATATCATAAATATTTCATTTTTTGCAATAAAGAATCTTTAGAACAATGTTTCTTTTTTGAAATATCCTTCTTGCTGCGAGTCTTTATTAAATCTTATTCTAAAGACTAAGAACAGCTTGTATTTTTTTAAAAAATATTCTGATGCTTGTAATTAAAGAAAGTCATATTATTATTTTATTTTTGGCGCAGCCTTTTTTATTTTATTTATTTTTGGCATATTTTATGTGACTAGATGGTTTGCCAGAATCAATTATAACTAAAATGTTTTATTAAACATTTCATAAAACTTTGTAATGATTTTTTCAGCAAAACATTTTTGTTTCAAATGGTGAATCACATAATTTGCTCATACATGCATATGACCGAACTCATAATCATCTGCAGGTGGATTTTTTTTTTCCATGCTTAATCAAAGCAATATGTTAATGTTAAGAATTAAGCTAACCACGTTATCTTCTTGGGTGGAGCCAGCTACCAATCAATTGCTATTTTGTTTTTCTTGCTGTTTGTGATATTTAAGTCAATAAAGATGAAAATATTTTATTGGTTTTGCTTGTTTACAAAATAGCTGTTTAGTGTGAAAATGAATTACACATCTTTGATAATAAGATGTGTCTTTGGAGTAACAGCAATTTCCTTTCTTTACCTGTTAAGGAAGTTATTCTTCTATTTAATCAATTCTTTAAACTGTTATTGGATGCAAAGGAGGTTGAATATTATTGAAAATTATTTATTCACCATGTTACACTTGAATAACTTATGCTATTTTTTTTTTTTTTTTTGTTCTTAAAAAATAATTAAATTTTTTATTTATTCAGCTGTTTCCTTGAAAGAATATATCAAGCTAAATTGATTGTATTTTTGAATTTTTTTCTTTCCATTTCTGAAATTTAAATGCAAATAATATTATAAACTCAATTTAATAAGAATACCAGGTTTGAACTCTCAAATAATTGCTTTGTTACAAACATTTTCAAAATGATTCTGATTTAAGAATATATAGATTTCTTTTTATCAAAGAAAAAGAAACAAATTGGTGCAACATAAACAATATACTTTTTTCTTTTCTTATAACATAAATAAAAAAAAGGGAAAGAAATATTATTAAATTTGAATATATCTGAAGAACAATCAAATTATTTGTATAATATTCTTATACCATATTTGCACTTTTCTTTAAATACTTTGTATCTTTCATTTCATAAAGTAAGTGTGTGTTTAAATGGAAACCAAATTATTATTTAAGAAAAGTAATAAAAACTATTAAAATAGAGGAATTCCCTAAGAAAGTTATCTTAATTTTCCTTAAAAGTTTTTAATTTCTTTATAAATTCCAGTTTGTGAAGATAATCTAAATAGACATTTGAAAAGATAAGAGTTCTTGTCCTCAGACATTTTCAATTATATTATGAAGATAATTTAAATTTCAATTTGTTTAGAGGTATTTTTGTTAGCAACTGAGTTTTTTGTTTGTTGCTTCTTTGGACAATTAAAAGCATGTTTATATTTTTCCTTATTTGAATTGGTGGCCATTTATTTATGAAACATATTGTATGAAAAAAAAATTAATTTCAAAAGTTATGAAACAGCAGGTACAATGGTTTTTATAATCTTTTCATTAATTTTCTTAATACAGACACATTAACAAAAAAAAAGTAAATTAAAGAAAAAAGAAAGAAAAGGAGGGAAAATATAAGGTAAGTAAGTTGTAAAATGGCTCTAAAAATGACTTTTCTTTCCCAAATGAATTCTGAAAATTATCAGATGCAATGCAAAGACAAAGTTTCCTCACCATAATGATGCAAGGCAGTGTGCTAATCTTGCACAAATGAAGAATAGTTTTTAGTGGGTACTTAATGTAATTAATTTAAACTTGTGCTTTAAAATGCCATCAGTTCCAATAATAGAAGGTAAAGATATATGTATCTTTCATGGAAAATGAAACACTTTTAGTTTTATATTTTGTTGAATATTTGTACAGAGTTTAATATTGCAATTTAAACTTGTAGCATATGACAAACATTTCATTTCTACTGTTTATAGTAAGTCATTTTAAAAGTAGTTTAAATGAAATAAATGTTATTCCAGTTATGCAGAAGGAAAACATGATACAGTAAAGAAATTATTAAAGATAAAATTAAAATGACATTTTAAATTGTTTTATTCTTGTTGAATACAAAGCAAAGAATTTGTAAAGAAATTTTTAAAAATTATTGTGGTCAAATTTAAAAAAAAATGTACAAAAATTTCCATTCTTGCATTCTTATAGTAAGAATTTATTTATAGAATATTTTTACATAGATATTTTGGGACTGATGTAAGAGAAAATCATTTTTGTGATGCTGCCAGAAAAATACTTTAAATCGACATTTTTATATTTTCAGAAATTAATAAAAAGTAATCTTATTTCTATGGTGCATGCCGGACATTTAAAAAACAGAAAAGTAATTAATTTAAACATTAAATAATACAAAACATTAAAATAAATAATTCATAAATAATACAAAAAAAACTTTTCATTATTATTTATGTAGAGAAAAGTTTCTCTCAAAAAGCCTTATTTAAATAAGCAAGTTCATTTTATTTTCTTATTCTCATGAAATATGATGTAAATATTTTTCTGGAGAAAAAGGATTTAATCAACTTTTTTGCATTTGTTCAGATAAAATATATTATTCTTTCAATGTATGTACTTAATAACTTCCTCTAAAGAATAATTGAAATAAACATTTCCATTTTCATACCAAGAACAATCTGTGGTTGGTGATATGTATGATGTAATATTTTTATATGAAAAGAAAGTTGAATAATATATACCAATATTATACAAAAAATGATCAAAGAATTTAATTACTAACATAATTTGAATAAACCTCTTCCTACTGCAATTTTCTTATCTCTCTACAGGCTTTTATAAATGACAATTTTGAAATAATGTTTATAAATATTTTGTTATTTGAAAGTGTTGTTATTCCTAAATAATTTTATGTTCAAAACTTAATTGCTGCATGAATTTAGTGGGCTTGCATACACTAAAGTGACAAAAGTCATGGGATGGCTGTTAATATCGTATCGGTCCTCCTTTTGCCCGGCGAAGTGCAACAACTCGACATGTCATGGAGTCCACAAGTCGTTGGAAGTCCTCTGCAGGAATATTGAGCCATGCTGTCTGTATAGACGTCCGTAATTGTGAAAGTGTGGATGGTGGAGGAGTTTGGGCACGAACGGACCTTTTGATGATGTCCCATAAATGCTCGATGGGATTCATATCGGGCGATCTAGGTGGCCAGATCATGCGCTGAAATTGTCCGGAATGTTCTTCAAACCAATCGCGAACAGTTCTGGCCCGGTGACATGGCGCATTGTCATCCCTAAAAATCCCATCGTTGTGTGGGTACGTGAAGTCCATGAATGGCTGCAAGTGATCTGCAAGCAGCTGAACATAACCATTTCCAGTCAATGATCGGTTGAGTTGCACCAGAGGACCGAGTCCATGCCATGTAAAAACAGCCCACACCATTATGCAGCCACCACCAGCTTGAACAGTGCCTTGCTGACAGTTCCATGGCTTCGTGGGTCTGCGCCACACTCGAACTCTACCATATGCAGACTGCACAACTTGAAATTTTTAGAAATAAAACAGTAAAAATTGTAATTCCAAAGAGCACGCTACTAGCCAAAATATTTTCGTCTTCAAATATTACTTTTGGTTGGTTGGTGTCGTGTTTATTTGAAGTCAAGTCAAATTACTCCATGTGCCAGAATCACGGCAGTGTTCACAATCTTGTCATTAAATATAAATTTTCTTAGAATTATTTTTTCACATTAATGAGTACTAAATTCTTTTGTTGTAGGTTTGTATTCTTTCTAAAATAAGGAATTTTTTTAAACACAATATTGTTACTGTTTAACAAAGGATTGTAAAACCATCCACGCTTTTGCGCATGCGTTAGGATGGGTTTAATTCGACGAAACAGAGATGAAAGGAAATATGAAAGGAGGAGAGGAGCAATGAAGAATCGTAGTTTTACGAGACGTAGCGGTACTACAGAAGGGAAAAGGTGCTGATGCAATGTGCGGCGGGAACAAATAATACCTCGTTTTTTTCTCCTTGGCCACAAAATGTAGTGATATATTATATGAAATTTTCTTCGTACCACTCCTGAAAGCCTTTTCTCATCTTGAACTGGCCGCAGATCAATACGAAATTTTGAGTTAAAATAAAATGCGGTTAGAAATGAAACAACACTCACATACACGTGAAAAACATTTGCATTAAAAAGCATCTAATCTTGAAAATTCAAAGTTAAAGCGAATACTGGAAATTAAACTCCTCGCTCCGCGTCTCCCCCCTTAATAAGATGGAACCATCGGATTGGGGTCATCTCGGAATCCGTTGATGAACAATACTAAGATCTGCAATTCCATTTAGTCATTGGATATATTTGGTGCTTTTCGGTGACTTCAAATGAAAAATTTCATTGATTTATTTTACTCCTTTTAGATTTCAAGGATACATTTTTTAGGCTGATTTATGTAGTTCGAAGTGTGTCTTGACAAAAGTGGTCGCAAATCATCTTTTTGAACCAAAGATGAGAGCAATTTTGGCTGCAACATAAAAGATATCTTGAAGGAATCCAACTCTATGTAATGGGAAAGGATATCTCCTGTATATGTATCGAAAATCTCTGGTTCATCCTGTTTTTTTTATTGTTTATTGATATATAATTTTATATAATACACAAATAAGAAATTTTATGTTTTCTAAATTCTTTAATAAAAGTATTTTTTTAGCAAATTTAAAAACAAGTCTTTTGATTCATGAAAAATGAAATTAAGTGCATAAATACATGCTGCAAGAATATTAGTGATCCTGAACCTTTGAAATTTCAGTTGTTAGCTGAAATTATTGTCTGCATGTGATTAATGAATTAAAGATTTTCTTTTTCCAGAAAGAAAGGATTTTAAAATAGCATTTTCTCATACTTGCACAATGGAAATGTCATGTGAAAATAGTTTAGGTAACCAAGTATTTTCTCGGGGGGAAATTCTAAAAGAAGATTTAACCGATACGAAAGAGAAATTGTATGCTTGCGACATTTGCACCAAAGCCTTTTCTCAACATTCATATTTAAAGTCACATTTGCGGACACACTTAAGAGAATCTGCTTGCATGTGAAGTTTGCGATAAAGAATTTTCTCAAAAGTCGAATTTGACAACGCATTTAAGAGTGCATACGAACGGGAAACCTTACGCATGCGAATTTTGCAGTAAAACGTTTTCGCTCTTGAGTTATTTAAGAGTGCACTTACAGACGCAAACACAAGATAAGCCACTGGCATGCCACGTATGCAGTAAAACATTCTCCCAAAGACCGAATTTAAAAAGGCACTTGTGGACGCACACGAAAGAAAAACCCTTACCTGTGATGTATGCAATGAAGCATTTTCTGTAAAGTCGACCTTGAAACAACATTTGCGCACACATACGAACGAGAAACCGCATGCATGCCCTACTTGTAATAAAGTATTTTCACACTCGCCGAATTTGATCACACATTTGCGGACTCATACGAAAGAGAAATCGTTTGCATGTGACGTCTGCAAAAAAGCCTTTTCTCATAAATTGAGTTTAAAAAGTCATTTACGCATTCATACGAAAGAGAAGCCCTTTGCGTGTGACGTTTGTAATCGAACGTTCGCTCAGCAAAACCAATTACTAACACATTTACGGAAGCATACGAAAGAGAAACCGTTTGAATGTGACATCTGTAAAGAAAAATTTTCTCATCCAGCGACTTTAAAGTCACATCTACCGAAGCATGCCGGGGGAAAAGTAAGAACCGTGTAAAATTCGTTATGCAGCTTTCTTAAGAAGAAAATTTCAGAATATCTTTTTTACACTCCGAAGATAAACAATTACATTTGTGATACAGGTAGTGTGATGAATTCTTTAAAATAAATCATTTGTATATTATGTGCCATTTGAATAATACATTTTAAAAATAAACCGTTAATATTTATTTTATCTTTCCTCTTTGTATAAAAACAATAAATAAAATTGAAAACGAAATTGTTTATGAAATGAGTCAGATTTCATTGCACATTTTAATTTGACAAACTACATCAGGCAAATGACATCTCGCTGCTAACGCCACTGATTTGTTTAAACAAAATAAAATATATTGCCAGATACAAATTAAAAACATTTGTCGTTATTATTTTTTAAATATATCTTACAGCATTTTTTTTTTATTTCTTATATAAGAGAAGCCAAACACCTTTGAGATTAAACCGTTAATTGCCATTTTTTTTAATTTTAGACTGGATAAATTAAATATATGCACAAAAAGTTATGTCTTAGTTTAATTACATACATGTAATGTTTTATTTTTAAATTTATTTTGTAATTTTGAAAAAGGGTATCTTTTTAAAATGGCCAATAAAAAAAGACTGAGTGGATAAATGGATCGCCACTGTAACGGTTAAATTACATTATCTATGTGCAGTATATCTTTATAAAATATAAAAGAAAAGTATAATTCTTCAAATGTGACAATTCTGTTCCGTTCAACTGACAGACGAATCTCAAACTATTCGCTTGTAAAGAAATGAAGCACAAACGACATGCTTTCTGCAGCATTCAATATATATATATATATATATATATATATATATATATATAAAATGTTGTTGTGTCAAATGGCACTTGTCATGGACAAGCCCGCTGCCGAACCCAGCAGCAGATTTAAGCCGAATGAAGCGTCTCTTGTATTTG
>JAOUZG010042215.1:58773-69985 GCA_026289955.1 Argiope argentata
ATATATATATATATATATATATATATATATATATATATATATATATACACACGTTTGTCCATACAGAAATGTTGCTCCTTATTTGTTACGGATTTGATTCGTTAACTTCATGCAACTGATGGCTTAAAATCTGCCAAAATATAGATCGAAATACTTGAGTTCGCAAAAATTATTTAATGAGTAAGCAAATTAAAATCTTGCTTTTTAGTGTTTTTTGTTAAGTAATCGTTAAGTGATTTGTATCACAATAACTAAAATATTTTGTGTTTTATTTCATCTGATCCTTAATTTTGTGCGGCTTACAGTTCAAGGGCATAATAGATAATATATCATCCCTCCCTTAAAATATGTTTTCTGTTGCAAAATTCTAGATAATAAAAATAGATTTTTTCTTTGTAAATATAAACTTCTTTTAATAGGCTATTACTTCGAATAATTTTAAATTGCTGCTTTATTTTTTTCGCTTTTCGCACTCCTTAAAACTATATCCCATTATAGCTAATACATGGGTGCCCATTTTCTCATATCTTGAATATACGTACAGGATGAAAATAGGGAAGATGCAGGGATCTTTTCCCCCTCTGTTTTGAGTGGCAATCTGGTATTTGAGAAGAAATTACATTGATCACCATACATAAATAATCTGTATTCCTTAGCGAGTCACAGAATTTCTTCAGAATCACTTCGTAGTTCTTACCTTCATTCAAGCCCCCCCCCCCCCGGAAGACATCTCAAAATGATGATGAGATATTTTCCGGAATGGTGGTTTGATCTCACCACCCTGGAAAGTACTCTAATAGGTAGGGGCTAAGTTCTACCCGTCGATAAAGGGATTTACTTCCTACGAGAAGGGTTGTACCGTGGCCGGTGATGGCCCTTAGGGCTCAACCACAGTTCCCGCCAGTGTTGCAGTTTGTGGCTGTCCGGTCATTCAGTTTTATGGTTTATTCCGTGTGCCTTTCGTGGCGGGTCGGAGAGTCTATTATGGCTTACCAATATTTGAATGCAAGATGAAAGCCTAAAATGCATCATTTAAACCTTTAAAGATAGAAACGCCCAGCAAAAGGTTTGCTCCTCTCGGTTCCACCTGCATGTTTAGCAGCCTAGGTCTCCTGATCTGAGAACTTATGACAGCGGTCTGTGAAGATATAAATAATGAAAATATTGTTTTGATCTCTGAGCGACATTGCATGATATCAAAGTGATTTCTAAAAACTTCCCTCCAAATAGCATGAATATTTTTAAAGCTGTGAACTACGTGATTTCTAGTTTACCAAAGCACGGCCTTCTTCTCGTGTGTCTGCAAATTTCACGATAACAAAGAACTAAAATACATTGTACTCTGTAAACTGCGCCTCTTTACCTACTGTATTTAATATCGTCTAGAGATAGATAATTCGTTTTATATTTCCAAGAGACTGTAATTTCATCACAAAAACTTTGTTTTGGTTTATAAATTATTGATTCATAGCACTTTTCCTGTCTTTCATATTACGTCAAAATTTGAAATTATTTTTTATAATCTATTCTCATTTAAGATCTAGAAAAAGAAATTATTGCTCAAGGTATTTTCAAATCAAATTAAGTAACCACTTTATTTTGTAAATACAGCAACAACAATAAACATATATAGTCTTTTTGCGGGAAGTCATCAAGGTAGTTGCCACACTAAATGTTGTTGATCTGTTTTCGTTTTTTTGCAGACATTTCATGAATTTCAATAAATCCGAATGTAAAATTTACCTGAATTTTTCATGTCATCTAGGTTTTGAAGCTCACTGTGAGGAACCTTGAAGAGGGGTGCCATTTCTCGGAAGTGTGTCCAAACATTGAGAATGGTTGCAGAGAAATAATTTCTCATCGTCGGAAAGTTGAATCAATGAGAAGGTAACATCGGCTGAAGATCCATAGAACTGCATCCATCATCTGGCATAGATCCATAGAACTGCATCCATCAGCTGGCATAGATCCATAGAACTGCATCCATCATCTGGCATAGATCCATAGAACTGCATCCATCATCTGGCATAGATCCATAGAACTGCATTATTTCTTGAATGAATTCCAGGACCGCAAAATGAAAAAGGACAATTACTCAAGTAGAGGTGTCTACAATTTTTGATTAACACTGCTTATTTTTCTGTTTGTGAATACTTAAAAAAATATTATATATTTTTGTTTGTAAATATTATAAACAAAAGAGAACATTTATGCTTATATCTGATTTAAGCTAAGAGGAAGTTGCATTTCTGAATTATAAAATTCATAGTTTATAATTCAAGTTTTTCCCGAAGTAATTGTTAAAAATAAGCATTACTTAAAAAAAAAAATACTAAATGGAGAAACCGTTCGCTTGTGGTTTATGTGATGAAGCCTTTTCTCAGCCGAAAAGTTTAAAGCAACATTTAGTGACTCATAGAAAAAAGAAACTGTATACATGTGGCGTATGCAATAAAACTTTAACTCAACGGAAGCGTGTGAAACCACATTTGCGAACTCATACAAAAGAGAAACTCTTTGTATGTAACGTGTGTGGTAAAGCATTTTCTACGAAATGGAATCTGGAAAGACATTTATGGATACATTCGAAAGAGAAACCGTTTGCATGCGAAATCTGCGAAAAAATGTTTTCTCAGAAATCGTGTTTAAATGCCCATTTACGTACTCATACAAAAGAAAATCCATTTTCATGTGACGTTTGTAACAAAACATTCTCTGCCAAATGGAATTTAATGAATCATTTGATGACGCATACGAAAGAAAAGCCATTTCCTTGTCATCTGTGCAGTAAGGCCTTTTCAAGCAATTCAGATTTAAAGAGGCATTTACGTATTCATTCGAAAGAGAAGCCATTTTCATGCGATATTTGTAATAAAACATTTTCTCAGCGGCCGTATTTAAAAATACACATACGAACTCATACGAAAGAGAAACCTTTTGTTTGCGACATCTGTAACGACAAATTTTCTTATCCGGCAGCTTTAAAGAAACATTTGCTGACACATAGCGAAGAGAATGAATAAACTTTACCGATTCTAATACAAACCAAAAGAAACTGTTTATCAGAAAAATATAATATTTAAAGATCTTTTTACAGATCGTTTGCATGAGACGTAACCTAGTTAATTTTTAGTTGTTGTGTTTTATATATTAAGGATTGTGTTGCGGGAATGTTTCCAAACGTTATTTGATGCCATGATTACTCAGCAGACCGGTCCAAGAAAATGTATAAATCATTGATTCACCATTGATTTACTGAAAGAGATGATAACTCTTAATCGAATTTTCAGAATTCACATCACTAAAACAATGAAATCTAAATTGTCAATAATAGTCCAAATTAAAAGAGTTAACATCTATCTATGTAAAAAAAAGACGACCGATGGCACTGCAAGCCTCACTCATCACACCTTGGTTTTTAAAACTCTGAATGGCTTCTCTTTACTCGCCTCTTGTTGCGCATCTTGACTTAAGCGAATTAAATTTCGGCCATCCCTTTTAAAATAATTCAGTAGAAATTAAATATTGTGAATATTCAGATATGTCTTGTTTCTACTTCTCGACGTTCGAAAAAAAAAATGTAATTCAAAGCAATAACTGCAATGCTTATGATTGTAACAAATATATTGTACTCATTAAGAGTTATCAAACATTGATGTATTTCATTCTTTGTTTACGCAATATTTTTTTGGAATTGCTTTTTTTTTGAACTCTAATTGCTTTATATGTGAAGAGTTTGACCCACTTTATGCTCGGACTTTTTTGTGAATTTTTGTCTTATGAATATTTCATTTTTGCAATAAAGGTTCTTTAGAACAATGTTTTTTTTTTGGTCTTTTTTTAAAAATAATATTCTTGCTACGAGTCTTTATTAAATTTCATTCTAATAAATAAGAACAACTCTTATTTTTTTAAAAAAATATTCTGATGCTTGTAATCAAAGAAAATCATATTGATTTGGTTTTTTTTGTGCGGTTGCCTTTTTTATTTATTTATTAGTCTTCTTTTCTCGACTGGCTAATTCTCCACAATCAATTGTCGCTGTCAATTAAATATTTTATACAACTTAGTAATGACTTTTTCTGCAAAATACTTTTGTTTCAAATAGCGAATCATATAATTTACTCATATGGGCATAGGACCGAACTCATAATCATCTGCAGGTGGAGTGTTCGTTTCCATGCTTAATCAAAGCAAAATGTTGCTTTTTTTTTGGATGAAATATTGGGAGGAAACACAAACTTTTAAAATTCTGTATCCTACGATAAAATTCAATCATACAATTTTGTTTCTATTTCCTGAATATATGCTGTTCTTTGATTCGGGGTTTATGCAATGTATATAAAACCGTTTTCAGTATAGTTTTATATGCATATAATGTGTAAATACAATTGAAGTTAACCTATTCAGAAATTTAACAGAAGTTGTTCAGATAGTATATATCAAATAACAGCATTCATTTCAGGTTTATGAAATTCGGTGTGTTTCTTGATGAAAAGATGCAAAAGGCATTTAACTGAGAAAGAAAATTCAAAGTGTAAAAATAGCCGCCAGAGGATGCACTATTAAATGTTATGTTAGAAAAACTGGGCAATATTTTATTATTGAATGGGTTCTGGATAAATTGTACCATTATTGTCAAGAAGTCCTTGAAATCATAAAAACATATTCAACAGAAAATTTTTCAGATACACGCGGAATTTTCCGGTTGCCTTCACGTCTTTGCATGGGTGACAGAAAGATGCGTAACATTGTCCACCTGTGGATATGTTATTAGGCTTCTCTAGGTTAATATTTCAAAGACAGCGGATCATTGCTAGGATGTATGATTCAGAACTCGATCGAATAAGGATTTTCTTCGAACCGTTTGTGTGCATTTATTACCCCATCCGATGGGCCATGCACTTCACTGAAATGGTAAATGATTGCTGCATCTCTTCAAAGAATCTCTGTCCGAATGTTAGACGAGTAGGATAATCAATAGACGGCAACTTAGAATTGTGTCAATTTATTGGCATAATATTACACAATGATCCAAAGACCCTAAAGAACAGTAACATTCTGCCGATTCAATTCTGCTCTACCATGGGGAATGCGTATAGTTTTTCTCCATTAAGACATCTTTATTGCCATCTGCTGCTTTAAAATTCAGTTTTCACAAATTTTTAAAACTGTTTTCCTTTTTTGTATGAAATTATTTCACTTCTGCAAATGTGTATCAAGTTTAAAAACAGTTCAAAGCTTCTGGCGCGATAAATATTTTGAAAAAAAAAAAAAAAATACTGTTAAAGAGATATTTTGTAAATTGCACATTTTCTTTGGAAAGGGCACGGATGCCATAAAATATTCACTGCAGTTTTGTTTAATAATTTTCTAATTGAAACGCAGCAAAGTGATTAATAATATGTGCATATATTTTCATAAAATGTTTCTTGATGGCAGGTTTTGTTACTAAATAGGCTTTTAAACTAAATATGTATAGTATATTCCATATTAATTTTTAATGTAAACAGGTTGCAGAGTCTTGGTCAAAATCATCACGCAGAAAATGCTCATTGTACTTTTCAATGTCGGTTTTATTCCACCTCGAGAAGCACGCTGCTCAGCACAACAGCAAGAGAAGGATTACGAAGCGTTAAAAAAGGACGAAACATCTATCTTTGGTCTTATATACTATGATATTCTCATGAATCACACACGTGTAGATTTCTGACAGGAATTCTGATACATTCGATCTTGACAGGAGAAACAGGATTATTTTAAAAGAATCTATTTTATATAAGTGATCAAAGGAATCCTCTAAAAGAATATTTACACCAGGGATATATTATCCATCCACTCGGCACGTGCACTCGATTGCGCATTACCTTTATAATACTTGATTTGATTTATTAAATAGGAAAAGTGGAATGAATCAGGAAATAAGAGAACAATTTAGAATGAAGTTACTATGGATTAAATTAAGACAAAACTTTAGAAATTAATTACATTTAAAATTAGAGATTAAAAATATCATTACAATCCCCCCTCCCCCACCGCAAGGCGTGGAAGTGCGTCGGGGCCCTTTGACACACAACCATACCCTACAATGGTGTCTGAGTAGAGTTTCATATTTAAAAGCATTTCCAAAATGGTATCCGTTTCTCTTATCATTACATATATATCACATTTCTTCTCTATAAAACTTGCCAAATTTATCAAAAAAAAAACTATAAATTGTCACACATATATTGCGGCTCAGAAAAGATAAACTTTCATTCATTATATCTTGCATTAGGGAGATAAGAAAAAATTGAAATCGACTTCTTCGATTCTCTGTAATGAAGACATTTTGCAGTTGGCAAATATTTAAATAATAAAAGAAAAAAAATGAAATTGATAACTTTTTTGATTTCGTAAAGCTTTTAAATATTCAAAAAAAAAAAAAAAAAACACGAAGAATTTTATTGTTTCTAAAATGTACATTAAAGTTTTTCTCCCGCATTTTTTAAAATGCTATAGTGTAAAAAAATTGGAAAGCGTACCATTACACAAATAGAAAACATTTCCTTATTTAAAGAATGTCATATTATGCCTTAATATTTACAAATAAAGCGGTATTTTGATAATTTTTTTATAAATTGAAAAAAAAAAAACATTTGTATTAATTTTTAAGGATTCGCGACTATTAACCAAGTTATTCAAACACTTCAAAGTGTTTTGGAAAAGAAAGAGAGACAATAATTCAGTAATAGTAAAGCCTAATTGATTTGAATTTACGGTTCCCTGCCCAAGTGGCAGCACCACGCGGAACTCCCGTTCATTAATAGAGTTTGTTTCAAATTTTGTTACTTCCATGTCTCATTCGCATCTCCATTTTTTATTAGCCGTCATTCGTCTCACGAATTAAGTTGCGTTGTGTTTGAGATAGCTCCTCTCGGAAGTGTTCGTCATTGATCTGTCCTATTCAATTCGAGTGTGAATTGGAAGAATGAGGTACCATCGTTCCAGTAAATTAATGGACAGTCTTTGAAGAGTTTGACATTTGAATAAGTTGCTATGAGATAAACTCTACACACATGAGAATGAGCTTCATTGTTGGTTTGAATAGAGGCATGAGTTAGGAAGATCAACAACTGAAAATGTAGCTTTTCTTTTGTTTAAAATTCAGTGGTACGAAAAATAAATCTTTGTAAAATATCAATCCGTACATCTATCTATCATAGGATTGCGTAGCTCATTAATCTCTTCTTCTTGTGTACAGCCGACCACCCCGCCACCACTGAACGTAGCCGTATCGACAGGATTTGTTGTGGCCAACTGTGTCTTTAGCAATGTCCATCCTTATGTTGACCGAATTTGTCAAACTGATATTCTCTTCGAGGTAATTGGCTCCAAAGTGCTCCTCCTTCTCTACAAACTTTCAAACAGTCGGCAAAAAACTGACCATTTTTGACATCATGTCCTTCAGAGTCCTAAGATTACTTGGAACCATCAGAACTGAACTCAAGTCATTGTTTTCAACTTGCAGATGTTTTCTATGATCGGAGATTTCTGTGCATTCCTTTAAACAGAGGTAATTCCTTTAAATAGAACCGATTCCTCCATAAATGCATTTATTTTCCTGCATTCTTCCAAATCTTTGGAAATATGCAGGGAATATCCCATGTACTGATATAATTTGGATAACCAGTGGATGGTATCTTCTTATTTTTATTTCCGGATTAGGAATAAAATCGTAAGTTAGTCTTCCTTTTTTGGATATATATCATCTGTCAAAGCATTGTACCTTAATTTTTTTCTCTATATTTGCTCTCAAAGAGGAACAGTCCTAACAAAAAAATTAAAAAGCGGAAGAAAATTAGGGAAAGTATTTAGGGGTATAAAAATATTTGTATAAGGGCAAACAAAATGCTTCTCCTCCATACTGAATCAAATGCTCCAGTTACGTCCAAAGAAATAACAGTTATAAGTTCTTGATTCATCGCATCTTTCATTTTAATCCATAATGCATTTTGTGCGATTTCACGAGAGTGATTGTATCGAAAACTATGTTGATCCTGATGTAGCCCATTTTGTTTCGTTAATTTGTGCTGTACTCTTTGAGTTATCAGTTTATCCAAGATTGTACTTGCTGTTGTTAGCAAGGAAATTGTCCAATAGGATTTAGGGTCTTCTAATTCTCTATTAGTTTTAGGAATTAAAATGTTTTTCTACCTTCCTCTGATTAGAGAATGAACCTAATTCCAAGTACTTGTTGTAGAACTCTAAAAGTATGAATGGATTCTTTCTGTTAATTTCATAAAGTATTTCCATTGAGATCTTGTCTAATCCAGGTGTTTTCTTTTTAGCCATTTTGTCAATAGTTGTTCTTATTCCATTTATTGTGAATATTTTTTCTTTTTCTTTTGTTTTATACCCTTCAATACCTTCCCTAATTTTCTTCAGCTTTTTAATTTTTTGTTGGTACTGTTCCTCTTTGAAAAGACAACTCATAATGTTTCTTTTCTGTTTTTGGTTTTTGCTGAATTCCGTGATTTGGCGCAGTGCAAAATTTTTTTCCTTTAAATTTTTTTCTGCCCCAAATTTATAAGGTATCTCAAAAGGGTTCATTTTTGTTATTTCGCTACAAAATTTTTCAAAGCCTTCTCTACTTTTCTTTTTTAACATTTCTCTGTTTATTGATTCATTTTTTTATAACTTTGTCTTCTTTTCATTCTCTCTTCAGTGTTTTTACATTGTTGGTATCTATACCGCAAGACTTTTGCGGATTTTATTTGTTTCTCCAGCTCAGTGTCCCAACATGGGACCTTGAGGTGATTTGTCTCTTTGATGTTTGATCTTTGGGAACCCATAATTCTAAATCTTGTTCACTTTTAATCCTTTGCATTGTTTCCCTTATATTAGCATATTTTTTTAGTCACTTGAAAGCTAATTTTTTGTATTTTCCACTTGTTTCATTTAAATCTTTCTGCTGAACATTTTTGTCGCCCATATTAATTTGAAAATTCAAAAAGCCATGGTCACTTAGAGTATTTTGGATTACTTTCTAGCCTTTCGCTCTTCCATTCAGATCTTTAGGTGATAAGGTAATTCAGTTTCTATCACTTACAGACTGAAATATTGGCAATCAGTTTAGATCATTCCGAATAAAATGATTTTTCTTAAAAATGAATTCTAAAAACGAGCCAGCTTCATCTTACGGTCTATGAACAGTTTCTGCATTCTGGATTTTGTGAATTGTGCAATTGTTATAGTTATGCAGTTCCACGCATTTGGAACAGCTTTCTTCTTTTTGCATACATTTAGGTCGAACATGTCCATATTTGAGACATTTAAAGCATCCAAGGGGTTCCAAAAATTCCCTAAATCTATAAGATCCGAAACCACACTGTAGTCTCCACCCAGCGAGTTGAGCTGCCTCTTCTTTCTTCCTTAACAGAACCCGCATATCCCTTATTATGTCTTTGGGTCGCTTGATTTGATTAAGAAAATCCGATTCCTCCTCCTCCCTGGGTCTCTCATTCTTTTCCACACCATATATAATGATTTGTGGCATCCTGATCTGTGGGGTAGTTGCCTTTCATACATTTTGTAGATTGCTATGATTGTTAAGGGTATCTTTTAACTTTACAACCATTTCTGGTGTTCCGACCTGAAACAGAACTCAATTTCCCATTGCCGGCTTCAAACTCATAATTTTAATTTCCATCCCCTTTGAGCTGACATTCGCTTTCATTGTCTTATATCTTTTCATCCGGATTTACTATTTTTTGTTGAAATTGGTTCTTTTCTTTCCCCACCAATAGCTTTTAGGAGACTTCGATCCTTCTAATAAAATTTTAGCCTGGTCTTAAAGGATTTTTTTTTAATTTTTCACCTTGTCATCACTTTTTTGTTTTTTAACTACAGTTGCGAATGTTGGTCCATGATTATCACCTATTGAATTCGTTTTGGCTCCTGAAAAATTTGACAAAACATTCAAAAATAAGTCTCAGTTCTTCATCTGCGTTATCTTCAAATCTATATTTATTGATAATATTTTCAAATGTTTCCAATATCCCCAATGGTCCGAAGGGTATCTTATTTTCTTCTGCTATTATTTTATTTGGGCATCCTTTACCTTCCTAGTATTCGCAACCTCATCATTTCTTTCTTTATCTTTGCCTTTATGAGGAATGCACGGTCTTTTATCCTTAGGACAATTTTTCTCTGTTTTTATTTTTACATTTTTCTTTTTTCGTTTTGTGGCCATTTGTATTTTGCTATCCGTCTGCATTGACGGTTCAATTATCTCATTGGAATCAGAATCCGCTGATTTTTTAATGTCTTGATATGTCAGTCCTTTTCGTTCTTTAATTGGAGTTGGTGAATCGGGAATCATCATTTCCGCTCCTTTTGACGAATAAAATAAACTATCATCATCAGTTAAGATATCGCTATCATCAGCATAATTTTCTCTATCCGTCTTGTTCTTGTCTGATTCTATTTTTTCCAGTTCAATTCTTTCACAAAGTCTGAATTTCCAGTGAAACGGAAAATAAAGCTTTGAAAATAAAGTTTTAACGAAATATATGGAAAGCCAATTTTATTCCAATTTTAAATCTGAATTATTTTAAACACATTAAAAAAAATGTCGGAATAAAAGCTCACTTTTTTATGCATAAAACTATCTAAAAAATACAAGAATTTCTTCTAATTAGAAGCGTTAATCAGAACTGAAATTACGAAACAGTTTCGTGGTCAACTAATATTCGACACATTTATGGAGACTTTCATAAATTGGTGTTAAAAATTAGAAACAAATCAACTCAAAACAAGTGTCTGCACAGAGAAGTAGGACAATATCCGAGTCCTGCAAAAAGTTAATGCACTGAATGCAGATATCGCTTATAGTTCCACAAAAAAAGGTAAACACTCAACAAAATGACTACCTAAACAAGTGGGCTTTTCTACTATAACTACACTTCAGAAAATCAAAAAATTCTAAGACACGAAAGAATTTTGAAAGTAAAATTAAAAAACCTGTTATTCCCAGATTTCAGCTACACTTGATCATCACATTCAGCAGAAACTATTCATCATTTTTCCTTTGATAGCCATATTTTGAAGAGCACAGGAAGGCATCAACCACACCAATTCGATCCGTAGCTGTTCGACAAACGATTTGGCCTATTGAGAGCCAGCACACACACACACACACACACACACACACACACACACACACACACAC
>JAOUZG010042215.1:69995-81750 GCA_026289955.1 Argiope argentata
ACACACACACACACACACACACACACACACACACACACACACACACCTTTATTAAATTGTGGAAAAAGGGACCAATTATCCTTTTGATTATTTTTTTCACTTAGTCAATTTAACTTTTTGAATCAAGCAATAATTAAATTTAATTGAATACAACATATATCTGTATAAAATTTCAAAAGAGAAAGAAAAAAAATTGGAAATGTTTCATTGGCAATCATTTTGGTTAAATTTTTATTGATCAACCATGACTCTAAAAGTTGGAATTGCGAATGTTTTGTATTCAATACAAAATGCGTTAATTGTATCTCAAAGGCATGCTTCGAACCAAGAACGAAATTTCTTTTGACTGACCTTTCCACTATTTAATTCTTGCCTTAACGAATAATTCATAATGAAATGAGACTTTTACTACAAATATCAGATCATACTTACAGTTTGTCTCTTTTCAAATTCAACTGTTGCCACAAAATAAATTTCATGGAAAAAAATGTACATTTATTTCATATTTCTTCTCCAGAAAATTCTTTTAATCTCTTATCTCTTGAAATTTGTATGTTTAAAGTTCCATTAAATAAAACTTTTAAATAAAAATAGTTAAAATTGTAGATATTATTTTTTTATAAACCTACTTTTCAGACTAAATACAGCTTATTTTAATTTGGTTAATATAAGTACTAGTCTGAATATATGTAAAGGTATGAGTTAGAAGACTAATCTATCTAATCTAATCTAAACTTTGCTTTGTATTAGAGGAAAAATGAGCCCAATATCAGTTAAAGGACAATATTATTTTTCTATTAATTTTTCTTTTACAAAATAAAATTATGTTAGTATAACAACATAAAAAGTATAGTGTAAAGTTAGTATAACACTCACACACTAATGCAAAACAGCGTCAGTGAAACCTGGTGAGAGTTCGATATTATTCTGAAATTGGGGCAGTTTAAATTATAAAAGAAACCAAATTGCAATTTGAAATAAAATAATCTGTTGTGTTCAACTAAATTCAGAATTTGGATGCTACATAATTATTAAAATATTTATCGTTCCTTGAAAGTAGATGTTAGACAGATGTAGAGAGCACATCTTTTCATTAAGACGGACGACACCTTACTACTTTGACTCACACATTTAAAGTACGAAAGGCCATAAAATTCAAAATTATTAATAACCTAGTTAAGACAAATATTAAAACTGCCAATACAACCTATTCAAAATCACAAAAGAGATTTAGTGTATAAATCGTTATAATATAAGAAAACACTTAATCAGATTTTATATAGAATCGTTATTCATATTTTAAGAATGCTTTAATTCAATTTATAATTCAATTGAAATTATACATCTTGATAAAAGAATTAAAAACAAATAAATGACACATATATAAATAACAGAAACTAAATGCAAGAATTGTAATTAACTTGCAACTTTATCTCTTGAAGATACTGTTAGAAAATAATGATAAACAAGTGATGTAAATCTTTTTAAAGTCGATTTCAACTTAAGACAACAAAGAAAATTTTTATTATAGTTCCTTTTTATTAAATCATTGCAGTTAATATAAATATGTATATACATAAGACAGAATCACAATATTAAGTGGCAAGATTAAAAGCGAATCTCCTTGCAATTTTCCATTCTCCTTCTCGACACGTAGCTCAATCTGAAGTTAGGTAGGAGAAGTGACCAACCATTGATGACAAAGATTTTGTGGAGATAAATCAGAAATGAACCTAAAATTAAAATTTCTTCAATTTTATTTTGTGAGAAAAATTCTTCATTCTACAACTGCTAACTCACTATCGAAAATTATTTGGATAAAACGTATATTTAAACTCAATAAATTTATCAAAAAAATGATTGATTTTTGCAAGAATGGAACTCGCATTCTTCACTTTCATATGGAAAATTCTGAAATTCTCGCATTTGACGGACCGAATTTCTGCCTGTCGTTTCCAAATTTCATTGCAAACTGCCAAAACTCTATTTAAAGTGTTAAAAATTAAATTTAAGGAATGAAATAATATTTGAAAAAACTGTTTACACCCACCACAATAAAAAAACATGTATTTGAAATTGAGGGGATGAATAAAAAGTATTTTATTAACGATTGAAAATTTTATCAAGATATATGAATATATATAAGGAGAGCATGAACTAATAATAGGAATTAAAAAAATAGCTAATAATAAAATATTAATAAAATATGTTGGCTAAATTTAACGCATTTTATTCAGAAAAATTGGTTTTATAAGTAAAGTAATGATACATATAATTTTTACGAGAAAAATTTGGAGAAAATTTTAATGCTCTAGTAATTAAATAGAGTTGTTAAATTCCATAACATAAAAAATAATAGTTTTGTACATAAAAGGAACTGTTTTCTTAGCTACAGCTATGAAGAATATATGCTTTCTGTTATCTGTTTTTCATAAAGAACATTTTTAGTAACTGTGAGATCTCACAAAAATTTGGAAGTCATTAATTTTTGTTCCATTAATTTTTTTTAAAAAAATCCTTTTATATATTATGGTTAGTGACAGTTTAATTCTGAAATCAAAGGGCTGCTCTTAAAATTCTGTATAAAGTTCCATCTCATGTGTTTAACTTTCAATATTTTCCTCCTCCTTCAATTGAAAATTAAAAAACAAAAATCTTCGCTAAAAATTAGTCAAAAATTTCAGCATTAACGAGGCGTTTACATTCTTTTATTATCCGCAAGCTTTCACATATAAAAAGAACCACTTCTAATATTCACATTGTTCTTGCGCTCCCCTCATTCATTCATGGTAATGATAGGTTTTTTGGGGGATCTGAGGAAAGAAATTTGCATTAAAAGGCATGTTTACTTTGATATAATAATAACTAATAATAATAATGATTTAAAAAAAAACGTGGACGGAACGTACGTAAGAAAACTGAAAAAATTGCGCTGGTTCCTCAACATTTAAATTTTCTACATGAAGGAGAAAAATTTCAATAAATGATCGTAGTTTTCATTTTCAGCATTCTTTGTTATGCTAAAATAAACTGGCCTGATGTTGTTTCATCTGAAACCTGAAGAGCTTATTTCAGTACGATAAAGCAACTTGTTTCAGAACGGGAAATTTTAATGAAAAAGGAACGATTCTTTTGATTTTGATTTTTAAAGATTTAATATTTCTTCAGCTGTCTCCTAATAATTCACACGACGTTTTTAATTACTAAATTCTAATTTTTAGGATGATCCAGTTCTTGAGATTGGAAAACATATTTTCTGGCATAGCATTTATTTTTTTTCAATTAACTGCACACATTATGTTTCGTATCTGCTTAAAGATCTCTATTAGAATTTTGTGAGGGAAATACTTCGAGAATGGGGTGATGATTTAACTGAAATTTATTCCCATGTGAAATATAATTAATTTGAATCCTTATTACATATGAAAAAATTGATATCGAATTTCACAAAATCCTTGGGGAAAATATCAATAATTCTTTAAATGTCTCCTAAAATTTTGCACACGAGAACTCATTACTTTAAAATATGAATAGTATATAATGCCGGCGTCCTGGCACAGAGAAAGGGCATTAAGGGTTCGAGTCCCGGGTAGGGCATGGTTGTTCTTCTGTGTACTATCTGTGAGTTGTGTGAAGGTGCGCCCCTGTATAAATGGGTTGTGCAAGCAAATGTGTGTGTGTCATCCTCGCATGAGCTAGAAGTCAGACTTCTGCCCTCGGGTGCTCAGGGGGTCCATACTCTCAGAAGTTACTGCATCCTCTCTCTCCATTGTAAAATGGACGCAAGATCATCATCAAAGTCTATAATGAGGCAAGATTTCTATAAGTAAGAATATTTATTACTTAAATGAAAATTTTTTTAAATCTAGTCCTCTAGGTTTTTTGCGTATTTTTAATAAAACTTCAAAATATAAAAAAATATTATGATTTTTTAACGAATTTTCAGACTGCATCCTTTGCGATAGGACACGAGCGCACATCTTTATTCACTAAACTGCTTTTTGACATCTGTATTGTGAAGTTGAAAGTGCCGCCGTTCCGATCCTGGACAAGATTTTGGGTGCACTCTTTAAGAGAGTCCGCCTCGGCAATCGAAATCGTATCCTACAATGTCTCTTTGAAAGGCGCTCTCCTCTTTTTGTCGGAAATGGAATTTCGAAGGATGCTGAGAAGCGAAAGGAAAAATATTTCGAGCAACATTCCGGAAATTGGATTTTTAGTTGCCCTCGACAT
Source organism: Argiope argentata (assembly GCA_026289955.1). NCBI lineage: Eukaryota > Metazoa > Arthropoda > Arachnida > Araneae > Araneidae > Argiope > Argiope argentata. The sequence continues at coordinate 74,229 of JAOUZG010042215.1, forward strand.
TCTCCACCCTTTGTGCGGCTGTGATTTGCAATATTTCGAAACTTGTTGAGGGTGTTGCATCGATCTTACACTGCTGTTATCACCAATATTTTTGATATGCCTAAGAAATGAATCGTTCTTCATCATTCTGGGAAGTACTTTACTTTTTTGTTATATACAAAAAATCCCGCCATATTAATTGTCCTTCAACTATCCAAACGATTCGTGCCCGAATACAAATTTCAAATGACTGTAATAATAAGCACTGCTCATAGACCTTTGATTTATTTCATATAAAATATTTTTATTCCCATACTTAATTTATTGAGTAAAAATAATATGATATATAAAAGGCATGTGATCAGGCAAAATTTAAAGAAATTTGCTTTAAAAAAAGTATTCTCTGAGCATGGTCTTTTCATCCTTTACCTTGAAAAGTTCTTCATTTCTGATGGCTATGGCATTAGAGCTGCATTCCACTGTGCTACGGGTTGTGTCTCCATAATATTATATTATGTGCAGAAAGTAGAGCAAACGTCAGAAAAGAATGAATGCAAAGAAATCACCAATAAATTCTTCGTCAAGAAAAAAAATCTTATGAGAGTCAAGTTCATCAGTGAAAAACGGAGCTGTCGTCCTGCTCTCTTTATTTGCCAAGAAATATTATTATTCGATTCCCGTTCCGTGTCTCCAGATCCAGACATCTCGTATTCAACGACAGACAACGTCAGGACATTTAACAGATTTTTACAGATGTCTTTACCAATAACGTTCCAGAAGCTACTTTTTAAACAGTCAAAGGAATGCAAATACTTCCAGATGGAAAGAGGTTTTAAATGACTTGAGGAAAGCGCCCTTCTTGAATGTGACCCAACAGTTAATTTCTACTCTATTAAAGTCTGGAAAATATTTCCAAATGGAAAACTACTTTGACTAGCATGGAGAACGAGAATGCTTGATTAAATAAATGTAATGTTGAAAAAATCAAGAAACTCTTATCATGGTTATTTGAATTTTTATATAATTACCAATTCCATTAATAATTTTTATTAATATATTTTTGCAATATTAATATTTTAAACAATTTTTTTTCTACGATTGAAAATTGACTTGTTTATGAGGCTTAGAATTTAAGACGATTAATTTTAAGCGATTTTAAACTAGATTTGTGGGTGTTATGACGTCTCTTAGGAGCGAATGGCAGTCAACAACCTTTTAGTGCAATATGTTTTTATAAGTAACACATCACAGGTACATACAGATAATATATACAAAGTTATTTCAGCATTAAATGTTAACAATTTGCTGAGGTCATATTCCACGAAACACATCGTCTTACCACATAACACCACTCATCTTCACGTCACTCCATCACAGCTTCATTTCATACTGGTTTTTTTTATTGAGTTCCTACATAGAGGGCGCCAGTCAGTACTGTGTCAAGAACATCGAAAAGTTTGGTAAAATTAAAATTAAACATTTACTTGTTAAATTAATTTTTTTAATTCCTTGACAGAGGTGTTACTACAGCTCTTACCCTTTTGCTATTTGCTTAAAAGAAACTTAATAAACTTCATATTTTAGATGTATTATTTAATCCTTCATAGGACATATACCTTGAAAATAATACACAAGCACTCATTTTATTGTGATAAACTGAAAGCGTATTAACAAATTATTTTATAAAATTTGAGAGGAATCAACCAAGTAAAATTGGAATTTATAAATCCACTCACTTTGGATAATTAAAAATAATAATATCTTTCAATATTAACTGACATTTTTATATATTTATTTATTATATTTACAACTTAATTTTTTTAAAAAATGAAACAATTTGATGTTATTTTTAAAACAAGATTCTTAAAATCAGAAATAAAAAAACTAAAGTCGCATAAGTAAATGATAACTTCTTGAATTGTAAAACTATGTAAAAGGTGTTTTGTGAAATAAGATTTTTATGTTATTGAGGTAAATCATTAAAAACTAGCTTAATTTTATATTAACCGCTTGCCTGATTATCCCGAGTTTTCTCGGGTTCCTATATATATTGCAGTTAATTATCAGAATTGATTAGTTTATTTACATTTTCATTCAATTCTTGAAAGTGAATCAAGAGTCAATTTCAAAAGTCTAGGTTAAAATTTATTACATTGAATAATAATCAGAAAACTAATAAGCAGAATTAAAGTAAAATAAGAAAAGTTCACTTCTTAAATACTTAACTGTAGTTAAAAAAAATTTGAATTTAATATTTAAGTAGTTTCATTAATAATATGCTAATTATTAATTTCTCTTTCATCGTGTCCTATTAAATCCAAATTATTATAGATTTACAGAAAGAAGTCAGAAGACTACTGCCTAATTCTAAGATATCAGGTAAAAATTTTTAGAAAATAAATTAGTTTTAACTTAATCGAATGTTATCTAATCTAATATGCTAGATTTTATTCAAAAGTCTATGTTAAAGTGAAAAAACTTCTTTCTCTTTCAGACAAATTAAAAATTACGTAAAATGTGCTTAAAAACATTAAAAAAATTTATAAGAAAAAGCAATAACTGATTCCACGTTTCAAACATTTATTACCAGCCATTATTCACTTTTCAAATAAGTCCCGAATAAAGATTTTTTTTATTAGACTCATAGTGAAACAGTCACAAACAGCCACTTTCGACTGATTTTTAGAAATAGTAAACGAAGGACGTTGAGAGAATGCTATAATTTTTAAAATACTTTTTCTTGATTTTTCTTATCTATTTGTAATATATTTCTTTAAAAATTAAATTTATTCATATTTTTCAAATTTCTGAATGAAAGTGTTATAAACAATAATTAATAAGTATGTCTTGAATAAAAATTCGCTTACTTCATTTATCTTAAATATAAAGGTTGGGGGAAAAGAAACCCATTATTATTTTACAGGCGTCTGCCGAGAAAATAATGGATTTCTGTTTCACATGGCAAGACAATGATTGAAAGAAATCCATAATTTTCTCGGTAGATGGCTGTAAAATAATAATGAATTTCTTTTCTCCCAACCTAATATAATTTAGCATAAACTTATTTTAAACTATCACATTATAATAAGTACGTATGATTATTTGCTCAATTATGATTCTAATTATGACAAAAACGAATAATTAAAATGTTAAATTAAGTACTTCTTTTAAGTTAAAACGAAATATAAATTCCAGATTAATATATGTTTTCTGCATGCAGATTTCAGGTAGCAAGATTTTTCTTACTGCCACAAATCTCAAAACATCTTTCCAAATGCAACGCATTCCATTGTCCGAATTAGAATTGTTGTAACATTCGGAAATCGAAATCCCGTGAGTCGAAAGACAAATAAAAAGGGGATGGGGGAATCACGTTTTTTGTGGTTATCGCCTTTCAAAGACGAATCTTCACTCTCCGAGATCCCTATTCCATTTGAAGAACCGTGGATCGGCGCAAATTTTCCTCCCCTGCCCTGATGGTCGCAGGTACGCATGTGCCCTATCATCCATACCACTCCCCCTAAGGAAACCCACTTCGGAAACAAAACTAGAACGCGTGGGAGCTCTAGTTCAGTAGTCGCATCGGTCTCCGTTTCGTGTCTAGTCAGCTGAAAAGAAGAATTTCAATGAAAACTTTTTCATCGTAGTTTCATTTGGATTTTTGTTCATGCAAAAATGAAATGAGACAGAGAAGGGCAGCAATCATTAGAAGACAGCAATCATTAAAAATAGAGAATATTAAATTCTGTGCAAGATGTCTTAATTCTAGTTGCTGTTTCGAGCTTCGAGGGTAACGGTAAGTAATAGTTTTATAAAAAATTCAATGCGATATTTGATTTTTGAAACAGAATTTCTGTATATTTAAATTAAAAAAATATATATATTCATAATTACATAGTTGTTCTACTAAGCATTTAAATGAAGCCGAATAAAGAAATTAAGATTTGCCTTAAATGTCACATATGAGAAAAATAAACGTAACATCTCTTTTTCTGAAGAAGTGATATGGCAGTGCAAAGATAAATTGTCTGAACTTATTTTGTTATATTTTTAAGTTACGATCTCCGGTTTCATATATTTACTGGTTTCTGAATTTCAAAAGATGAATTATTAATAAATTTACAAGTTATAAGAAAGAATATGCAACTAAATAGTGTTATTCCAATTATAATACAGTCATAACACGGGAAAAAGAAAAAAAAATGTTTTACAATGTTAAAAAAATTAAATGTGAAAATAATGAAAAGTATTAGTATTGCAGCCTTCTTAACAGCCTTTTCAAATTAAAACAAATTTTTTTTTATTTGCAATATATAGTTAGGTAGAATTTTTCGAGGAAAATTGTATACTAATTTGTTAGTTAATTTGAAATAAAATATACTAAATTTTGTTCCGATATAATTTAAAATCTCTAATGATGAGTTATTGAGTTGAGGAAGTGAAGAGTTGAATTGATATCTTACAGTTTGTTAAATAGTATTGCATTATACGGGTTTTAATTTTGAATGAGTTAATTTTTATAAACACATGATGCATGTAAAAGTGTCTTATGCCTTGTCGTTAATAACCTATAAATTAAAATGCAATGTTTTCACATTAAACTAAAATTCATATTTGCATATCGCAATTATTATTTTTGTCTGAATGAAAGAGAAAGAAAATTATACAAATAAATTATTAATATTAATCGAGTTATCAGTAAGTAAATTATATTAAATAATTAATAATTAGAAAAGAAATAAACATTTCTCCTAAAACTGTGTTAATTTAAAGGTTCATCAATTCTATAAGTTTTCCAAAGGAAAAGCAAGAACCGAGAAATTAGTTTATAAAATATCAAAAATCTCTTAAACATATAGATATGAGAATTCAGTTTAATCCCATTGAAGAATTAAATTCTTTGATAAGATAGAGGCTTTTCTCCAAAAGATCAGTTACCAAACTTCATTAACTTATTTTAGAACCAGTAATTTATTATATTAGTAATTATGTAAGCTGGAATCGAAATGTCATCTTATTTAAAGCACGGGCACATCATTCGGATTTATACAACTTAATCATACATATGAGTGTTTTATCAGTAGGTAAATCTCAAATGAAATTAAAATTTTTGTTTAAATTTTTTGAAATATCTAATTATACTTTTTTTTAAAAAAAAGGGCATTTTTTTCTATTTTTTAGAGTTTTACACGGATTAATACTTTTTGAAAAATAACAACATCAATGACGGCAACAGTTATGAAAAGAGAAAAGGTACTAAAAATTGAAAATTCATTTTATTCATTAAATATACAATATCATATAGATGACCGTTTTTAATTATAAACAAGTAATATAATTTTTTTATAAAAAAATCAATTCCTACTTAGGTGAACAAAGAAAAATTTCATTTTAGTTACTGTTTATTAAATAAACATAAATAATTTACCAAAAAATGATTGATTTTCGCAAGAATTGAACTCGCATTCTTCAACTTCGCGTGAAAAATACTGAAACCCTTGCTGTTTACCTACAGAGCTACTGCCTGTTAATTTCAATCCTTACTACAAACTGCTAAAGCTCTATTTCAGTTATTAAAAACCAATTAAATTTAACGAATGAGTTAATATTTGAAAGAAACTGCATCAACGTCGAGTGCCATCCACTGTAAGTATCAAAAAATGCATTTGAACTCGAATGGATGAATAAAAAGTATTTTATTTACGATCGAAAAGATGAACGAGATATATAAATATAGGGAGGGCGAATTATTAATAGTAGTTATTAAAATTAAAGGACAAAAACTATTAAATGATGTTAATAATATTACATTTGTATTACTTTTGTAAGTATTTTATTAATTTTCTATTAAAAATTTTCTTGCTTTAGACAGAATTCGTACATAAATTTTTCTTCGCAGTGCCTTTGTTATATTTTGAGATTTATTGGAAGGAATTCTTTTTGTTAACATTGTTGTTTATTCAGAAACAAAGGCTCTGTTTTATTGGACGACTAGCTGGATTTACTTCCAGCTGCATTTTAGAAGTTGTGGTCTATAAAATTTCAAGGAAATATTTTAGGTAGTTTGTTCTTAAAAGCTACCCCAGCAAAGTGGTTTCAAACTTCAGATTTGGATGGTATGAAGCCTGTATTCCTTTAGAAGCTTCACAGTTTTTGTGCTTCGTTTTATGCGTTTGTCTAAATTTCTATCCTCTTCCCTAAATTTTGAACTTTAATTTGAAATGAAACTTATTAAATATCAACTAATGTAAAAACTTTCTATCTAAAACTATTTAAAAATAGGCACAATTAAAGAAAATTTCATAATTGCTTATTTGTAAACACAGCAAAATTTCAATATGTGTATTAAATCATACTTCAAATAGAAAGCTATTCAATGTGAAAGAATGTGTACCCTTCATAAATTTATCATCAACAATGGAAGAAAAAAATTCCGGAATGAAATATTAGTATTAGCAGTGAAAATGATTTGAATTTTTTACGCAACAATGAAAAATTTATTTTAAAATAATTAGAAATATCTTAAAATTTTTAAAAATCTAAGCAAAATAATATTTCAATAACTAATTTTTTTATCATTAAATGTTTCTTTTTGACAATTTCTGCTGAAAAATTAATTTTGACAACTGTTGAAAATTATTTTTATGCTAGAATGTTTACAAAAGATAAGGTGAAAAAAAATACTAAAATCTCAATTAATTTAACAAAACAAAATTTCGATTAAAATTCTAGTTAAAAATTGTATTATATCATAATTCTAGTTAAAATTTAAAATGTTATAATTTCAGGAATTACATTATACATTTCAAAATATATTTCTGCTAAGTCTAATGCCTCTTTTTTAGAAAATCTTTTTGAGTTGTGATATTTTCAAGTTATAGCCGAAGAAAGCAAATATTTCATTCAGTTGTTAATTAATTGAAATTTTTAAAGAAATCTCTCCAAGTTGTATATTCCCACCCTCTGTAATATATGTGTGCAAATTTTGTTCGCTGATGCTTAAACGGTCTGGCCAATTAAGTTTAAGCAAACATGCTCTCGCGGACACATCTTTCTATAGTAATTTCATTTGTAAGTTTCATTGTCTCATTCCCTTGAAATAATTTTAGCGTATTGTATGGAAAAAGCCCAAGGCTGGTTTTGTTTGCAGCCCTCCTGAGCACTGAAAATAGAGTTAACGTTGTCGAATTTTTCACAAATTGAAATAGAAGATAGTCCGAAAGTGCCAAGACAGGACTGCATGGAGGGTAGGATACGCCATTGCATCAACTTCACAGGGTGGCCGAGCATATATCGTTTAGCATTATACTAATGGAATATCATTCCTTTAAAATCGACCCACTCTCACTGCTTCTGGTCAATGTCTAGCTTTAAAGCGCCTAGCTGGTTAGCGTATTCAGCTAAACTGATTATTTGGTAAGCTGGTTACACACATACCAAAAAAGGCGTCCCATTTCTTAAATGATGTAATAGAGCATCATTTTCAGGGAAAGGCAGTTGGGATGGTCGATGAAGGTTTAGCAAAACAATTTGTCTATTTTTG
>JAOUZG010042215.1:111344-134673 GCA_026289955.1 Argiope argentata
AAAGGTACTAGAACTGAAGTATGACCAGATGTGACTTGGAACGACAGTCCCCCCATTCACTTCGTTTTCGGTCGTTTGCTATTTCCCATCGTTTTTCGATGCCGATTTTTTATTCTGAATCTTGTTACCTGGATAGACACTTATGCAGTTTATAAAATAATCTTTTACCCTTCGTGGATATCATTATTCGAATGATAAAAGCTATATAAATGATTTTCTAAAACATTACTCAAATAAACAGTTTTTTCATGAGGATCAATTAGCATTATTAATTCTTGGCCTGAAGTAGCGTCCGCTATTAAGCCAATTATCATCATCGTCACTACAGAACTTTGGTGGAAGTTATAGCAAATGTATCTAAAGAGGGAAATGATGCTCTTTTTCAATTTTTAATTTGTGATCTTTTGACAAATAGTTTTGCAGAAATGCATATTTCTGCGCTGATGAATCGTCACTACATTCATGGTGAGCTATAAAGCATGGATTAATTTAGTTATATTTATTCCCAAAACCTGCTGAACATGGATTCAGTCAAAGTTTACATTCCATTGTCTCTACAAAGTAAAGAAGATTCGATTAATTTTTTTAAGTGATGCTTAATAAATGTTTGATAATACCATCATCCTATAAATTCAATCGTTTTTTTAGCTAGATTACATAATCAAAAATAATCACAATATAATTTTGAGATTTCAGTCTTGTTCTGATAACGCCTTATTTTACATAGAAAAAAATACATCCTTATTTAGAATTCAAAACTGTTGTCATACAGTAAAAATTAATACAAGGTTGCCATTCAAAGAATAAACTATGAATAATAAAATTAAATAATAATTATAATTGATTATGACAACTTCAATTATAAACAAATTTCATGCTTTAATCATGAATTTTATTTTCAAAATACAAGAGTTTTAATTAATTAAATAGTTATTAAAATAAAATTAACTGTTTATTAAAAATAGTCAACTCGACTAAAGATAGTTTGAAAAAAATATTTAGTTTACTGGTTTTTTTGAATAATTTTCTAAAAATCTAATAAAAATGTAGGTCTTGCTTAAATTTAAGTGGATTGATTAATGTAAAGTAAACCTACACAAAGCAATAATAAAGTAAAAATCAAACGATAGTGGCAAAATAGGAAAAAAGAGCCAACAAGTTTTAACAGTCTTATTTATGGTTAAAGATAATTAACGCAAAGCCAAGAAGAATTTAATGCTGCAAATGTTCACCGATGTAAAGGACGAAGAATCGAGCCATCTTATACCAGTATTTGAAGAAAAAAAGGACCACAGAAGATTAAAGTCAAGATTCTAAACAAAACTGTATGAAGCCTGCAAATGACGAAGTTTAGAAACTTTATTTATATGGATTGAAACAAATTTAAAGAAGTAGACTTGGATTGCTGATACTCAATGAATTATTGCTTTTCTGTCGAGATTTTTTCTTCAATAAAACGGAATCAAAATGCCCTCTATGGAGTTGCCAAAAGACGCAATAAAAATGTGACTTGGCAGAAAGAGCATGTGAACCGTAAAATCATTTCTTTTCTCTGAAGCTTAGAAAGTAAAGAACTTCTGGATTGAAAAGCAAAAAATAAAGCAACAACCATATTTCATGTTTCTCAAATACAAAAACGTTATTCTAACAGAAGCAAGGACCAACTTGAAATTCTTCGGTGGGGAGTTCGAGCGAAATGAATTCGCTATTCGATATCTGACTTCTTCAATCGACCCTTTAAGAGGACTTTTCATTTCCCCCCAAAAGAGAATAAAGTTATTCCTCAAATGTTCGTGACGGTGCTATAAATAGAAGCGGCATAAAGTGTTTTTCTGATCTTTTTAAAATACTACATATTCTCGATTTTTACGAAATAAGCTGTAACATGTAAATGAAGTTTGCTATCTGAAGTTATAAGGATTTAAGATGATTTAATTTCAATAAAAAGACAAATAAGATTTTGAAATAAGGCTAAACAAGATATCAAATGGCAAGTGCCATTAGTAAAAATAACTACAAGATATCAAATGAAATTTTACAGCAGATAAAATTATTCCACAGGAGAATTGCTTGTATCTTAAATTCAAGCTGCTTTCTCATAAATAATAATAATAACAATAAAAAAATCAAAAAAATTTCTTAGAAAACAATTTTATCTACATCGAAAAAGTAAAGGAAAGATTTATTACAAATTTTTACCAGCAACTTATTACAAATAGAAACTCAGAAATCTTAAACATATATAATGAGATGAATCGCTAAACTAGAATTGGCAAGCTGCTATTTCATAAATGCATCATAACGCAATAGCATATCACGCACAGTTGTTTAGGGCAGACGTAGTCGCATAAAGCACACTTACAATAACTGGAAATAGGACATGAAGTGTTCAACGATTTGTGCGTGCTGCAAAAAATATTTAAGTGCTGATTTTCTTCTTAAGAGGGTGCAGCAAGATGAAATAGAGCCACTGTTGATTTGGCTTTGATATAATTACAAAAAAAATATGAATAATGATCTAGGTAATCAGAAAAATTTCAAACTGATGCAAAAATTAGTTTCGACGGTGCGAGATAAACTTTCATTTTTCAAATGAAATGTATCTTTAAAAAATAGAATCAAGACCAAAAATTAATTTGAAATGGAAATTCAAATCTATTATATATCAACATAAATTTTATTAATGAACAAAGAAGTGTAGTTCTTTTCAAAGCTTTTAAGTATGAATCAAATCTTCCCAAAAGAAGAAACCTCGTCTTGTGCCCAAATGCAACCTGTTACAAGAGACGATGATCGTGTCAATGAGCAAACGCTTCAGCTGAATGAAGATGAAGACTCAGTTGAAGTTGAAGAAATGAAAAGCTGAATTATATTCCATTCGTTGGTGGAGAAATTATTTGCTAATATACAATTCTTTTAAATATTCAAGTGGTACTTAAAAGATTATTTTAACTTAAATTTAGATTTTCCCTTTAAGAATGAAGGCATTTGAACGAAAAGTGGAGGCTCTTTGTTCAGCTAATGAAAAAATCCTTTCTTCAGGAAATCAAAATGGAATAATGTTTTTCTCAAAACACATCTAAAATTCTATGCATGTCTGACATCAATCGCCGATTGCACCAAATATTTAAGAAATGCTTTGCAGTGAATGACGATAAACAAATATTCCTCTCTATGTAACCGTTCTCCTCTTAAGCGACTTTAGAAAATATTCTCTTCAAAATCTTATTTGGAGAGTCAATTTACCAAAAAAGCTGAATAGAATTCAACCATTAATAAAAGATCTGCATAGAATTTTTATGAGAAAGTATTGAACATGATTTAACAAGATTTAGAAAGGTCATCGTTATTCAGCATAAAGGTATATTTTACATTCAGATTCTGCACTTACAATCGATTCAAGGGGTCTTCATTTGACTTTGAAATGCATTCTGTCCCAAAAGCAATGTTTTTTTATTTGCCAACAAATCGACTTTAGAGAGGATAAAATTTGTTTTAACGAAACTTTTGAGAATTGTTCTGCAAACGTATTTATATTTAAAGGGATATTTCTCTGATGCACATAGTTTTCATTTTTGCAAATAAGACACCGAATTTAAATTAGAAATTTTTTTAATGGAACATTTATTATGAAAAAGTGTTTGGACAGACGTTACTCTTACGTTAAGAGAAACGAATCAAACTCTGTTTTATATTTTCCAACCAATAAGAATTTTTTTATGGAAAATTCAAAATCGGATCAGATACTCAACAGTAGTAATGATATTCAGGAATTGGAATTCCTTTCCCTTTTTAGGAAGGTTATCATATATCATAGAAATGCATATAATATTTCTATGAAATCCGTTGAATCTCTTGAAATGAATACAAGCTTAATTAATTTTTTTTCAAATGAATTTTTCAAAAACATATTTCAAATTGTAATCATTCATTTATTTCACCCCAAAAGGGATCTGATTTAGACAGATGCCTTTTCATATAATTTTAAAAGGAAGAAATCAGCTGCAGCATTGAAATTATGAAAGATAACTACATCTTTTTTAAAGCATAACATTTTTGAATCAATACAAAAGTATATTTATGGCAAGGAAGTAAAAGAAGCCAAACTTTTCATCTAAGTTTGTTGTACTGAAGTTGAGACGGACAAAAATTTACTGTATAGGATGGTTAGAATTAAGTAGTTTCGGTTAGTTCATTTGAGTATTGAAGCGACCACTTTTTGACGATTCTACCTCATTAAGGGGTGACCCATGGAAGTATGCGTGCATTTCTGGAATTTACTTATTGTTGAAGGTAAAAATCTCCTCTTTTCTTCTCTCCTCTCACCCCTATTTTGTATAATTAAACCCATCTTAACGCATTCGCAAAAGCGCCGTGTGTTTCCGAATTTTCCAACAATAATGTTACTCAGAGCTCCGTTGAGGTGAACTTTCTTTTAGCTGAATGAGGATGCCGAAACTTTGCAAATATGGCGTGAAAATACGGAAATCGACGATAGGGTTAAACGTGGATACTAATTTCCAGTTTAAACATTTAATCGATTATGACTGAAATATTATTTGATTATCACCTTAAAATAATTAAATTATTATTGGCATAGGTCAGCAAATGAATACAGTACACTTCCGAGTATCCGGAAGAATGAGGCGGAAAGACTGGCCAGATAACAAAAGCGCCGGATTGACCAGGGTTCTATTAACTCATTTTTTTGCCCATTAATATTAGCAGAAAAAGTTTCAATGCCAACACTTACTTATTCAGTCATAATTTTTCTCGCTTCCTACTGAGCACTAAGTCTCTCATTTATTTCAAGCCACGTGGGCGCTGTCGCATTTCAGTTAAACATAGACTTTGTCGGAAATGCGTCGACTTAAAATAGGAGGCTTTTTACCCTATGTTTATATTCACTTGTATATGTAAATTATGTATTTTATTAATTTATATGTTTATATATGACAATGCACGTTTCAAGAATTTAATCGAGAGAAATTAAGTTAAAGGATATAAACTATTCACATTTTAACATAAATTCTATAATCTCAAACTACAATGCAGGAAACATAAAAAAAGTAATATAAAAAGTTATGCCAATTCCTGCTAAGTTAAAGAAAGAAATTTTATTTTATTTTATTTTATTTTAGTTAATTTTTATTAAATAATTACAATTTTTTTTCTCGTATTCCGTTTTATAACAGAAGGAGGATGTAGTAGCTTTGGGGGTATGGACCCCGGAGCGCTTGAGGGCAGAAGTCTGATTTCTAGCTCACAAACGTCACAAATCCTTTTTAAGGGTCGGACTTAATTCATGCATTTAATTCATCCATAGATCGTAATTTAGATCTGGAACAGTGATCGATCACCTATGACCCAGTACTCCCAGTTGTATTACTTCAGACATTGAAGATTTTGCGACCACTATAGATTTAAATTCCACCACATACGGAGAGCCCTCGGCTGGTGGATTCAAACTCAGCCCAAGGAAAACGAATCCAACGCCTTACCAACCGGTCTATGACGGCATAACAATTACACTCACAATAATTAATTGATCAAAATTATACTAGCGTTGAATTGCAACACCAACTGAGGATTCGCCGCCAATTGAGGCAACGCAAAATGCTTAAATTTTCTATGTCAGTTGGGTTAACGCAATACAGATTAGAAATTTTTAATTTTCCTTATTCTGAACTATTTTAATTCGAAAGTACTTCAAAATGAATCCGAAAAATTGATTAGTTAACAATGTATAATTTTAAATGCATCAAATATTAAGAAAATAAACAGAACAGTTTGAAATAATCTGCCGTAAACATGTTAAGTCTAACCTCATTAGAGTGGGAGAAAACAAGCTGAATTGATTACGTATCTGCCGATGGGGAAATAAAGATTTTTGGAGAGGAATTTAGTTTTTAATCAATTAAATTTAATTGATGAATTAATAATTGAAGAAACTGTACTAACATCTAGTGTCATCAAATTGGTTTCATTTTTCATTAATAAATGATTCCACAGATTAACTGATAGTCGTGAACCGGATATTCGGGAGTGTATTGCACTCACAATAGCCAATATTCAAAAACGCCAATTTAATTATTGTATAAAATGTAAAGATTTAAGCATTTCTTCAAAATTAAAAATATCATTCTGTAGTAGAATTATTAATTTATACCTTTCAATAGGATTTAAAATTTATGCTATTGAAATATGATTCAATTATATCCACTCTATCTCCTGCCAGCACGAGTACGTGAATGAGAAGTCACCGGATAAATCAGCGAGTTGATGTTTTTCCTGGAATTGAAGTAAAAGATTATGGAGTAGACTGACTTCATTTCTGATGACGTGGCAAACATTTTTGCAAGAGAATCAGTGCCAAAGACTGATCTCTTCACAAAGCAATTGTGCTCAGTTTAAGTACTATACTATTGTGGAAGCTCGGTTATAAAGTGTTTCTCGGAGCTAACATTTATTTGTTGTTACTCATCAACAAATAAATGATGAGCAAGAACAGCTAAATGGCAAGTGCTAAATGCCATGGACAAGCCCCGCTGATACATCAGCAGATTTTAAGCCGAAGGTACGCGTCTCTTGTTTTGTAGTAGCACCAACTAGGGTCAAGAGTACGACTTCAGCTACACACTCATCACACATTTGCTTACGCAGCGCTTTTTAGGAGGGGGGGGGGACATTCACGCACCTTACAGATGGAAAACAAAAGAACAAGAACCGAAACTCAAACCCGGGACTCCCAGAACACGAGGATGAACATTTATTTTAATTAAAACCCCACTCTTTTATCCACAGTAATCTGAACAGATGGGTTTTAATTTCAATCATCCCGTCGGTCATTAGCATTCTATATGACAAAAAGAAATACTTGTGGATTTTGGAACTCTAGAATATTTTTAAAGTTTGCATATACAATTAGTAGGTAAATACTGTTTGTACGTTATGCAATAAAATTGTGTTGATGCATCCTAAATGTGTGCTATTTTAACCGTCTAATTAAGAATTATGCTGCTGCATTTCTCATAATAACAGAAATTAATCTGTCTAGTACTGTGCGCTTGAAGGCAAAAATTAAATAACAAGATTACCGCAGAGTGAAATGCAGGAACTGTTATTATAGCGTTTGTTCCTTCTTTACTGTGAAAATAATCTTTATTTTCTGAGAAAAATAGGAAATTTGGAATACTATATGATAATCGTTTTTTTTTTCATTAACCTATTTTCTTTTTTTAAATTTTAACATTCATCGGGACCTCTTTTTAGGTATTTCAATACTTTTTAAGGATCAGTTATGAAATCTTTATCCAGGGTAGAATTTGACTTAACAGATTTATGAAATTTTATTTATCTATGATTATAAATTAAAATATTGATTCAAAATTAAAATTTTAATCTTATTTTGCAATTTCCTATTTTTTTCATTTCTGTTAGATACATCAAAGTAATAAGGATTTTAAATATCGTCAAAGTAATATGATCTGGACAAGCTGATGGGGGTATTTTATTACACATTGTTCCGATTGTTGGCATCCCTTTCGATTAAAGACATATTTTATATAATATTTTGCATCACATTTTTGTAAGATAAAATTTACGTCATGATCCCAATTCGAGAGTGCCCATCTATCTAATTCGTTTTCTCATAAGGCAAAGTGATGGCTTAATAATAATGGAACCTGGTTTGAGGTCAGTTTCTTATTAGATGCACACAATGAGAAATAGTTTATTTATTTATTTACATTTATTAAACAGTATTCTCCTCAATAAACTACTTTCATAAATTCTGTTAAATGATTTTTCAAATAAAACTAGAAAATATGGAAGTTTATTTGAATCTGGCTCGCTGTTTTTTTATGATAGCCCTATTTTGCAGAACTGATTATAATTATTGTAATAAATCTGTAATGTTGCTTCCCAGTACGATTAGTTCAATCACTGGAAAGACCGCTTTACGGTGAGCTCGGCTGAAAGCTGATCGGTTGCCGAATCAGTGATCTCAAGATTTGGTGACAAAATAAATCATAGTGAAAGCTTTCCGAATTTCGACGACAGAGATAATAGAGTACGAGATATTCCAGAACTTTCTATTCCGGGCTTCAGGAAATATAAAAGGCCTTCAGGATAAGCTGAAGATAATTGCGGAAAGAGTCCCCGAAAGATTTAGAAACGCATAACGACTCAAGGCGAATTAGTTGGATTAGTCCAGAGAAGCACAGGTGTAGGTTGGAGTTCAAGTTTGCTGAATCGATCTGTGTGTTGAGTGCTGGTGTTTGTTGTAGAAGTAGCATCGAGAATTGTGAGGAATAGCTAGTCTTGTAGTAGTAAGTCGGCAGTTGGATACAGTTAAAGCGAGGAGACAGTAGGGAATTGCAGGCGTTTGGAGAGACCATAGAGTATTGCTATGGTAATTCGCTCTTCTTGCTGAATTCTGTTTGACAGCACCGCATGCTGTAGTTGTTATAACTACCGATTACGACTTGTGTGCGACTGCTTGTTGTATTGTGCTGCTGTATATTGCTTGTGTATGACATGGTTCATTCCTTTCTTTTCTTCACCGTTTCCATTTATCAGAAGATAACTATTGCTCTTGTGGAGAAGTTGGCGATCTCATCCACTCTACGACATCCCGCCCTTATATTCTTTCATGGCACCTCTAAAAATCTTCATATTCGTTTGAAAATCTTTGGTACAAAAGAGTCCTTAGTAATTCATCTCTCCGCCCCCTCCCCCCAAAAGAAAAAAATCATAGAGATGATTAGATTCCTAATTTATTATGGAGATTTTTATATGTTTCAGTTAGAATAACCTTATCAATTTTTAGGGTATCATTTAATACACCTCGTATTTTATTCATAATAAATTCTTTAAACCCCCTTAAGTCACTAATTCTTATTAATCCTTTAAGTTTTCCATCACACTGTGCATTATCATATTTATTCATCCAGTTTTATTGTATTCCAGATATTATTTATTCTTTTTATCATTTATTGTTATGTTTTATGTTTTCTTATTTTGTCATTTGTTTTTTTTTTGTTTCAAATTGATTGCTGTGTATTTGTTTTTGGTTTTTAATAAAGTCCCCTTACATCTATACCAAACCAAATAGGGGCCATTTGAGCCCTAGAAACGGAGGTGTGGTGTGGTGTTAAATGTTAAACGATTAATTTGTTTTGTCTGTTATGTATTTGTTGTCTGTGTACTCATACTCTTCGTATAAATAATAGTCATCATTTGTTACTGAAGCCTTCTGATTGTGTTTCTTCATTCTTACTAAACAAATGCAATATTTGACGTCCATAATTAGTATTATTGACAAACCACTAATAAATTCACTTAAAAGAGAAGAAATTAACATTTTAAAAGATGATGATGCATTATTGAATAAACAAATTTGAACTGTTCAAAAACAGTGGCTCTTTGTCCGTGCTCAAATTATGTTACTTCCAGTCATGGCAAGCATCCCTTTTGCAATAACTTCCACAGATTGCTCCAGAAAATGGAGGAGGCCAATCTTCCGTTTCCTGAATATTAATAGTCCGAAAGTTGACTGAAGTCCAATCGCCAGTCTTGTACGAAACTCGTTCGGCTAATTGCGCATTCACTCGAGAGATTCGAAACTCTTCAAAGTTTCCAAACAAGTCACGTGAACTCCAGATATTTAATTCATTCTTCGAATATTTACTTGGAGAGGGGGTTTTCGGCAGAGCGCTCGTTATTCCGACAGTTTTTAAAAGTAACATATAATGGGCAGAAATAAGAATTTCAAGCATTTTTGATTTAACATAAAGTAAATATTGGTGACTGTGGATACTTAATTCTCTTGGTAAAAAATAATAATAAATGTTTCCAAAAGTACACGAAAAGTGATAGTATTATTAAAGTAAAAGTAAAAGTATTAGTAATAGTAATAGTAAAGTAATACTCTTATATTAATAATATATTTTTTATTTTGTAATTCATAATCATAAATACCAGATTTCTGAAGTCATTTTATCTGAAATACATTTCCAGATACGACCATTTTAATGTAAAAATCTTGTTCTCGTGTTCCTCTTTTACAACGGAAGAAGTGCACGTATGGACCTCCGAGTTCTCGAGTGCAGAAGTATGACTTCTAGCTCACATACGTCACACACTCTTTTTACTGGGCGGTCTTTGTTCCTGCATTTCATTCATTCATCAACAGATCTTAATTTATATCTTGAACCGAGAACGATCACCCCTGACCCAGTACCCCAGAGGTATTGCTCTCGACAGGGAGGACTTTGAGACCACGATAGATTTAACATGTGCCAGCCATCACACACACAAGGAGAGATATCGGCGGGTGGGTTTGCACTCGCAGGCCAAGGGCTGCGAATCCAACGCCCTACTAACTAAATTATCTCGGAAGTATTTAAAAATTAGCATACTTAAACAAATTAATCGATTAATTCGATAATCAGTTACAAAATGCTAAAATATAGAATTGTTATCGAGAAAAATGTATATAAAATTTTAAAAATTCTAGCATTTAAAGGAGTAAACAAAACTTACTAGAAAATTCCTTTTTAAAGTCAGGAAATAAATGAATACGAATAAAATTGTTTGAATATGCAAAAGAGGAAAAAAAATATCAAAAGGTTGAGAGTTATCTTATTTATATTGTTTAAGATATAATATTTTGTTTATTGGCCAAATATACAGTCTTCTGAATATGATATTTTTTTAAATTGGAGTAGGTAAGACATTTTTATAAAATAACAAAAGCTACTATTGAAACAAGTTATATTCAACGAGATGATGATTTATTCGAAAGCTTCTGCGTTAGACAGTTTGATAGCATCTGTATGAAAGTCTAAGTTGAAAGAATTTTGACTTTAATGCTCTGGTTTACAAATCACTGTGTCAGATAAATCAATGATCAAAAACTGTTAAACTACAAGAAAGTTTTATCTCCATTGTAATAAAAATATATGGCAAAAGATAACTTCTTTTTATCATACTTGAGAAAAAAAATTAAGAACTGCCACCAATCGATTCACAGATTTTCCGTCAAAAATCGAGTTACTTGTCATGTGTTTTACTCAGGAAATAATGGTAACCGATTAATTTGTATTTACACTTGCTTTCCTTTCCTTCGCCTGTGGATCACTTATCGCTCTCAAAATTGCCCTGAGGATATCCGATTTCTTTTCTTTTCTGAAATTTATTGAACTTCCATCCTGGAAGTCTTTCACTATTCTCGTCTTGCACTTGAAGAAACATACTTCTTTCCTTTGGGTACAACAAAATTAATAGTCAAATTATCTAATTTAAATCCTTCATTCAATAAAAAACTAATTGTTTATAAGGACAAATTGAACAATAAAGATTCTAGAAAGGGTTTTCAAAAAGTAAATTACACTTCTCTCCTCTCCCCCACACACAGAGAGATGGCATCATGGCGAGACAAAGGCCAAGCTTGAGCAGATGATAATTGAGTTCCATCACCTACAACGGCAACAGTTTCATTCAAATAGTGAAAATCTTTGCTGTGTAGGACGAGAAAAAAATGAAATGTCCACTGGAATCTTACTCCAATGTTGAAGTACGCGGAACAGCACGCTTTTTGTGGGCAAAACGTTTAATGGGTATGGTGATTCATACATTGGCAGCTCATGGTTCACACGCAATGTCACGTCCAGACATTGAGAAATGGAGCCAGCAATTCAAAGAGGGTCGCACAGACTTAACCGATGTGGAAAGGCAAAGAAGGCCAACAACGGTGAGCACCTTAAAGGGGAGAGACATTATTCTCAGCAATCGCAGGGTGGGCATCGCACAAATTGTACAGAATTTGGGGATATCCGTTGGCAGTTTTCATTACATTTTCCAACGACGGCCAGGCTCAGACAGCTGCTCTAAGCTGGCTCCAGAACCAAGGAGCGATTTTCCATAGCCAAGGCATCGAGCGATTAGTGCTGCGTTCCGACAAATGTCTCCAGCAACTGGGAGATTGTGTAGAGAAATAGTGTTTTAGTATGTGAACCTTATTGAACTGTAACGGACTAGTCAGTAAAATACTTATGACCTCATTGTTTGGGTGTAACTTATTTTTTGAATGCCCCCTAGTAATTTATTTCCGATCTGTCTGTTAACTATTGAATGCTCTGTGTCTACTCTTCAATGACGAGTTTGGAATTAGTGACCGAAACGCCTCGCCAAGCAGGGCAGGATTATAAAACAGGAAACAGACAAGCGTCTTCAGGGTCCACTTCGGCCAAGGGTTTGGTATCTCCATGCTAGCTTAATTTTGTGCGTTTATTTGATTTACACAAATCTGGTGCTCTAAGTTAAACAAATTAAACCAAGTATTATTTGAAAATATTACACTTAGGATATTAGAATATTTAGGATATTTTCTTATTTACAAATTTTCATACAGTTCCACGTGATCCATACTTTTTGATTGGATAACAAATCATGAGTTATCAGTCCTTGCAAAATTTTCATTTAAATTTCCTTCCCCAACCAATCCTCCCTTAAAATCATATGCTGTTTTTTGTTTTTTTTAAATAACTTACTTTCAAAGATTACATTTTTCACTGTTATCGAAATATTGGAATTCTCTTTTGAAGATGATTTGAATTGAGTTATTCTGTTATTTCAATGGGATGAAATATTTATTACTTAAACCGTTTATATAGAGATAAAATCAGCAAATAGATGTGGTTTTGGAATTTCAGAAGGAAAAAGGCGCAGGAATCTCTATAGGTTTAGTTTAACTTTTGAATCCTCATATGCAGCAAGCATTTTGAAAAATCATATCGTTGTTTATTTCTAATTTGGGTTCACATTTCGGGAAAAAATGTCAGATCATGTTACCCTATTATGAAACACAACTGAATCGTTCTCGCCCCGATTAGAGATCCGAATCCATCGCTGCGAATGGTATTTCAGAAAGGGCGAAACAAGTCTCGCCGTGAAAATCCAATTAGAGTGAACTTATGTGAAACGGTTAAAATTGAAAATAGAGCCCGGTTCTACTCTCTTCTTAACAGCAGCGTAATTACTCGAAACAATTTCAGCCTCGCTGATTTGCATTTCGTGCGAATGAGTTTATTTGCACAGAAATTATGCGAGTCGAAATGGCACGACGAGAGTGAATGATATTTAAAACAAATACAGAACGGATGAATATTGTTTAGTTAAACAATGCAAATGAGTATTTGATTAACAGATTCAACATTTTATGCAAGTGATTCGATTTATATTTGTGTCCGATACGTACAGAAGATACGGGCAAATTGATAAGAGGGATAAGATAAAAAATAAAGGAGTTATGTTTAGGTTTATACTAATTACTTTTAGCAACCCAGTTTACTGGGGATGTTAGTTATATTTAATAGCAATTAAATCGATTAGATATAACTTTATGGCTGTGATACTCTCAAATTATCACAGGTAGAACCCGTAGTATTTTAAAAATATTACTCATGTTCTGTTCATGATGAATATGAGTGTTCCTTGTGGAGACCAGCGCTGAGACATCAGAGCATTGCTAAATAAATAATTGTTCTTTTTATCATGTCAGAACATGATGTTGTTTCGGAGATGAGGCTTTTGGCGTCAACATAAATCAGTAGGCTAAAGATTGAAATTTTACTATCCGCACGAGCATCTCAAAAAATCATCTTTTAATAACGCGTTGCCATTGCCTTTACAAAAGCTCTGATTTGTAAAAAAATAAGTTAATGACTACAGCCGATAAAACCTAGGAAAATGTCATTTTGAGTACGTGATTATAATAAATGAAATAAATAGGAAATGTGATATCTTTTTTAAATAGTAAATGCGAGAAAAAGTTTTTTGGGTCGTATTGCTATACTAAAGTGTCTCATTCAATGAAACAATGAAAATGAATAAAAGTATAATTTAACTTGCACGAGCAGGTGGTGCTTGACCGTTCAAGAAATGATGTTCTGACATGATGCATTGAAATATGCATAGCAGACTTCATTTTAATCTCTTTTTTTTATCTATCTTCTAATTTCCACGGTATTGTAGCTTCACATTTTATGTGTCACGTAAACGAGTTACGTAGGTATTAATCAGAACCCTTTTTCTTAATTTTCAACGATGGAGAATTAACCTCCCCTAAATATATTTTGATACAATGAAATAAGTTTGAATTTCAAGGGAACAATATCATCTAACTTTTGTAATTAATTACAAAATAATTTTTAATCATTGCGAAAAATCATGAAAAAATGGCATAATTATTAAATTAATATAATTTAAAGGACAATATTTGAATATTTAAACTATGTAAAACTAGTTTTTACGCTATGATGTTAAAAAGAAGTTATGGTAAAAAACCAAAAGTTTAAGTGATTTGAAAGTAATTAAAATTTTAAAAGCATCTCTCCAAAGTGCACATTCTACCCACTTATTGTATATTTGCTCCAAATTTGATATCTGTAGGTTCAAATGACCTGGCCTATAGATGATTAGTATTTACGTACAAACACACAACTTCGTCTTTATTAGTAGTATCGATAGAGATTACTCTAACTTTACTAGTTTGCAAGACCGGGATAGCTTGGTTGGTAAGGAGTTAGATTCGTATCCCTTTGGCTTCAAGTTCAAACCCGCCAGCCAATGTCGCTTTGTGTGTGTGTAGTGGCTGGCGCAAGTCACATTTGTCGTGGTCACAAAGTCCTCCATGTATAGAGTAATACCACGGGGGACACTGGGTCAGAAGCGATCGTTCTCTGTTCCAGGTATAAATTACGATCTGTGGATGAACATTCGCCGCTTAAAAGGAG
Source organism: Argiope argentata (assembly GCA_026289955.1). Taxonomy (NCBI): domain Eukaryota; kingdom Metazoa; phylum Arthropoda; class Arachnida; order Araneae; family Araneidae; genus Argiope; species Argiope argentata. Next base: position 126,143 of record JAOUZG010042215.1, read on the forward strand.
TTTGTGACGTGTGTGAGCTAAAAGTCAGACTCCTGCCCTGAGGTGCTCTGAGTCCATACCCTCAGAAGTTATTCCATTCCTCCTCCCGAAGTAAATCTCAACACGAGAGCAAAAACAACAACTATTTTACAAATACTTGTAGCACTTTACATTTCTAGACAGTAAGAATTCACTCAATGAAACCGCCGCTATCATTTCACTGTTTGTTAGATAATGTTCTTAATTTTTGTCCCATAATTCGTAATTTTAAAAGTCCACTACGTAAAATGTCGTTGAATGCAAGAAGATACATTTTGTTATTCTTCCAAATGAATGGCGGCATTGTAAAACATTCGTTGCGAAGTCTATAGGATTATTTATAACTCTTTCTTTTTAATCTTAATGAAGTAATCAAGTATCTCAAGCACGACTAAATGACTTGGAGGTGTTACGACCTTGCCTCAAATTCTTTGTGATGTTTCTTGTCTGGCAGAGTTTAGCTAAGAATAGCTTTTGTCCCGATAAACATGAAAAACCAAATCATGCTGCTTTTTATTTGAAGTTTATATTAATATTTTTTTCTCGCATATTTCTTGATACATAAACTTATTTATACCATATAAAAAGTGCATTCAGTTGCATATAATATATTAAAATTATCAGATTTGATGATATGTTATTTTAAAAGGAAATACATAAAACACAACGAAAGCATTTAAAGCGATAATGGTAAAAGACTTGGAAGGAAAGCGAAAAAAAGAGTGTGTATGGAAAAGACACCCTGTGAAAATATACCAAAATATGAATTTTGATTAAAATTATGAGTTAAAATATTTTACAACATTATTGCAATAAAATATAGTCAAACTAAATTCCTAGCAGCAGATATAATGAGATATTTTGCCAAAAATTTTAAAACTGCAAGAAAGCTGTTAGAAATTTGTAAAACTGTGTTATAGATGATATTTAAAGTAAATAATATTCTCTAAAAAGAATTAAATAAACTCCATTTCCTCCACCGTGACAGCAGAAACTGCCTTGTTTATAACTCAAGCATCCAATGAAATTGAAATTAGGATGCTTTTGTAATTGAGAGAACGGCCGAGTCCCGGAAATATTTCCTATGTAACTAGCTTTGGATTGAATTTTGAATATTTTTTAAAGTTACATCTTATAAAATAGGTATAAAATGTAATTGTTCTCTAATCAAGCATCTGTGAAAGTAATAAAATAATTTTTCAATACAAATTTTTAAATTTCGTATTAAATATGACATTAAAAGTTAAGATATTAATTAGAAAGTTTGACGTTAGCTTTAGATAAACTAAGTAAATATATATTTTTTGATAAGGATGCTAAACAGTTTTATATCACTATCGTCATGGTTTTTATTTATTTATCAGTATTTAATTTTTTACATACTGTGTTAAGAACTCAGATAACCACGTGGTCTTCTTGGGAGGAGCCAGCTGCCAATCATGTAAACACCACGTGATCTGATTGTTGATGTTAGTATAATTTTTTTTTCAACAGAAGCGAACTTTACTTATGTACTAGAGGAAATGGGATCTCGGCTCTCCCTCGAGAGATTTTATGTGCAGTTCTGTAGGCTTGCTACTCTATGGCGTAATCATGTTCCTTCCGTTGTTGATGTTAAATAAACCATATAAAAGACAACCTGTATCTTCAAGTCATTTCACCCAGTCAACTATCTTCACTATCAAATAAGTTATTGTGCAATCAAGGGAAGCAACAGTTTTTCATACTAAAAATTTCTCTATTTTCTTTCTCTTCCTAATTTTTTTTCAAATCACACACAATTGAACGTAAATATTTTAAAATCATATGAAAATTTTAGTAAATTGAAGAAACACCAGGCATTGTTTTCTAATTCAGGTATAATTTTGTCTTTCGTAATATAAATTTACTTTTAGAATTCCAAAATAAAAAAATCAGAAATATATTCCAATCCATTAACAAGAAGCATAGTAAACTTGTTATCTCTTTATTTTATAACGCTCAGTAATTTTTAAAAAATAATTGTAGTTTAATCATTAATATTAACATTATTTATTTCATTAATTCTTGAAACAATCATAATTATGAGATTTCTTTTTCTATGGATTAACATAAAATACTTTTAAGCGAGAAAACAATAGCATAGAATGACAATTACTAATTAGCATATTTTACATATCAAGGAAGGATGAATAATCCAGTGATAAAGTTGTCCATCACCTCGAGCGACGATGTTGTTGTTCGATGACATCGAGTGAAAGCGGCATCTTATCAACCGCCCCGTATAGACAGACTTTTGCGAAAGATGCGGGCCTTGATTATGAAAGGCGTTGCTTTGATGAATGGCCCTCTAATACCCAACTTCGGAAACTGCGTGTTTACCCAACAACATTTTCTCCCAACTTTTATCTGTTATTGCTCCCAAGAGTCATTGTTTTAATCTTATTGAAAACGACTAGGGCCAGAGCATAAATTTTCTAATGCACATTATAGTTAAATAGTATAAGGTCGATGCTTTTAAGAATAAATTTTAAAAGCACTCCTTTTCTATAAAAAGTAATTTACTGTTATCTCACCTTTAAATTATATTCATGATAGCAGAAAGCATCTATACTTTTTAGTTTATTTCTGTAAAAAAATTCTTGGCTCAACTGGAAACATACGAGCACTTTTTATCTCAAAATCTTTTCTGCTATTGAGATTTATGGTGATTAGTAAATATATATTTTGAAGTGTTTTACTGATTACATTCTTCCAACATATTAATTATATATTTGAAGTGCTTCAGTTACAATCATGTATATAAATTAAAGATAATGACAATTAGTTTGAATTAAACCAAAAAAATGAAAAGTAAATGCCGTAATCGCCAAATGTATTTCATACTCAAAAGTTTAACAATAATTTAAAAAAAAATAGCAAATAACAACAAAAAAAGAACATGAAATCTACGATCGCAAATTTCAAGTTACTGTGTGAAAACACTATTATTTTTAATTCCTCATTTATCTTAATTCATTTAAATCATTAACCAGTTTAAACCAATTTGAAAAAACAATGCTGGTAAAAGCAGGTCAACCTTTTAAAAACGCTTCTACTTTCAAAGAAGCATACATAATTAATACAAAACTGGTAAAAGCAAGTAAAAAAATATACGTGATTAAAAGATGTTGATGAATTTTGCCATTCATGCCTTATTTATGCCCGCGACTTCGTACATATGGAAATTTTGATGTGTATGCGAGAGAACTGGCAGCCTGTTAAAAATATTTTTTACAAAAAAAAAAAAGAAAGAAAAACTCTGGTTTATTGCCAAATTTTACCGAAATGGCCGAATCTAGCGCGAATGGCAGCAATAACGCCGATAAACGTTGCAGCAAATTACTGGAAATGTAGAAAAAAATTAATAAAAAAAATGGAATGCAAGCAAAAAAAATTTGATCAAAAATAATAAAGGTAGCCGAAAAGAATAAGTGCAGGAAAAAATAATCAAGGGAAATGAACAGGAAGAATCGAATTACAATAACATAAAAAAATAACGGCAATGTTAACCCAAACAAAATGCTACGGAAAAATTACCCACCTCTCAAGGCACGAAATGGTTGTATGTCAAAGCTTAGCCCACACAACTAACCTAAAGACAATTCATTTATGGTGTGTACCTGAAAGTAAACAAAACAGCAAACCAATTATTCAAAATCGTTTTACGGATTAAAATTTTAAAATTTCCTTTATTGTGTTTTACCTTAGCCGGATGTAAGCAAATAATAGCCAAAAATTGTAGAATCCCGAAAATTTCTTCGGCAATTTTTCGCTTGCTCTTGGCTACAGGAAAAGTACCTTTATTTCAATTCGAAAGTACTTCAGAGTGAATTCGAAACATTTATTAATTAACAATGTTTAATTTTAAATGCATCAAACATTAAGAAAATAAACAGAATCTTTTGAAATATCTGTCGAAAATTTGCTAAGCCTTACTCATTGGAGGTGGGGAAATGAAGAATTTTGGCGATAAAATTAGTTTTTAATTCACCCAATTAACCGGAATAAATATTAGCCTATGTTCTATTATAGATTATAATCTATATCCGTGCTAAATTTCATCCAATTTCCTTCAGCCATTCTAGCGTGATTGACTCACATCATCCATCCCAAACTTTCACATTTATAATGGTAGTATAGATGCACTGCCTACGCGATTTCGAGTTCCAATAATTCGTTGCCTTCAATTATACAAAAACGTCTACACAATACTCAATGGAAGAATAGATATTCTTCCTAGAATAAAAAGATAATATAGGTTTCAGCTAAAATAATTGATACAAAATATTTTTATGACGATTTATAAGCAGTGTGCTTCGTAAAGGCTGGGAGATTTGATTTTTGAATCAGCCACATCTTTGGGAAGTAAAACGCTCCACTCTTGGATATGTGCCTTGCGAAGTTTTGATGCAGATTTACGGGACAACGATCCGCTTCGATCTGGCGCCCAAAATGCCCCCTGCATTTCCAGTCGGGTTGAATGGAGTGCGAAACTGAAAAAAAACAGCAATTTATTATTTTTTAAGGAATTCATGCACAATGGTTGCAGGGGATGATAAGCATTTTCATCCCTAAAAACCCTCTGCACGGACAACCATATTACTGAAAAATGATATCTCGATAATTCTTGTTTCTCATGGTCCCTCATTTAAAATAGAGAACTGTTCGAAATTTCGGATTAATGCCAGCAAACCAGCTGATTTGCGATGACAGTGTACAATAACATTATGAACTGACACTTTTATGATAGTGTTCGAGAACATTTTCTTGGTTGAAAGGGGTCTGAATATATGACAGGAGTCAGATGATTGCAATATACGACACGAGTCCTATTATTATGAATGAGTCATATTATTATGAACATGAGGCGTGTGAGATTGAAATATATGGCATGAGTTAGATTGTAATAAAACCTGGATTCGACAAAAAACCTCACTTAAGCATTGTTGAATCATTTTTTAGCATCTAGTTAGACTCAACTTTCTCGAATATAAAATATATTACATTGAAAAGTTACCCAAAATTGAGATATCTGCGGGTTAAAATGATCGAATAAAGTGCTATTAATTACTTTTTTGATAGATTTCTTTAAGCAATTTTATCCAAAGAATGCCAACTACTTTAAAACATTGTAGTTTAAGGATTTTTTTTACTGAAGCATTTTATGTTTCACGTTTCTAAACAGGGGGTATCACTGCCTAACAGAATGGGATACTTCCATTTCCTTAAATGCTTCCAGTTTCGACCGGACACATTCTAATGTATCGAATATTCTTCCACGTAAGAAATATCTCGCGTGGATCACTTAAATTTATAGCAGCACTACATAGAAGTCTTAATATTCACCAAACTTCCGCGCTGGTTTTCAATTTATTTTAATGATATTAAGGTTCCACTGCAAAGGCTATTTTGAGACGGCCCTATTCATTTTGAAGTGTGTATCAGAAAACGAGGTCCATACCCGAGCTAGTATCCCCTCACCACACCACACCATACCACATCATTTGGAGGACTTTTGAGTTGATGAATTTAACGTGCAACAGATGCCCTGACATGACGGCTCTTCAGATGAAATAGAGTCTCGAACCTGAAACCCTACGGATCACGTGACAAGACCTAACCAATAGCCCACCGCCACCGTCACTGATTTTTAGTTTAGCTACATAAAAGCTATGGATCCGTTTTCGTACTCCGCTCATCACTAAGCCCCTTATTAAGTTCTTTTCGGTCGATTTAAGGACTTAGTTTCAGCTTAAAGCAAGAGTAGAGGACTTTAACAGATATGTTTAGTTCAATTTAGTCAGAACTATTTTCTCTAGTACGGTTTCATCACAGATTCGAATATTTTTTCATGCAAACTCAATGTTTATTTTTAAAAAATTTATAAATCCATTGTTCTTTGTTATAATTGCGAATTGCATCAATTAGTTATCAATGATCAGTTTAATAGTTTTGGAATGATTTTAGTTCCTAATAAAATGAGCGAAATAGATCTGTTACTTATAAATAAGCAAGTAATATAAAAAAATTAAGTCACTTCTTATAGTGGTCAATCGAGAAAATTTTATTTTAGTTACTTTTTAAATAACTACAATTAATATAAATAATTGATCAAAGAATCACTGACTTTCGCCAGAATTGAACTCGCATTCTTCACCTTCAGGTGAAAAATAGTGAAATCCTTGCCATGTACCAATTGAGCTACTGCTTGTAGATTTCAATCTTCCTTACAAACTTCTCAAACCCTGTTTAAAGTAATAAAAATGAATTAAATTTAATAAATGAATTAGTAATGGAAAAACTGTATTAACATCAAGTGTCATCCCCTACAAGTTTAAAAAAATGTATTTGAACTGGAGTTGATGAGTAAAAAGTATTTTATTAACAATTGAAAATTTGAACAAGATGAATATAGGAGTATGACGAGCTAATAGTAGGAATTGAAAAAAGAAAACCACCTTAAATATAATGACTTAAAGTAAAATAGGAAGAGATGCTTTAATTCCTTCATATTTTGTCCTCAAATTTGTTTTTGTGTTTTTAGTACTTCAAATAATTCGTTTAAAATATTGAAACATTTCTGTAATCATTAGTTATTGTGTATTATGAATTATGTTCTAATAAATAATATTCGGCATGCAAGTCTTCCCAAACTTTAACATTTGGTAATCTGTATCTAGTATTTTTAACAATTAGTGGTAAGTAACGCAAAAAATTCCTAAAACTGCTTATAAAGGAATTTGCATGGTTCATAAATTAGGGAAAAATCTAAGTGAAATAAATTCCCTTATGAACTTCTGTAAACAAAAAAGCTGCTGTGATTTAAAGAAAAAATATTTATTGTTGCTTTTGTTTTTTATTTCTGACATTTCATTTTTCTAAAAAGAATCGTTTTTAAACAAATATTTTTGCATTATATTTATTTTTTGGAACAATCCAAATCAGAAATCGCCTTATCGATCGCCATTTCGGAAATTCTTCAAATTAGCCCTTTCCTCATCGGTGTTGCCCGTGTTTACCTCAGTCCATTAATCATCCCCGATGCACAAGCGAAATTAAATTCCATTTCGAGACAGAAGACTGCCCCTAAACGTTTCGACTGTAGAACTTTTCCCCAAACAAGCATTCACTTTCAGACATTTCAGACATTTTTAGACATTTGCAATAAATTTTCCTCGTTGAAAGGCATCCCCAAATCCCGCAGCACCTCAATTTCTTAGTATTTTATCCCCTTCTGGCGCTCGAGCATAAAGAGTGCATTCCATGACTGGGATAACAATTGACCGGCAATACGCCTTGTTCTCTGTCTCCAGTATAAAGCGCTAGAATGGACGAGGTATGGCCTTTACGGAGTGTTTGACTATTGAGTTGGCCGTTGTGATTGCGAAGCTGATTCATGGTTACACAAAAGACGGTATGGATGAGCGGGATTTGGGAATTTCTGATCACTAAAGGGATAGTTAGAATCGGTATTCGTATAAATTATAATAAGGGAAAGCTACCTTATGTTTAATTTTGACATGACTGCAACAACTTTGAGCTAATTATTTTGTGCATTCGATTCGGATCTAAATGAAAAGAAAAGAAAAGGAGAAGAAAAGCTTGTTTAAGTATTGAATCTATTTTTTCGGAACTTATGACATTTCTTGATGATTTTTAAAAATTTTTTTTAGAAATGAAAATTCTTAGCTTATAGAATCTGCGCAGCAATTAATTTAATCTGCCACTGGTGATATATCTTTAGATAATTTTACTCTTCTGTTCTACTGTATGATACTGTATGAAGAAACTAAATTCATAGCAAATAGTTGTAAATAAGAATAGATTTTAGTTCACATTTGAACATTCACACAGAAATAAAAAATATCTAGTATTCATGTATCTGGGTAAGAATACTATTCTAAATGATTTTCTTCATTCAAAATATAAAAGTTAAAGAAACGGCTAGAAAAATTGGTTATTTTAAGAAATATCATACAAAGTGTCAAATAATAAAATAATAGTTTTCTTAAAATCAAACTGGTTTACATATTTGTTTATATATATTCGATTAGTCATTAGCAAAACAAAAAAGCGTTTGCATTACGAAAAATCTCGAATGGAAGTAGAATTGATAGGCATGACTAATACTAATAATAACAAAATTATTTTATTTTGTATTCATTCGTGAAACGGTAGCCGGGCACAGTACAAGCGAAAAATCGCCAAATATGTAAAACTCCGCTAAATTCCTTACAGCTATTTTAAAGGGAACAATCGTCAAATAATATAGAATTCAGCCCAATTTTTTGGCGACTTTTCGCTTGCGCCCGGTTAACAGAAAAGTACTCACAAAACAAATATTTTGTTTTATGTATTAAATAAAATATTAAGAAGCAATTCATTCAAATACTTCTCCAACATCAGTCATAAACAAAAACAAAATTACATTTAATAAAATCCCAATCTTCAACATGCTTTTCCTAATTCTTGAGGAAATTATATATATATAT
>JAOUZG010042215.1:135073-147010 GCA_026289955.1 Argiope argentata
TTAAGATCCCTAGTTGTGTAAAGATTAACAGCTGCTCGGAAGGACTAAGTCTTCATACCTTTTGCGATGTCAGCAAAGTTGCACACAGTACAGTTGTATTTTTGAGAAATACCTTGGGAGAAGTATGTTTTATAGAGTCCTGAAAATAAGTTATAGTGATAGAATGCTTAAAGTGAAAATATAGATTTTAGCTAAAGGCGTACGTAACAATATTGAATTAGCCTATTAAGGAAAATTTTGTAAAAACACATAACTGATACAATGACTTTTTGGTATCTTTTCCTTCATACAGATTATATTAAAAAAACTATTTAAATTTGCAATCTACATATAACGACTAATGTTCATATCCCTATTTTACATAAATTTACATTTATCGAACAGGATGTAAAATTTTAAAAAATATCAAATTCGGTAGAAACATTTTTTTAAATATACAAATGCATAAATTTTGTTTTGTAGTCTGACTTCAATATCAGATATAATTTGTCTTTCAATTTCAGCATTATTTTAAAAGTTGTAATTTACAATAAGAAAAGTAACAAAATAATTTTGTTTCTTTAAGATATTAAACACTTGTAATTATTAAATTCATTAAATTATTTGATCGAGATTCCCTGTAATTTATTTCTGATGGCCTTTAAATAAAATTTTTATAGGAGTTTATATCAGGAATTCATCTACTATTTTAATCAACTTATACAGCAAATTTCTTTTTAAAATTTCCCACAATTTTAAAAGCAAATTTTTACAAAGAGAAAGTCTATTTTAGATGGACACATTCATTTTAAATTCAGAATTCTCTCAAATGCTCTAATAATTTTCTTTCATATTTCCATCTATTGGTTTGTACTTTTTCTTAATTGTAAACTTCAAAATTACAAAAAATGCAATGGTTTAAATGAATTTAATTTGATATGAGATGTTGTTATCACAATTACAGTTCTGTAACAAATTTGGGCTTCAAAATACATATTTGATATACATTGAAGTGACAAAAGTCATGGGATGACTGTTAATATCGTGTCGATCTTCCTTTTTCCTGGCGAAGTGCAACAACTCGACGTGTCATGGAGTCCACAAGTCGTTGGAAGTCCTCGGCAGGAATATTGAACCATGCTGTCTGTATAGACGTCCATAATTGTGAAAGTGTGAATGGTGCAGGAGTTTGGGCACGAACGGACCTTTTGGTGATGTCCCATAAATGCTCGATGGGATTCATATCGGGCGATCTAGGCGGACAGATTATGCACTGGAATTGTCCGGAATGTTCTTCAAACCAATCGCGAACAGTTTTGGCTCGGTGACATGGCGCATTGTCATCCATAAAAATCCCATCGTTGTGTGGGTACGTAAAGTCCATGAATGGCTGCAAGTGATCTGCAAGCAGCTGAACATAAACATTTCCAGTCAATGATCGGTTCAGTTGCACCAGAGGACCGAGTCCATGCCCTGTAAAAACAGCCCACACCATTATGCAGCCAATACCAGCTTGAACAGTGCCTTGCTGACAGTTTGGGTCCATGGCTTCGTGGGGTCTGCGCCGCACTAGAACTCTACCATCAGCTCGCAACAACTGAAATCGTGACTCATCTGACCCCGCCACGGTTTTCCACTGGTCTAGGGACCAGTCGATATGCTCACGAGCCCAGGAGAGTCGCTGCAGGCGATGTCGTGCTGTCAGTAAAGGCACTCGAGTCGGTCTTCTGCTGTCATAGCCCAAGGAAGACAAATTTCGCCGCACAGTCATATCGGACACGTCCTTCGTACGTCCCACATTGATTCCTGCTGTTATTTGACGAAGTGTTGCGTTTCTATTAACATTGACCATTCTACACAGACGTCGGTGGTCTCGGTCGTTAAGTGCAGGTGGTCGCCCACTGCGCTGTCCATGATGGGATGGGATGCCTGAAATTTCATACTTTCGGCACACTATTGGTACTGTGGATCTCGGAATGTTAATTTCACTAACGATATCCGCAATGGAATGACCAATGCGTCTAGCTCCAACTAACATTCCACGTTCAAAGTCTGTTAATTCTCGTCGTGCCGCCATAAATCACGAAAAACCTGTTCACACGAATAACTTGAACACAAATGAAAGCTCTGGAAAACGAAATGCGCAATTAGACTTTTTCGCTGCGATACTACTGCCATCTGTATATTTGCATATTGCTATCCCATGACTTTTGTCACTTCAGTGTATAGTGTCCAAAAATGTATGGTCGATGTATGATGTAAAGTGCCAAAAATACTTGTTTGATTTTTCTGAAAATTGTATATTAATCGTTAAACCCCCCTCCCACCAAATATCGCTTTTTAGATTCTGAAAAAAAAAAAAAAAAAAACGCTAGATACAAATTGAAGATCTAAATTTCCTGAGCATTGTCCACCATTACCCTTCAAGAGAATCATGGGTTTCACCAAAACAAATAATTTAAGAAAGAGGAAAAAATTAGGATTAAAATGAAATCTGCTATGCATATTTTAATGTATCATATCAAAGCATAATTTTTTGAACGGTCAAGCATCACGTGCTCGTGCAAGTTAAATTATATTTTCATTCATTTTGATTGTTTCGTCGAATCAGTCACTTTAGTATTGCAAACGATCCAAAAAACTTTATCCCGCATTTATTGTTTTAAAAACGATCACATCTCTTATTTATTTCATTTCATATAATCATGTGCTCAGAATGACATTTTTCCAGGTTTTATTTTCTGTAGTCATTAACTTATTTTTTTTAAATCAGGCCTTTTGTAAAAGCAGTTTTAACACGTTATTAAAAGCTGATTTTCTGAGATGTTGGTGCAGATAATAATTTTTTTTTCTTCTATGGATTTTTGTTGACACCTAAAACCTCACTCCAAAACCTCATCGTGTTCTGACATGATAATAGCAGCTTTATTAGAGAATATGCAAGAATAGGGAGAACCACTTCCCTTAGTTTTAGAAACCTTTAAAATTGGGTTTTCTATATAGTAATTAATAAATAAGATTTTTTTTTCTTCATAATATTTTAAAAATAAGATCTTCTTCTCCATTACAATGCCTTTTCTTCAAAATTATGAAAAAGTGAAATTATACTATATATTTAACGATAAAGAGAAATACCATAAGGATATTTATTATTCTTTAGATAAGTATAAATGAGTCGAAACCTTCCGGATTCAATTACAGTAATTTAATTTGATTTATTCCTTTCAGCAATGGCTCTAACTATCATTTAAGTCACTTTTATTAGCGCATGAATCATAAATGCAAATTAAGAATTAAGTTTTTAAAGAAAGCGCGGCAAATAGACTCGACTCGTTAAAATGAATGATGATAGTTAAAAAATAATGGTAATTACCACGACAGTCATCCGTTGATTATGGGGCGAGTCTAATGAAAATAACGTTTGAATAAATGTTTGTTACTCGGGCACTTTGTTGCCAATCTGAAGCTCCAATTTATACTGAGTGGGTTTTAGGAACAGATTAAATATTCTTTCACAAAAATGCTTCGAAAAGAATTTAATGATCAGGTAATTCAGAAATAATTTCTGCAACGCAGGATATGCATAGCTTTCCATAACAGATGTGATTTTTATTTGACATGGTAATATATAAATAAAAAAATATTATTGATAATTGGATGTCCTTGATTATTAATCACACATTTTCCGTTACTTAAATATTAGACCGTTGATCTTTACCAATGAGCCCCCAATGAATTGCTAAACCTCCAACAATGGCAAAAAACCTCTATTATTTTAAAAATTGTTCAAACCTTAACTGTCGTTCACCATCTTGTTGGTTTCGTTGGCATTGACAGTTTATCGCCAATTTTGAATCCGTCGCCAATGAGTTACTAAACAGTTGGCGACCGTTGGCGTCAACGGTCTAATACGTAAGCACCTATTTTCCATTTTATTTAATTACAGTTTACTCATATTCCTATTTGAGGACGAATTCCTTCAATTTAACTCTCCATTAAATGTTTGCTGTCTCTTAAATCCTCTTCATATATTTTACATTCTTTTTTTTTAAACTGTGAGTTTGAGATTCGTTTTTTTTAACTGTCTTTATTGATCTCCAGGAAAATATTCATTGACCAGAGAGTCTATTGAAGTTATATATCCAAAAGATTGAGCTAATCTTGTACTGTGTCTATGTTGGCATTCGGACAAGGATTATTTATAATCATCTAGAAAGAAATCTGAATTTTTAGACGACAGTCCGTAGTATTCTTATTTGCCTATTTTAAGTTCTATAATGTAGTAATTTTTAATACCAAACGGGCGATCGGAAAACTGATGAGCAACGAAAATAAAAATGACTTACTCACCTCGCCTGCGATCGCTCTTTTCGCACCGAAATGAAGTAACATCTAACGTATATATTAATATTGATGAAAGTTATTATGAAATTAAATTGAAGAGAGCCGATCTGAAAAATAATAAAACTTTTAATTAGTTGCAATTATTTACAGTATTATATACATGATTTCTAGTATAAACATATGCGATGGAGTTTTTACACCACACATCGCAAAGTTCTTCGAAGTCAAAGTTCCGATTTCGTTTCCAATAATTCCAGGAGTTTAGTTGTCTCAGTAGTAGTGGAAGTGCTTTTCCTGACAGATATAACGTGGTGAATGGATCTTCTATTGAAATTCTAAACATCCTCTAAAATTGCACCCTTTAAGTTGAAAATGATTTTGATGATTATATTGACTTGTCTTTTACAATATTTTGGAAATAAAGTAATGTATGCAGAATAATATAAAAATGCGTAAAAAATGTATGCAGAATAATATAAAAATGCGTAAAATAATGTGTACAGATAATATAAAAATGCGTAAAATAATGTGTACAAATAATATGAAAATGCGTAAAATAATGTGTACAAATAATATGAAAATGTATAAAATAGTGTGTGCAAATATTATGAAAGTGCGTAAAATAATGTGTACACATAATATGAAATTGCATAAAATATGGCGTGAAAATAACATGAAAATGTGTAAAATAATGTATAAAAATTAAAATTTAAAATATCGCAGTTAAAAAAAGTTAATACAGTATGAGTGAATACCCTGTTTTGCATATGATGCATACTGTAACCGCACTTAATGAAGAATTAAGAGTTTTAAAATAACTAGTTATAACCAACTCACATTTCTACTGTTGGGTAAATTAATATCCTAATATTAAATTCCAATTCAAACGTTTAAACATTCAATGAAATAAACAAATATTCCCAATTATTAACTTGTTTAACTGTTTCAAAGTAGAAGAAACAATGATAAAAAATAATATAAATTAAATAGAAAATATTTTTTAGGAATAATGATGAAGTGGGAATAATTTTTAAATGAAATTTAGGGAAACAAAATCCAACAAGGAAAGATATAGAAAAGGTAATAATTGGCATATATTTATTTATCACTAATGATATTAATTTTTACCATGGAAAAAATAGAATAATTGTAAAATATTAATTTCTGCTTTTACGTGCCTCGTTTTTTTTTTTTTTTTTTTTGCATAAATGCCATATTTTGGAAAGTAAGAACAGTGGCATTCTTTTCAGACGGAGAGTAAACTGGACAATAGCATACGGGAAGTAAACATGAAGTAAACTGGACAACCTAAAAAAAAATGGGGTCAAGACTTGCCGCGTCGGGGAAGTGTTTCCCCATTTTTTTAGACCTCCACCGCAAAAAGAAATATTATAGTGATAAAAAGTAGGAAAGTGGAATCAGTTTGAATTGGCATTTATTTCCAGAATTTTGAAGCAAAATTAACACTTAAGGGAAAATTAATAATTGATATTCCCCTGGAACCAGATTATGTGCCATCTATTACCTGTTCGACAGGAAGTTGCTTTTTTTTCCTTTTTGCCTATAAACAGCTCTCTGCACACGGGTTTAGAAGATTTTCTCCATATCGAATCTTAATCTGCATTAAAAAACAACTGCATTGGAAATGGGGAGGAAGGGGGTGTTCGATAAAGTATCGAGAATCGATTTATTGCTTTTTTCGTAAATAAGGGAGGAAAATCGTTCTACTGACTACATGGATTTTATTTTAAAGATTTTCGATTCAATGGTTTATGCAAAGCATTCCCTCTGTTCCGTAATAAGAAAATGAATAATTGGTTCGAAAGATTTCTTATAAAGCATTTACATATTTTATTTTAGATAGATATGTTAGATAGATAGATATGTTAACGTAATTTTTTAAAGAAAGTAAGACGTAGAAGAAATTAGCAGCATGTAGAATTAATAGGCTGAATACTTTTTATTGAACATTCATCGTACATATAAAAGGTGTTCCAAAATTAACGCAAGATTTGAATTTCAACCATTTATGCAGTAAAACGTTGGCAAATTTATTGCAAAACCATCTGACAGCCGATATCTAAGGCGTAGTACGTTACACGATAAAACAATGAATTTTCATTAGTGAACAATGTTTCAAAAATAATAAAAGTATGACGGCCACAAATCGAAAATTTGAAAATTGCCTCTTTAGATCATGTGATGTAACACCATTGTATTTCTTTTTTATGTGGTTATTTGAAGTCAAAGATCTATACCAACAAATCCACAAGCCTACCACATGTCCCACCCTTACATTGAGAGAGAAAATTCAAAAATGTATCAACGAAATTCAGCCACATTTATGCCCAATTGTCAAGGAAAATTTCGATAAAAGAACTTGTATTTCGATAAAGAATTCGTAAAGACAGTGGGAGCCATTTATTCTATGCGTTATTACATATATAACTCCATCCTGTTTTTTTTAACAATTCAGTAAAAATAAAACAATTTAAAGTAAAAAAATTGTGTGTATTTATTTAATTAAAATTTGCGTTAACACATTCGATTGTGTAATGTTCCATTTTTATTAACCCTGAACTATCAGCCGTTAAATGTTTTTTTTAATAGCGTCAACCATACGAATAGTGGAAATTTCAAATCTTAATTTTGGGACACCCCTTATAAGAGCTCTCCTTGTTTTAAAAATTAAAATTGCCAGGTGAGACAATTTTTTTATTACCATATGTATTTATTCCTAATTTTAGAATCATTTATTAAGGAAATTATTTTGTCCCTTGAAAAGACTGATTTTATTTTTTATAGGCATAAGAGCCTTGCGCATTTTTGAAATTGGAGATTTTCTGAACCTTTAATAAAAATGTAGGCGAAAGTTTTCAAGCAATTTGCAGAAAAAAATTGCATTTAAATTGAAAATTCGCTAAAAAGGGGAAAATTACCGCTTACCAACAAATGCAAATGACACATGTTGATAAGTGATTGGTTTCGGGACTGCTCATTATTTCAAAATCAATGTCATAGGTGTTATGGCTCTTTTTATAACTGATTTGAGGACAAGCAATTTTTTTCTCCTCACGAAAATCTGAAGAAACACCATCAGGATCGACGTTTTCCTTCTGTATGGGCAGCCATAAAAGCTGCGGAGGTCTCTTTGAAGGCAAAAAAAGTTTACAGTTTGAGTTTGAAGACTTGAAAAAAAAAGGGATAAATTCATTACGTGTAATAGAGAATAATTTGTGAAAAACCAAAAAATTTTGAGGATAAATGTCAGTAATTATTTTTTATTGATTTATGTTCATTCGATTCCTACTATTAGTTCACATTTTTCTTACATATATGCATCTTGTGCAAATCTTTAGTCGTTAACAAAATATTTTTTATTCATACACTCAAATTAAAATACATTTTTTTTTTAATTTGTACTGGATGACTCTCGATATTAATACAGATTTTTCTCATATTAACTTCTTAAATGAATTTAATTAGTTTTTAATACTTTAAATAGAGTTTTAGCAGTTTGTAATGAAGATTGAAATCAACAGGCTATAGCTCAATCGGTAAAATGCAGAAGATTTTAATATTTTTCACATGAAAGGGAAGAATGCGAGTTTAATTCTAGCGAAAATCAATCATTTTTAGATAAATTATTTAGATTCATTGTAATTTTTCAATATAAATATAACTAAAATAAAAAATTTCTTTGTTGATGTAAAAGGAATTGACTTAATTTTTTATATTACTAGTTTTTCAGAGAGTTGTCGCATACTTCTATATTCAAACTATTTCTTTTCTAGCTTTCTTCAGCAAAATATATGAATTTTTTATGTTAAAGCAAATTTTATAAAAACCAAATGAATAATTCTTTTAGTTTAATGTTTATAAAAAATCGTTTTTGTGCTTATTGTACCAGTTTTATTCCAATCTATACTTAAACTAATATTTCAGCTCACGGATGAAACGTGATATCTAAATTTCTAATAATTTTATACTGTGATTTTATAAAATCAGTATCAATTTTTTTTGTATATGAAAGTTTCTATTAATTTCATTGGCGATATTTTAAAATTTATTTTTCAAATTTTATTAAAATTCAACTTGATAAGCTCTTAATTTTGAAATTTTGTTACTTTTTTATAATAGGATAAATATTTGAGTAACACTTTATATTATCTTATGGATATGTTAAACCAAAGACCCGTTTTAAATGAACTTTGTGATATGCTCACTTGAAAAAGTTCTTTGGTTTAAACATAAGGTTTTAAGATAAGGTCTAAGTATATTTCTAAGTCAAGAATTTTCGAATAATTTAATTCTCTCACTTTGACTTTGTCTTTAGTCTCTTAATTTCATTTTTTTTTTGCAAGGGGAAAAATTTTCAGAATATAAATTTATGGAGACAAATGCAAATATTTGTGGCTTTTCACAGAAATCAGACAGAAGATCATCACAGAAAGACTTGGAACATTATTGAATAAAAGCCACTCACTTTCTCAAAAAATGATGAGTTTTTGACAAGTTGAAAAAAAGTGTCAGCTTCCTAAAATTAAATCATGACAGTGAATCGTAAATGGATGTCGTTTCAGCCAGAGCAGCTTTAAGCAGATAAATATATGAAATAAAAGCATTTTTAATTTAATTTTTTCTTTTTTCTTTTTTTTTCTTTTTTCTTTTTTTTTGCATTTAAAACATTATTTTTGAATTTAATTTCTGTGTTTTTAATTTTTCAGCTAAAAGAAATTTTTTTTTTTTAAAAAAAATTTACATCAATAATTTCTAGATAAATCTTTCTTAAACTGATTGTCTCTGTTTGGATTTAATTTTCAAATATTTTTAAGTTTTTGCCTCATAAATAGAAGCAACAATCTTACGAATGAGTTTGAAAAATTAATTTAGTATGAAAAGTTTTTAACAAATATTTCCAACACATGCTTGAAAACAATTTCCTAATACTTGCATAATATATTTGTAAAACTTACAAAAAACTGAAGATATAACATATTTTATAAATGTTGCAAAAGACTTTCCAAAATTTAAGCAAGTAGGCAAATATAATTAAACTTAATAATAAGGATATAAATGAGAAATATTCTGATTTATATTTATCAGCCATCTATAAAAAAGAACTATATTAATTACAGATACGTTTATATACAGCAGTTGAAAAAGACAGCGTTCGTTCTTTGAATTCGTGATAAATCTTTTTACAAATAAGCTTAAGTTTCCGAGTTCAAACAAAACATGATTCTTAATTAATTGCTAAGTTCGTGAAGATTAAAAAATTCCCTCAATTGGGGTTGGAAAAGTTTCAAAATTTTTATATCAGACATTTCGATTTTTTTTGATAAAGGGTATGGTCTTTTTAGGGAGGCACCTTGAAATAAGGATAAGATACTTGCGTAGTGGTTGTATCTTGGCACCTTGGAGGGTACACTAATATGGGGGGGGGGTAGGCTCCTTCCAGCGTTGCTGGAACGTACTTCCTACCGGAAGGGTTGTACCGTGGCCAGTGATGGCCCTTCGATCTCAACCACAGTCCCCGCCAATGTTGCCGTTTTGTTAGTTTCATTCAGTTTTATTGTTTATTCCGTGTGTCTACGGCCTGGTAAAACTTAATAAAGGGCGTGTGATTTATCGAATTCATGACTAGCCGATAGAGTGCATGGACTCGATTCATCTGTGAGTGCGTGCGGCCAAGTATTTGGAAATTAACTGATGATGTTGCCAGTTGCCAAAAACAGAGCCCCCAAAATATTCTTAAGAAATACCATAAACTCCCGAATAACCGGTTCGCTACTTCCGTATTATACGGCCCATTTTTGGTTGTTGTCATATTTAAATGAGGGGGGCAAGGCATTGTTCTGGCAACATTGCCAAGGCATTGGCAGCGGGCGTCTGTTAAGATTCTCCGACCAGTCATATGCAAAATATAAGTTGTGACATGGAAAGAGCAGAGTTCTGCTCGCTGTTCTTTGTTTTGTCAAAGTGGAATTGACCTCAAATGTTGTCGATGTCTCTGATTATAACTGCACAGTACGTACATTATTTGTACATTGTTCTTGTGGGGTGCTTCACGTTTCTTTAAGGGTACCATAGTGAAGATTGTGGAATTTATGTTAAAATGGGAACAGTTTATGCACTTCAACTTAATTTTTTGCCAATAAATTCCCTGAAACGTGCAGTAAGGCATATAATATATAAACTACCAGTACATATATACACTCCCAGTACAGATCCCTATATTTTATCTCGATATGCAACTTACAACTCTTCCCATGATTCACCGGACCATGTATACATTCTACTTTGCTCGTCACATTCGATTGAATAGCCCCTTTTTACAGGGGGGGGGGAGACATTCACATAAAGAACAGAAGAAGAAAAACCATGCCCAAACCGGGACTAGAACCCGGAACTCCCAGATCACAAGAAAGACGCTCTACCTCTGTTCCAGGACGCCGGAAAACATCATCTTCTTTTCAGTTTATGTTGTTGTTTTCAAAGAAGTTGTAGCCATTTTCATGCGAAATAGAATATATATATTTAAAATTTTGTTTTATTTTTCTTGAATTATATTTTACTTTATTAGGTGGATGAGCGTGGAGTCTGAAAAAACGTTTTCCCCAATGCCAAGATGTGGTTTGCTTTCAATCGGTTCGCTTTATTCTGTTTCATTCAGCCCTTCGTACTTCTGGGAGTTCATTCGTGAGTGATTCTTTTTAATCTTAATCTCGTTTTTTAAATCTTAATCTTTAAATCTTAATCTCGTTCTTAGTTTCCGTTGATTTCATAGAAATATTATTATCATAAAAAGAGAATAATATTTAAGGAAAGTTAATTGAAATTTTTTTTAAATGGAGAAACAAATAATAAATATTTATAAATATATATGACATTTTACATAAAATTTAGAAACAATCATCTTTAATCGTGTATGCATTAATACTTGAATTGATGATTAGTTTTTATTGATTAGAAGTTTTAAATTCTCTTTTAATATCTGTTGGTATTCATATATTCCTTTTAAATTTACCATTCACCAACTTGTGCACATTTTAGCATATATAAATTTCAAAAAATGCTGCAGGCATTTAATACAAAAGGTGATTCTGCATTGACACGGGAAATACAGATTACCAATATTTTTGAGTGCATGTTTAATTTATTTAATTCTGCACGTGACATTTAAATCTAAAACTAATATAATGCGCTGCATGCAGATATACCCTAGAAAGTTTTCTAAGCAATAACAGAACGATTATTTTTTCATTAGGTTAAAAACTATTTTTCGCATCTTTACAATTTTCGACACTGCCACGAAACTTTCTATTTTTATATTATCTTAAAATAAAAAACAAGTAATATAAAAAACCATTTTTTAAAAAATCAATTCTTCTAAGATTAACAAATAAATTTTTTATTATAGTTACTCTTTATTAAATAATTACAATAAATATAAATATGTATAGAAATATGACAAAATCACAATATTAAGAGAAAAAATAGGAAGCGAAGGAGATTTCCATTCTCCTTTCTATATATGGTGCTGGAACTCGCAACCCAAGGGATGCGAATGAAACATCATGTCAACCAGACCTTCCCAAACTGACAATTACT
>JAOUZG010042225.1:0-11082 GCA_026289955.1 Argiope argentata
TCTACAATTATATATATATATATATATATATATATATATATATATATATATATATATATATATATAATACAGTGATTGAACTTATAAATTAAAACAAATATTGCCTATTATAACGAATAAAATCTGAGTCATTTCTTTGAAAAAGCATATCTCTGAATGCGTAAGAATTGAAGAAAGTGAAGAGAAAAAAATTCTTACTATTTGAAAATCTCTCTCAGCTTGTACCAGTAATGTCAACACGTGGAGAAAATCCAGTAAACAAAATTTTGAAAGCTTTGGATTTAAGATATATAAGAAACCAATGATAGTGCACCAGACATGTCTGGGAAATTCAATGGTCTACAGCACAGGTTAAGAAAAATTTCATATATGCGTTATATGTAGAATATTACATTTCTTGTTCTTTTAATTTGTCTATTTCAAACCCACAGATTTTATTATTTTATTATCATCTTCTTTTATAAATAATATAATGTAGGATATTTTGCAACTGCGCTTTTCTTCCATGAAAGAAGCGGTAAAATGATTGCTTTCTACTGATCCGATCTGACTACTTGAATATATTATGCACATTGCAGAAATATCCAAACAGTCATGTTTTTGAATAAATTAAAAGTTGCATATTAATGATTTCTCTGCATGGGGATACATTATTTTAAATTCATTAAAAAGCTCAATTTTTCTACTTTCTACTTTGATTCTACTTTCATAATATCAGGAATTTTTTTAAATTGTAATTAGGGACTATAAAATTGTTCTTCCAAGATTTACTATAAAACAAACTGATCATTGTCATTTTCAATCAGCCAAATCCGATTTTAGAATGGCAATTAATTACCTGTTTCCTGATACTTCAATCTTGCATCTAAAGGAAACATTCACAAAACAAGAATAACTTATTTAATTACATATCTTAATCACATTGAAGAAAGACCTACTATCTGCATATGTAAATCAATTAGAAACACTGAAAGATACCTATACTCCATATTTGCATGACTATAATGTTAATGCGAAAGTATAATATCAGCTACAATAAAAGAAATTGTTAGCATAACAGGGTAGAATACCTGCTTTTGAAGTTTTATAAGATGCAATAGATATTTTCAGAGCATTCATTAACTCAAAAAAATGTTAACCGGTTTTCTTGTAATCACATGCATTGCTGATCGTTTTCAACTATGAAATATTAGAACTTTGATATACATAAATAAAAATGTATTTTCAGTTGAATAAATATTCTTAAATATTGTAGAAAAAAATAATTTTAATTTTACAAAAAAATTTATGTCTAAAATTCATCCCTTTATTATATTGTAATTTTCTTAATATTGCTTTAAAATTGTGATTGTTTTTTTTTTCAATCATAAAAGAAATTTTATATTTTAAAGAAGTGGTATTTAAAAGATTGAATTTAGTAGAAATTTTTATTCTCATGATTTATAGGTTTTAATTTATATCTCTTAATTTTTTTAGTCTTCAATTTTCCATGCCTTGAATATTTTTGAATAGACGTAACCAAATTAATGTAACATTTATTTTAATTTTAATTTGTGACTGCTGTAAATTAAAGAAATTTCTTTCATCAAATTAACAATATGCGCTACCGTACCAAATTGATTTTTGGGGGGAATCCATTGCATTTACTTAAACAATAAGGATTCATCCTCCTACTTTAAGGTCCTTGACTTTCGATGGTATGGTTTGGATCTAGATCTAGGAATAACTGATGAGGTTTATATTTATCAAATGTATGCATTCTCTTTCACGAGCTAACTTTCAATAAAAATGAATGAGGAGAGAGCTGAAAAATAATATCTAAAATAAAATAAAATAATAACTAAATAAATTAAAATAAATAGTAATTTTAATTCTCTCTATGTAGTTATATATCAATATTTTGAAAAGATGAATGAGTTAAAAAGCCCAGAATTACTGTAAAACAGTTGAAATATTTTCTATTTCATTATTATATTTTAATTAGTTATAAATATGCTATAAAAAGTTAAAACTGAATTTTAAAAAAACCTCATTAAAATTTAATAATTATGAAAAATTGATTTTTACACTTGAATATTTTAATTAATCACTATTAAACAGATTTCTGTTATTTCTCATTTTGTCCTTTTGTTCTACAATAAATATCTTACAAAACTAATATCCAGATTTCAAAATATCGAAAATAGTTTATTTCTTTTTAAAACGTGATAAAAGAAGAAGAAGAAAATAAGCCTTATTATTGTAAAAGCAAGTAATCATAAAGGTGTAAATGAACTTTTATATGCCCATTCAAAATGGAGGAATGAAAGAGTTAGTTAATTTAATTATTTAAACACACGCACGTACATATATATACTATACACTTTTTCGTACTTTATCAATCATCTATCATCATTTTTAATAAAATAAAACATATTACGCATAAATAATCAACATATGCAATATTATAAGCTACATATATAATGTATATTTTGTACATATTATGAAAAATATAGGACATAAATTATCTAGAGCAAAAAAACTAACAAATTCATAAATTTGCAGTTTTTTTAGCATATAAATATTTTAGTTCTAAAATTCCCTTAGTTTCAAAGCATTCACCATACCATTTAGTTACTTTAGAAATATTTATGTGGCCTGTAGAGAAATTAATTCAAATGACGTTAATCTTCTATTCCTCACTTATTAGAACATACACATAAAGTTTAGTTATTTTGCGCTAGGCTGTGAATCTTTATTCCTTGCAGGTGAACTATGTTTTAAAAATTTGAATAGAAACAAAACATTTGTCACATTTCCAACACAAATAAATGTTTCGAACAATAGGATTTTCAATGAACCATG
This sequence comes from Argiope argentata, assembly GCA_026289955.1. NCBI lineage: Eukaryota > Metazoa > Arthropoda > Arachnida > Araneae > Araneidae > Argiope > Argiope argentata. Next base: position 2,845 of record JAOUZG010042225.1, read on the forward strand.
CGCTTTTAAATGAGTTCATAAAGTTCTCGAAGAGAAATCTTCAAAATTGCGATTTTATTTGTGATTAGTGATTAAATTATAAGTAATTGAGTTCGACACAAATTTCGGAAAAAAGTATTTTAAACTATGATAATATTTTAAAAGTAAATGAGGGATAAAATAAATTATCCAGTATTTATCGTTGTATGATCATTTTAATTTTTAAAAAAATGTTTAGCGATTCTCTTATATGCTTATTCCATAAATCACTATTAATAATTTATTTGGTATTGACAGTTTTAGAGCTTCTTAAATGATAGCACTCATTCAATTAATATTACGACATGTTATCATATATAATTTTTCAAACCTCTTTAAGCTGCCATTAACAAATTCTCTCGCTATCTCATCTTAATTAATATCAATCAAAATATCAAATTTCATACTTCAAGGCAACTTTTTATTTTTATATTTTGTATTTCATAATTAGCCGATTGCTAATTTATATGATGTATAATTTTATTCAATACAAATAAGCAGAATATTTGCTTTCACAAATTTCAATTAAAAGGTTTATTTTTATTGATACATAAAATTAATCCTTTAATTAATAATACTAGTGTATCTCTATAATAACATTACATACTAACATGAATAATATTAACAAGAATATTTTTGAATTATACATAATAATTTGAATTAATTTCCCTTGTGAGCAATTAAGGTTTATGTTAAATAACAAAAAAGAAAGAACTAATTATGTAAAACTCAAAAAATTGCATACCATTTTATGACTAACATAATGACACGTTTATGTTTAAAAAAAATGCATAAATTTTCAAAAATTGTAGATTACCTTTCTTTTATTTAGACACTGCAGTTGGAAATATGCAAGTAAAATATTGCCCTTTAGTTTCAGTAGAATTTTTTTTAAAAATAACATACGTATCTTTTGGTTAAAAAATTACCTTTGAAGCAAAGTGTGAGTTATTTCAAATCATTTAAAGATTATATACCAATTCTCTGATATTTAGGAAAAGCCTTTTTGAAGTACCAAAATTATTTCTAAATAAAATAAATCTATGGCTATATTTCAAATATCAACTAAATTTTTTACCGCTTTTTATTGTTAACTAAATGAATTCCATATACAAATATGTGTTTAGTAATTTGTTAATCCCATAAATACAAAAAATTATAAACATGCAACATTAAAAGTTTTCAGAATCTCTTATTCTAAGAAAATTGCAACCTGATACCTTTTGAAATAGAAAGCGCAAGTGAACATTTTTATTGAATATATTAGAAGCTCTAAGACAACTTTTTAAGAAATAAGCAGCCGAATCTTATACTGTATTTCAGGTTCCCAGAAAACATCTAGAGAATTAAGCATTGTAAACAAGAATATCAATTCAAAGACGTAAATCACTAATAATCGGAAATCAGATAATATCTGTTATTATACAAATTGATTAGAAACCTTTTGCATTGTTCTTAATTCAGTTGAATAAATGAAATAATCGTAGCAATTTCATAATTCTTATAAGATTATAACAACCGCCTCCTTATCAATTAAATTATGCCTTATTATTATAACAACAGCTTATTTATTTTATTTTAATCAGTTAGTTAAATTTATTATTAGCAATTATTAGTCAATTTTTTATTAATAATAATTATAATGTTTTTTGTTGCTATTAAATTATCCAGAAGGAATCGATCTGAGGAAATTTAAAGTAAATTGCATCTCTTAAGTTTAAAAAAGAATCAGCATTTAAATGGAAAATAAATAAGAAATGTTGAGCTATATATACAATATATACTGATAAAGCCTCTAATAAATGTTTTAGGAGCTAATTAGGGATTTAATATCATTTCTGGTGATGCTTAAATTATACTTTCTTTGCTACAGAAGTTTTATGTATTTCACTATTCAGAAGCTCTGATTGAAATGTGCACTTGATCAACAATGCTGATGCATACCGCACAACTCCGACATTAGAGCCATGACCATTATGGGCATTTCATCCCCACACACGCAATTACAGTTTAAAGTCAAACTTCAATACATCATATAAGAATTTCTGTTTTTCATAACATAACATAGATACAACCAGAAGAGATGGAGAAGGAAGCAACTCTCTGACCTACTCACTCTTCACATCACAATCGTAGCCAAATTTCACTTAAATATAAAGGCTTTAGTATATCTCAAATAAGCAATATCAATATATTCACTGATCTAAAGAAACAGAGTATTGAGATGGATGTGCGGTTGGTGGTCATCTAAATTGAATGACAGCAATACGTTTTTTTTTTCAAGGGAACTCACCATGCATCATCAAGTAGATGAATATGCATCTCTATTTCCAAACTTCATTACTTTTAAAATACATATCGAAAACACAGCAAGTATCATAACATACTCTAACTCAAGGAATACATACGCAGAGTAAGAGAAAGTTTTAGCTTCCTTCTTTCGAATCCAACAGTAGAAGTCTCGTCAGTAAATGAAAAGGCAGACAAATAAGCAATGAAAACAACAGACTGAGGAATGACACAACGCTAAATGGTCTATTTTATATTCAAAATAGTTCCCTAAACCAGTATATAAAAATCTTCTTCCGGAAAAGCATTCAAGAAAAATAGCAAATATATTGGATCAATGGTGATATATGCAGAAAAGTTTTTTGTCCTGCCTTCAGTTAACCTTCACCCCACTGACTATATCAGAGCGGATATTATTTTCATCTCAGAATACAACTCTTTTCCTGCCTACCTCAAAAGGCTCAATTTATCGGAGAATGATCAGTGCATTTGTGGTGGGATTGGCAAGGCAATTACGCTACGGATTACATTCTCATAATCTCTTGTCATATTAAAATTATATCTATATATCTCCAATCCATGAACAAGTATGGCTGAAAATAGTTACCAGAAACATCCACTCCAGGCAAAAGATTCATAGGATAATAAAATTTATTACCGGAAATAGATATTTATTCTTGCCTCCCTTGCTTTCAAAATCAAGTGCCTTTTCTGGAAGGAATAAGGGAGAAAACAATCATCACGGTTTCTTACCATATATTTGCATTCGTAAATATCAATCAGAGTTTCTCTTTGTTACTATTGACCAAATTTTCATTTTTCTTTTGATTTTTATAACCGCATCCCAATCCATTATGTCATGATAATAAGTTAACACAGAATTCATGTATATTTTCATATATTTTATATGCCTACGTATTTTTTTTTAATAATTTCTCCAAGTTGAAGATTTTCATCAAAATATCATAGTACATCATAGCTGCTTCAAATGTTAATAGTTATTGGGGTTTTTTTTCTTCTAAAAATATTTTATAAATGTATTATATATCTGTTTTGTTACAAAAATATTTAAATGAAAATTCCGTAACATGCCATTAAATCAGCGATTATAATGGTTATAGATGCGGGGGGGGGGGGTATCTAGCAGTAATCTGTTCTGTGAACTCTTGGGAACAACACTTGGAATGAAGTTGATAGGTATCCTACTATAGGCCTGGTGAAAAGGCAGAACATTATTATACGTCAGGGAATATTGTCATAATCCGGATTATTTTGATCTCTTTAGATGCAATGACTAAGGAAACATCAATTGGAAGTAGAGATAAATCACAAGTATCCTTTAACATGGAGATAAACCAATTCAATTAGACTTGAAAGATGTTTGTTAAATATTTGTTCATATGACCGATCAGGAAAATTAATCATCCAACGTTCAAAAGATTTCATATGTCCTGCTCAATTCCAAATAATCTATTTTTGTAATTTTTTTTAAACCTGATTTACCTAAATCAGTGTTGGCATTCATATAAGAAATATTCTTGGGGTTATAAGACTAGATAAGTAGTTCTTGTAAATACAAGACAGCACGAATAATTGCCAAATCAGTGTTTTTCGCATGTTCTACAACCCATTGTACCACCCAGGATATGTGGATTTTAGTTCTGAATAAATTTCGACTTTTAATGACTTATCGAGCAAAGAGTGAAACTGACTAGAAAACCACAAGATCTAAGACTGTACGTTCCTTTTTATTTACGGTCACTTTTAACCGGAAGAAATCAGTACCTTGACTAGATTTCCTTGCAATTTAATTATATTATCAGATGATATTTTAAATTCTCATATAAGAGTAATGCATAGAAATCTGACAGTAGTGTTTGCTTTTTTGGGCCACATTTTGGATTTTTTGTTACCCAGATTCTTGTATGTTCTGTATTAACATACATTATTATTAACATGTATGTATATATACGGTGATAAAAGAATGGAGCATGCAGAACACTTATTCAGATATCAATAATAACAAAACAAATTTATAGAATGAATTATAAATGTTTTAATGTGTCTCTGTTTGTTACTAATTTAACTTCAGAACATTTAAATATATTATTCAGTGAGCATTGTTTTCATAGAAAGAAAAACAAAATACATATAATTAAACCATTATTCGGTCTAGTAAAAAATATTTATCAAAATTATCGAGCAGAAGCTATATCCCTTGCAAAAAATTTAAAGGACTGGGTTCAAAGTTTTGTATCTTTTCTTAAATAAAAGCAATTGTAAGCTATTATTATTTATTATCTGTTAAAATTTATTCTCCTGGAAATGCAGAAAACAAATTTGGCTGAAATCCGTAACCTTTCAGTAATTTCTGATCTAGACTTCCAATAATTTGGTAGATGAATTCATGTTTATGGGACCACAAATAAAAACAGGTATTCACACAGTTCAGAAAAAAAAAGTCTTCTGTCTAATATGTGTAAATATTTTATTACAATCGAATGAATTTCACACATGGGAAATTCATTTTTACTTATGTGCATTGCATTCAGAGACCCGGCGGTTTCATATATTCCTTGATAGTGAGACTGTTAAATTACGATTCAATGGTATAGTCTATTTTAAATAATTATTTGTATTGATATTAATAATCTCTCAAAACTGCGAATAGATCACCCACATCATAACAAATATTTATTTTAAATCGGATTTTTATTCATTTACATATATTAATTTGGTTTTTTTTGTACATACTCAAAGATGTTCAAATTTTCCATTAGTCAACAATAGGTGACATAGATTCTCACATATCATAACATTTGTTTATTTTAAGTCGAATATTTATTTATTCATATAGATTAATTCAGTTTTCTTGTACATACTCAAAGATTTCCGAATTTTCCATTAGTCAACAATCGGTGACATAGGTTCTCACACATCATAGCATTTGTTTATTTTAAGTCGAATATTTATTTATTTACCTATATTAATTCAGTTTTCTTGTACATACTCAAAGATTTCCAAATTTTCCATTAGTCAACAATCGGTGACATAGGTTCTCACATATCATAGCATTTGTTTATTTTAAGTCGAATATTTATTTATTCATATACATTAATTCAGTTTTCTTGTACATCCTCAAAGATTTCCAAATTTTCTATTAGCCAAAGATGGGTAACAAAGATTAACGCTTTGTCCCAAATATGTCTAAAGGCTCTATTAATAAGCTACACTATCATTTTCCAATCAACCCTTTAAATTTCCCCCTTTCATTCCTCCCTTTCAACATTTCGGCCAGCCCTCGCAGCTCCGAGGGTTGAAAGAGGAAATTGGACAAGGAATATCCAATTTCGACCTCAGCACGAGGGTGAACGGATTTCACAGTCCGCCTCGTCATACCTCATTACACAATGGGGAGAGGAAAATGCAATGCACATTTCAGTGGGGTATATTGTCAGAGAATATGACAGACAAATTAAGCCTTTAGACCACATCGATTGAAACCCATGGGATGCTGACGGTACACACTGGATACAAGATAAAATAAAACAGTTCGAGGATTATTACATTTTTGGGTTCTCTAATTGTTTAAATAATGATTTCAGAATTATTTTCAAACTTTTACGAGCTTTTTTAAGCATTATTTTACTCTGACATATTATAATATTAAAATTTTATTACTATGATAAATAATTATTGTAGAGTGTCAAAATGAATGATTTAAATATTTGCACAAAGCATTGAGGAATTCATAGTCAGATTTTTTTTATTATTTACTATAAAGATGCTTCACTATTTAACTTTTAATGATGTATGCAGGGATATTTAATTTTTTCTATAATCTCTTCAACAGATAGTCTTATTCTTCAACCATTTAATATGATTCTATAGTTCATATTTATTAAAGGATAATGAGAAATAAAATTGGAAAGTTTCAAGAAAATCGAAGGTTAATATTTATTTTATTAACCAAAACTATATAAGGAATGATTGTTCAGGTTTTTACTCAAGAAATTTTCAATGGCTGTTTTAAAATTTTATCCGCCAAAATTTGGAACAAAAATAGATATAAATAAAACATTTAAGCTTTAGTAACCGAATAAAAGTTACTGAGCATGATTAAACTATCGACATATTTCATGAAGCCATGAATAAGCAACTGATCTTTAATTCGAGAGATTTGATGTATGCGATTTTCTTTGAAACTTTTTTTCCCATCTAAAAGCAAGGATAATAAAAATGTACATACTTCTTCATATTAATAATTCAACCTTTCAATTATGATTTTTTATTATTATTTGATGCTATGCAAAAAAAAATTCGATCAGAGAAACCTGGATGCAAAAAAATATTATGTTAAGAAAAGGTATAAAGGAGGGAAATCAACGAAAGATTTTAATTAAAATCTATTAGGCTTTTCTAACTACATCCAGAATTAGATACAAAATAGAAAGATGTATGTACAATTTTTCTATCAAAGAATTGAAGGATATGGTACTTTGAGCAAATTTTATTGCGCATATCACTTGCATACTTAAATCATGTGGCAGATCAATAATGATGCTGCCAATGTCGATTTCTTCAACACTTTTTTCGAGATAATATTTGAAGCACATGTTTACTTGTTTTGAGATACAGACATCTGTTTTTATGAACGATAGCAAAATACTCTATTGTATTTGACTAATTATGACATCCATGTTAATAAGAAAAGTAAATTAGACACGGATGGCCTAAAATTAAATTCGATAGAACATGTTGGATTACTTTTAAGAGAAAAAGCCTACCTCCAGAGCATTTAATATAAAGTAGAAAACAATATCTATATATAATCGTCCATCGATATCTGTAATAAATCTGATAATGATCAAAATGCAAAATCTAAATTTATATTTAGGAATCTGGTAAATCTTATGTTAATCTCTGTTAACTTTTATGCTTAAATGGGCTGATTTTTTGGTGTGCGAATAAACCTAAGCATGAATAAAAACTGGCTAAGGATGCTTAAACTTCTGTTTATAATTATATTTGCTTCTTGTGCTATATTATATTAAAGGCTGAATTTTATAGTGATATATTTTTATTTTTGTAATGCTTAAAATATTTGAAAGCAGCTTAAGCGAAATTATATAATCGAAAAGTTTGTTTTAATAATACTATTTTATTTAAATCTTTTATAATTAAACTGTACTGAGGATAATTTTATCTCAAGAATAATTAAATAAGAATTTTTACATGAAAAAATTGTTTTACTATTTCCCAGTTTTTTAATAAGAGAATTAAAAAATAAAGATTAAATGTAATTTAACTAAAATTAATATGGCTAAAATAACCGAATATGCGTCTGATTCTATTATTAAAATTGAAACGATTGAAAAAAAACACCTTCCTCTATTTAACAAATCGGTAAACTCTCTTGCCAATCTAGATAAAACTAATTCCAATGAATGAGCGTTTTCATAATTTAACGAATGACAAGAAAAGAAACTCATCTTAAATTGAAATGTAAAAAGAAAAAAAATTGAACATTGGAGAAAAAAGAAATATTAAAAAAAATTATGCATTGAATTGAACGCAAAAATGATTATTCAAAGATAAATTATTTAGATGGATTCTAATCTTTTTAAATAGAAAAAGAAGAGTATTTCTAATATAACTAGCCAATTGTGAGAGTAAAGTAGTTTTTAGATTAACTATAATCGATGATTCCTTAACTGAGAGAAGGAATTTAAATTCTTTTAGATGAATCAATTTAATGAACAACATTATTATGAATTGTACTATTTGTATTTTGACATACTTTAATTTTAGGATTGTTCATTACTCATGTAAAAGAATTTTATAAAGCCTTATCTTTTTAAAATCTCTACAGGGCAAATGATAATTCTACCCTTATGTTAGATTACAGGATTAACTGGAGTTTTAATAACT
>JAOUZG010042225.1:11182-40364 GCA_026289955.1 Argiope argentata
AGTGTGTATGCGTGTCAAACACTTTGTGAGCGGAATGAAATAAAAGATTTATCGTATATATGCTGTAAATTTCAAAGTTGCATAAAAAAATGCAAAATATAATGAAATCACTTGAAATTTTCAGGCGCAGATGATGTAACGCAGGAATGTATGATAATAAAATAAGCTTTATATCTCTAGTTTTAAATATAAATTTTAAAATCTGCTACCTGAAAAATATTTAAAATTTTTATATCAAGAATTACAGAATATAATTTAATAATAGCACAGTCAATAAACTTGTGAAAAAACGAAATGTTTCTCTAATCTCATGATAGTATTAAAAATATCAAGATCAATTTCCTAAATCACGCTTTTGAAAAACCGGCTTCCTGGTTCAGAGGTAACGCGTCTTCCCCGTGATATGGGTATCATGTGTTCGAGTCCCGGTTAGGGCATGGTTGTTCTTCCATATATCTGTGAGAAGTTTGAATGTGCCCCTCTTTAAAAAGGAGATGGGCAAGTGAATATGATCAGTGTGTAGCTGTTGTACTTTTGACCCTAGTTGGTGCTCTCCCCCCCCAAAAAAAACGATGCTCTTTCAGCTTAAATTCGCTGTCGGACGTCAGCGCGCTTATTTATGACAAGTGCCATTAGTAACAACAACAACAGATAATAGAATTGATTATTATATTGAGGAGTAATTTATCTACTTGAAGCAACTAAATCTACTTTCATCAGTGTAACTTTTAAACTACAAATAAAGTCACCTGACCATATCTGTAATTTAGATAAATGATTTCTCCACACACTTTTCTTATGATTTATCATTTCTTTCAACTTTCCAAACATACATATTAAAATTCAATACAATATTCACTTGGAATGCATGCATAATTTCTCGAGTAATTAAAGCATCCTTTTTTCTGAATCTATATAGCGATTCATTCCCAAAATTCAAGGCGTCATTTACTTATATAGTAGAAAAAATATAGCCTTTAAATCATCAAACTATTTTAATAAATATTTTAATTTAAGTTGTAACTACGAAAGTGTAGTCTGTGAATATATAATATTAGATTTTGTCGTTTTCTTAAAAACAAGTGCAAGAATTGTTTTTTTTTTTGTTAAACTATTTAATTCAGATCAACTTATTTTAAAAACTACTTTCTTTTGTAAAAAGTATTTCAGAAAACATTTATGTGTCATTACAATATAAGCTACTTATTTTCTGCTGCGCATTTAAAAGGAAATTGAATTCAAGTCCATAATGGAAAAATCTTACACTGCTATTCATATATTTTTTAATATATATTAAATAGAGAAGAAAGCAAAAATTAAATTAGCTTCTATGCAATAAATAAATATATATAAAAAAACTTTATTGAAATACATGGACATGTATGCCATCTACATTAAATGAAGTCGTTTTTGAAGAGGTTGGAAAATTTTGTTTAGTAAATGGATCCCACTAAAATCTAAGTGCTTCCTTTGAGCATGGGAAAGAAAGTTTTAAATTTTAACTAAAAGAAACTTTTTCCCCGCTGTGGTCGCCTTAATTGAAAATTCTTCAAATCCCACCAAACTGCTTGAATGGCACATTTCTCTCCTCTAGGGCTTCTTTTTTCGATGTAGTTTGCGTATGCATGTGTATTGGCTTTCCCATCCCCGCCTTTGTTATTCCAATCTTCATCCTTCTTTATGGCAAGACCGGGGCGACGGTTTCATTTTTCAAACCTCGAGTTGACGGGTTCCAAATATTATTATTATTTATAGTAAGAAGGGAGTTGTATTTTTTTTTCTTCTCCCGATTCTTTCATGTCAAGAGATATGTATTTATCTCTTTGTTTTATTCTGGATTTGCTTCAAGTTTCTGAGAAAAGCTTCTATTGTCTTCATGCATCAGACGGCTTAAATTCTGTGAATGCCATTTACAACACCAACTATTTAAATGTATATTTACTTTCTGTGTTAATTCAATTTACAGTAAAATTATAAATGTTTTAATAGTCATATGAATTCAATTCAAAACTGGGAGTCAATATGTATTAATATATCAGTATACGTGAATTCGTATAATATTTATGAAGTAAGTGAAGATAGATAATATATTCATATTTTCCAAATTTCATTTGAATAATGTATTATTTCAAAGGTTAATGAACGGATTATTCTCATGTTCTTTAAACAGTTTATTGAATTTATTTTTTTGGGTAAAAGAAACATTCCTATTTCCCAACTTAACTAACAATATTATTAATTTACATGTTCTAAATTTTGCTAAACAGAGAAACAAACGATTTTTTTCATAGTAAAAGGCGAATATAATGGATATTTTTCTACATTTATATATCACAAATGGCATCCGAGATGTGTAAAAAAGTTCCATTGCTCATCGTTGATTGAAATCATTCTTCCCTATTCCTTTTGAAAAAGTTTGAAAACTGAGATAGGTTGTGCTGCTTGTTAAGCTAGGATCAGCATTTTTTCTTTATGTAAGGATGATTGTTGGTAATATCCCTGTTTCCATTAGAACTCCTATGCCTCTATCTACGTTGTGAAAACTCATTTATTTTCTTAGAATCTCCAAATTATTAAAAAAGTTTCTAATTTCAGTGGTTGAATATTCATAAAATGTATAAAATATCCTAATTTATCACCTATCAATACATATATTTTTATTGAATTTATTATTATGTGAATGCCCAATTTCTGTAAATGTTATCAAGTGATACGAAGTACAAAAGCAATTTTTCTAAAAAAGTATTAAGATAGATATTTATTTCATTGACATTTTCTATGAAAAAAATTCACTATCGTAATGACACTTTTTAAAGCATTTAAATATAGGTAGAAAAATGCACAATTTTCTGAAGATTCTATTGCACAAACAATTAAATATCAAAACCTTTTACATTTTTTTATGATTTCGAGTATAGGCAAATATCAGGCTTAATAGTGAGCAGAAAATACATTTTAACTTAATGGTAATATTGAGGCTCATTCTGTGTTTTAGTAAATACAATAAAAGTGTTTTTCTTTTCAGGAACAGAGTAAATGTATTAGAAGATTATTCAGTAAAACAATTGATTCTTCAAAATTAACACGCTATTAAAAATACGTATCAAAACGTGGAAATGTTATTAATCGAATAATTAATAGAAAGTTATTAATAGAAGTGTAAAATCATATTGAAACTTAAGGGAATTTAAGCTTTCGGCTTGGTTAGAAATATTTAAATTCACAATATTCAATTAGTAATTTGCTGATATAAGAAATAGATTAACCTTAAGGCAATTTACTCAGAAATGTAACATAATAAAACAGTTCATCAAATATTAAGTCGAATTAAGTTTATAATTTTCTAAATAGAGTTTATTAAATAATCAAAGGGAATTTTGAATACATTCAGTACATTCAGCACACTAAAAAAAATATTTCACTCGTTGATTATAAATTTAGAGATTTACTGGCTCATAGGAACTTTCCCTTGAATTTTAAATTTGTCCCATCGATTTTCTTATCTAAAAATTATTTTTCCTGGGAATTTTGTTAAAACACAAAAATAATACTTACATTTCAATTTTTAAGTCTTTAATTATGTATTATGTATGTCCTTAAATTAATAATAAAATAATACAAAGTATAAATATTAATTAAGCAATTCGAATCTACTCACAAAAACACATAAATAATACATCTATACATAACATAATAAATTCAATAGCTAACGACTTCACATTTCTTTATTCCACAGTTTTGAAAATTAATAGTTTGCTACAACTAATTAAGGAATTAAATTATAAAAATCATGAAATCTAAATAATTATAAGCATCCGTATGAAATGAAATAGAATCATTATTTTGTCCCGCTCTTCAATTTTCGAAAGATCTTAGCTTCATTATTATAGGAAATTGGTTACTTATGAAAAATCTAGTTTGGAAATTAATTAGAAATAAATGACTGAAATATTTATCAGATAAAAAAGAAATTATCTAGAACCTAAAATGACTAGATATTTTATAAATTCATACTATTCATTGATTACAGTGGGGTTTACATTGAAGAGTAAAGAAATTTTGTTATTTTATGTTATTAATATGCATTGAAAATTTTGTTCGAATCAATATTTATGCTTTGCTATTGTTTATAATGCAAAATAACAGAAAACATTAAAGTGGAATTGAATTTCAATGTATTATTAATAAAGGAAATGTTTATACATGCTAATATAAAAATGTCATAGTAAACAGTATAAGAAAGCAATTAAAATTAAATTCTAGAATATTGTGAAATCTCAACTCAAAATTACAGGAATTTCATTGAAATTGAATTGAATATTTTTGATAATGCAATATCTTCCAAATATCAAGAACAGTATAATTAAAATTTTAAAGAAATGTTTTTTACAAAAAATGTATTAAACTATATAATTTGAAAATAAAGGTAACTTTTTCTGAATTTCAGTACATTGTATAAGGTTTATATTTTAGGTATCTATTTACCTATGTAGTATGTGATTTTTTTTATATTCTTATAAAAAATAGTTATATTATTATAGATTTCAAAATTAAATATTGCTTACCTACTATATATATTTTATAAATGCAAAATAAAATGCAATAAATAAAACAATTATTCAATGTAGCTGCATTTTTAATCAGGTTTTCTGTATGCTTATAACTTACAAAGGAAAGTCAGACGTCTTCTACTCGTATATCTTTAGGGTTTTCATTTTTTATCAGATTCTATATGAGTTAGATAACTAAACTTTTAGTATTTTATCGGTGAGGAGATAGGAATGTATGTATTTTCCTTATCGAGAAAAAGAAATCCTTTGCATAAAAAGCAGATTTAATGTTTGTATATTTCAGTTGCGGTTTTAACTATAATATCTTACGTTAAATAGAAATATTATTCAAACCTTGTTCACAATGTTTATCTCCTACTCATTTCCATCCACTATTTACTTAAGTGATGCAAAACAACGATTGTAAATATGAATGCATTTATAAACGTCTGCTCGTCTTCTAGAAATGTTGATAAAAGTAAAAAGTCTCACAGAAAATAAACATGAAATAGCAATTGTAAAATATCAGTAACAATATGAATTTTATGATCCTAGTTTTCTAAGACAGTTTTAGTAAAGTATCGATTTCAAATATTTGGTATGGTAGATAAATGTCTGTTGATCGTTAGACGATATGACTGATAGAAGTACAAGAGATTTTCAAAGTTTTATTACAGACTTTAGGTTAGTATTCCAACATAAAGCGTGCTTGCTCTAGAGATATATTTCAATCTTGTAGACTTTTCTGGATTTTTTTCCCTTGCTCCAAATATCTATCTATTTAGAAGACATTCTATTTTTAACCCTAACTGTTAACAATTATTCGGTATCAGACAGTGTTGAATGTAAACTCATGGAATATTATTATTTCGAGAGCCACCTTTCGGGATTCACCTGTCTGTCCAGTTAATTATTTTTGGCAGAAAATCAATTAATGGGAAGTAATTTTTTTAATGTTCAACTCTTTATTTGTTGTTGTTGTTATTAGTGTCACTTCCCATACGGAAGCTTCATCGAGTTTTAAGTCGAAAGGAGCGTCTCTTATTTTGAAGTAGCGGCAACCAGGGTCAAGAGCACGACTTAGCTCCTCACTCAACAGAGTCGCTCCCACAACCTCTTTTTTACAGGGCTGACCCATTCATAAACTCTACAGATAGAACACAAAAGAAAACCGTGCCCAAACCGAGACTCTAACTCGGGATGCCCAGATCATAGGAAAGACGCACTACCTCTGTGGCAGGACGCCGACAATTCGTTGTTTAAAACAACCAAAAGACAAGAGATTATATTTAAATAGTTTACTACAAATTCCTCGGATTCAAATAAAAAATATTTATTCTGAAATGGAAGAAAATGTGTAAATCCTACTTTACACATTCAGAGATATGACATATAAGTACTTTAGCGTGGATCCCAAAGACTGAAAAAGCTCTGAACACTGTGACTGAGAGATTTTCTGCTTTTATACCAGTGAGGAAAGTTCCAGAATACCTTTCTGGAGTCATTAAAAAAAGTCCATAACAAATATCTGGTAAACTAAAGAAACGTCCAGATTCATTTGGAACAAGAAATTTCTTTTTACGGGGCTATTTGAAGTCAAAGGTATATACTAACAAGCCCACTAACACTCCTGTTTTGTGGAACAAAATTCACCGCTGCATCAATAAAATTCAGTTAAATTTCTGCAAATGAAATTTTTGACAAAAGATGCATGTACCGCCAAAAAGGTATATACCACCAATATCCCAATGTGATATTCTGGACCTATGCTGTATACTTTACGATTCAATAAAAATGAAATTATTTAAAGAGAAAAACTTTGTTTTTTTATTTAGATCAAAAATCACGTTTACATGGCATTCTATCGCATAACGCTCCGTTTTTATTAATCTACACTATCAATGAGTTTTTTAATAGGGTTGTCCATAATTGACTACAAGAAAAATGGCAAATTCAAATCTTACGCAAATTTTCGGGCACCCTTTATAACAAATTGAAAAAAGCACATAGTTCATAAGACTGGGTCACATTAAATAGTTCAGCCAATTTGGAAACATAAAACTAGAGATGCGATTTAAAAAATGTTGATGATTTGTGATTTGCTGCAATTGAATTTTGAGCTATAAAAGCATATTTTTTTCATTTTCAATTTATGACATTGTTAATATAAATTAAAATATCTTTATCTAAAATATCAACAACAACTTTTTAACCTTCTGTCACAATTGAAAATTACGTGAACGTATTGCAACAAAGGGCTAATTTTGGCAATTGCCTGCAGTCTGTCATCAAAATTAATTCTACTTTCCACGAAACAAATACTAAAAATCTCTGTAGTTCCAGTCAATATTTTTTTCCCTTTTTGGTAAAAAAAATGGCACTACCTTTTTCCATTTGCTTCAGACAAAAGGCATTGCAACACAAGATAATATATCTTCATGTTTCAGCATAAAATGAATTGTTAGTTTAATTCTCCAAAACACTTGAATCGTTAAGAGCGTGCAAATGGCAGCTGAAAAAAAAACAAGAACCAGAAAAAGAAAAAAAATTGAGAAGTCAAATTTTTAAAAATGTCTTGAAAAATAATCCCAGTTTTCGGAGAGAAAACAGGAGTTGTTAAGAGGGCTTTTATATGAACTCTGACATGACATTTTCTTCCTTCGGCGCTCTTTTATGTCGAAAGCTTTTCTTATAAAAATTATTTTTTTAAATGTCATTCAGACGTACATTTCTTTTCCTTGAAGCAGTTCTGTGTTATTTCACATTTTTAACAAGTTTAGGAGTAGTTCAATCCTAATATTTTTTTTTTACTTCCAAATAAATATATTTCCATCTGGAAAAAAAAGGACATAGCAGCCGGCATAAAAAACGCAGCTTCTATTTACAATACAAATGTCTAAGAAATGAAAAAAAGAGATATACATATTTTTTTTGGAAATGCATTAGGATATGATGACTTTTAATTATGTTTTAAAGACAACATTTATCTTTGTGAAAACATGCCTTGAGACAATGCATGAAAGTATTTAATTTTGGGAAACACTATTCATAAAAGAATTTGTATGCAAATGATGCTGCAATGCTCACAATACATTAAAAAATATTTATTTTAATCTTTTTTCTATGCTATCATTAAGAGTATTTGTTTCTATATTTTAAAATGCATTGAAAAGATTACATGTTTAACTATTTCTATGTATTTTTTCATTTTCATAAACAACATTTAAAATACATTATAATTTAATGTCATGATTAAAGAAATCAACTTGAAAACTATTTAAAAATTTTTTTTTTATAATTTATTCTAACTTAAAGGCATGACTTAGTAATATAATTGCATTTGGTTGAAATTCTGTATTCAATGGGATTTAATTTATTAAACCAATAATCAAGTTAAAATGTATTGGTTATTTTTATAAATATAATTTAAAATACATTTTAATGATTAAAAAGTAAACTTTAGCATTATTAATAGAAAATTAATTTATTTTTACTTAATGGCACGATTCAGTAATTATAAAATCATCTTTGTTTGACATTCTTTATTCAATGAGATATAATTTGTTAAAACGAAAATAAAGAAGTGAATTTATTATTTTTTATAAATATAATTTAAAGCACATTATAATTTAATGTCATTATTAAAAAAATGACTTTAGCATTATTTATACATCCTTACTAATGCATTTATTCTAACTTAAAGGCATGATTCAGTAATAATAACATCATTTCTTGACATTCTGTATTCAATGCGATATAATTTATTATGAACATAATCAATGTGAATAGTTTATTCCAGTTTCTGTTAATTATAAAAGTTGAAGAACTGCCCGTAATAATTAAAAAAGCAAGGAAAAATTATTTTTCAAGTTAGAATACCGCAATAAAAAAAAAGAAAATTTTAATACACGATACTTTTATAATATTATCATTGTGTTTTATAAGACAGAATTGAAGTAATAGAGATTTGTGAAATTGTTTAAAATTAATGCTTGCTATTTTTTTTAATGAAATACTTTTATTTTAAAACTTAACGCAAACACAATAAAATATTGTGCCTTTATTTGGTAACACTTGATTAAATTTTAATTAATTTGTAATTTTCTTTACGAATTACTTTAAAAATTACCGAAATAGTTGTGATTTACTTTGAGGTAATCGTATTTTATCGATTTTATAAAACTGTAAATCTATGAATCTGCAACAAACACGAATATAGACATTTAAATATTGTTGGAATTTAGAAAGAAAATGCTTCACATAGATTTTTGAAAAGTGAACATTTAATTATGAAAAAAATCAAATTCTTTGAAGTTAAAGAATATTCATATTTCAGCATTATTTTTCATCAAATATATTGTTGATTATTACTTAAATTTAAATAATATCGACATATTGTTCTAGCATAGCAAGACTAAAATATATTTTAAATAATTTTATCAAAAGATTTTCGGTTATAAAAGTCATTATTTCTAATCAAATTTCTAAATAGAATTTAATGCATTTATTTTTTTTATTCCAAAATTAATATAAAACTTATTTTCTTGTAAAAAAAATATTGAAAATGCAACGGGAATAATGCAATGGTGGTTCAATGATAGAGACATTAGATACCCTTTGATTAAAATATTTTCCCTCATATAATGATTGTGATTCTATTCATAATAAATCTCTGTTGGAAAGTAATTGGTTTCCCTTAAGATATTATCTAATCAACCATTTTAATACCACATTGATGTTCAATAAACAGAGTGCTGGATAAATCTCTCAAATGATGATACGCTATATATAAGATAATGTTCCCTTTAAATTTTTTTCCACAGGTTTTTCAATGAATATTAATCATCACTCTATATTTTCACATCTATATCTATCATTTCTTTAATATTTACTCCTTAACTGTTTTTTGTATATGTTTAAATAATTACCTTTCCTTTCAGGAGTGAGTTATTTTAAAGATTCAATTTAGAGTCAATAGAGTTATTTTTCAATTGTGTGCACTTAAATTAAAATGTTAATTGTGAATTTATATTGATGACTTTGAATTAATTAGAATTACATACTAATGTGGTAATAATAGTTTTAATTTTATTCCCTTATGGCATAAGGTTGAAAAATTTGGTAAGATGCTGCTGTTTACATTTGCATAGAATCTATACATGATTTCAGAGATTTTGTACTTTTAAATTAGAAGTAACTAATTGTAAAGCATGTCAATTTTTTTAATATTAACCATAATTTTACTACAAATTTGGTAATTAGAATTTCGAAATTAAAAGATAAAGGGGTAGTGCTGAATGTGAGAATAAGAAGTCATACATTTAACTACACTTCATAATTTTAACTTGTTTGTACAAGGTAAATATAAAGTAATGTCTTCATTTAAAAACTTAATTATTTGACAAAAATAGATGCATTCATTTGAAAGATAACACCTCTAGACACATTTTTATTAGAGAGTTACGGCAAACATTTCCCCACTCAAGATGGATTTATTAGAGAATTCCATGTGCAGAAGCATAGGGCCATAGAAACATCTCCAATTTGATTGATTACTGAAAAAAATGAGTTATCGTAATTTTTTGAAGATGAATTAAGATAGAGAATTGCTATGAGACTTGAAAAAGGCCAACACAAAGTGGATATCTCTCGATAGATGTACCTCGATTTAGTTTGCTTATATTAACGTCCCGTTGTAAAGCAACACTAGGGCTATTTTGGGACGGACTATATAATTTTGAACCATGGTCAAATGTCGAAGAAGACACCTGATCTGGCCCCCCTCTCCACACTACACCAGCAGGAGGACGTTTTATTAACGTTCAACAGACCTCCTTACACGACAGTTCTTAGGTGGAAGCAGATCTGGAACCTGAAATCCTATGGCTCACGAGCCGAGACTCTACAAATAGGCGTTCACGGCGTTTCAGATGCATCTCGAATTGTGATGTAGGGGTTAAGCTCCAAGTTACATGCAGCAACGCCTACAGTGCCTGTAGCTAATCAGAAGCATCCATAAATACAAGGCTCCAAACATAATTAAAGAAGGGAAAACTCTCTGGTGGCATTTCTCTTGTTATTTAATTAATAATTTCTAATAATAGTGCAACAGACTCTCAATAAGATAAATGATTTGGACGTGGATATTTACAGTATAAACTGGCAACTGAAATGAACACTTGTATAGCATAACCTGGTTTTTTTTTAAAAATGTGGACGTGGAAATGTTGAAGTTGTATATTTTTTCAGTAGGGATTCAGTAGAAAAAGGTTTATTTTTAATCATTAATAATCTGGATAAAGCTTGCTATTTTCCCTCAAACAAAACGTAAAGGGACTAGAAATTCATGTAAAGGATTTAATCAGGCTCTATTGTTATATATCTACATAAGTCAAAAGAGCAAGTTCTCTGGCCACGTAACAGTATGGAGATGAGACTGTTAAAACTATGGTGGGAAGAGAGACTCTTTCACCAGTTGCTTGTTGGTGAAGATTTAGCTTTTATAGATGGCAAGGGAGGAAGTGATTACAGCCTGAATTATGTAATCAGCCAGATAATGGGATTTAAATCCCTTAAAGCCCGTTAAGGAAGATCTAGGAAAATATATCCCATGATGTCAATATGTTAAGGAATTGCTCCGAAATTAAAAATTCTTATTATTAGAACAGTCTTTATTAAATAACCTTATTTTTAAAACGAAACTCAGTTATAAGTAAGATAGAGTCTAGATGCATAGCCGTACGTATTCTTAGTCCAAAATTCATAAAATATTCAAAATATAATTTAATGTATTTTTAATTATATTTAAACGTTTGAAAAAAAATAGTAGTATTTTTATGCCAATTTTGTTTTTCGCAATTTCAAATTCTCTCGTATTCTCTCAAAAACGTAGAATTTGGAATTTGTGCATAAGTTTTCCTTGGGTTAAGGTGGTTATTGTTTGAAAAATCGGTAGTTTTCATGCATATAATCGGACTACTGGATATCAGTGTAGTTAAAGTTACTAAAAAGCAATTTGTTTCTTCATTTGTTATTTTTTGCTTTTTAAATCATAATTCAGGATTGAAATATTTTGGAATCCCGTTAAGTTTTGTTCTCAAATTTGCTGTTAGGAGGCTCAACATATATGAAATCCAAAATTTAATTAAAATAATCAATAAACAATAATACCAATGTTCAGAAAATATTATTTTATTGTCATCGAGGACACATTAATGTGTTAAATTTCAGCGCTTCAGCAGATAAATGAAAAAATAATAACAAAATACCATCATTATAGTATGAAATATGTCAAATCAAATAGGACTGTGTTACTAACGGAATTTTATAGTGGTCGGAGCCATTTGGCATTTCGACGATTTCAACAACCTTTTTGAAGCTGAAAATGCATTTTATCATTCATGACTTACTATTCCTTACTGTTTTCAGAGAAAAAAAATTCCAGATAACTTTTTTTCGGAATTCCTTAATTTAATAATAATATAATTTTTTAAGCTTTTTTTTCTTTCAACGATGTTGTCAAAACCATCATGTAACATTTTAAACTCCAAGCCATATCATCAACTTTAAGTGCATACTCCCTATATTTGAAGTAGACATCAAATATGTGTAGATGTTTTAAAAAATCAAGGATAATTTTAAACCTGGACAGTAAAAAGAAAAAAGTAAATTCGTTTATTAAAAAAATGTAAACTAACTTCTTATGCAGTTTCACATTTTATCTCCCAAAGCCAGAATGAGTTAATTTTTTGCATAGACTAGATATTCAAATTTTTCATGCTTTATTGTCGGGGAAAAATTCCCAGCAATATGAGGAAATACTGAGTTGAAAATTTTTGCAAGTATTTACCACGGAAGAATATCAATTTTCTCAACTTTGTATTGAAAGTGCGATGCAAGTATTTTGGAGCAGATGTGTTTCATGCCCTGAGACATCTTTGAAAGCAACTAAAGTTAGAATTTGAAGAGTATTACAAATATTGTCGAAGTTCGGTATTTCTAATATAAGAGTTTCATACGTGTGTAGCAAGAAATTATAAACATCAGAAATCTAATAAATTTTCAACTTTGAAAATGTAGACTATGAAACATTTCTAAAGACAAAAAAATATTGATTTATTTCTAGGTCTGGGACCAAAAATATTTTTGATTTAAACTCTTTTTCAATTTTAATTTATGCAATAAATAAAATCCATCTCACAATTTTAATATAAAGTGAATACTGCACAATTCTTAAGCGTAGAATATTTCATAATTGTTTAGTAATGAAGATTGTGAATCGTTTGTAAATAATTTGTTATAATACTGAATTAATTAATTTACTTAGAGTTTACATTATGAAAGTTTTAAATATGAACTTTAAGATTTCATTAATGTTTGAATCATTTAGCTAGTTTATCCATAAAAATATTAAATAAAACATAATAAGTATTAGCAGTAGTACAAATATTAAAAATTAGCCATCTATGGATGTTTTAAGAAAGTTCAATATTTCAAATGCCCCAAGACAAAAGTAAAAACCTTATATTACACAACATGATTTGAAATTTTTAAAGTATTGGCATCTTTAATGATAATATTGCATATATCTGTGAATGAGATAATGAAATTATATATAGTGAGTAAAATTAATTTTTCTAATATAAAATGTGGAGAAATTCTTTAGATCTCATTCATATTCCCAATGTTGTAAACTTTATAATAAAATACCATACTGCAACATGATAGTTTTTTTTAGTAAATTGTAAAATAACAAATTCACAATATGGAAACTGTTATTTTGTTACCTTCCAGTCAATTAGATTACTATACTTCCTTGAAATCATGTCGTATGTCTTAATATCATGTATGTGTGAATATATAATTTACGTTCCTATATTCCACTACACAATTTTTAAATGTAAAACGGAAATCTTTTAAATATTAATTAAAGCTCCTTCTTTCTTTATCAGCATAGATAAAATTATTACAGAAGAACTTTATTTAATAATGTCACATGAAACATTCTATAAAATGCAGATATTAAAAAATAATTTCCCTATTTTTTATTGTTTAACAGAATATTTTATTTAATACGTTTACGGTGAAGAAGTTAAGAGTTTAAATTTAAGTTTACGGTTAAGAGTTAAGTTTAAGAAGTTATAAGTTTACTGTGAAATCAAAATTATTTATTCAGCACACTCTGTATTTTTCATTTAATAAGCTATACAGATATTTTAAATAATATTATCGTTATGAAATCATTAAAAAAGTACTTTTCGTATTTATAATAATTTTAATTATAACCAAGGTTAGGTATTGGTTTCAGTATGGTAAGTCGTTTCCTTTCATCATTAAGAAAATTAGCATCTGGAAATCTGCGTCAAATTCTAGTGACAGATCGTCAATTAATATCGCTGATAATTTCAAAAAGATTAAAATGAAATCTGCAATGCATATTTCTATGTATCATCCCAGAACATGATTTCTTTGATGGCCAAGCACCACGTGCTCGGGAAAGGTAAATTATATTTTTATCATTTTAACTGTTTTATTGAATGAGTCATTTTAGTATTGCAAAAGATAAAAAAAACTTTGTCTCTCATTTATTGTTTAAAAAATATCACATTTCCTATTTATTTCATTTCATATACTCACGTGCTCAAAATGATATTTTCTAGATTTTATTTACTGTAGTCATGAACTTTAATCAGAGCTTTTGTAAATGCAATGGCAACAAGTTATTAAAAGCTGATTTTTTTGAGATGCTCGCGCAGATAATAGTTTTTTTTTCGGATATGGATTAAAAATGTTTATTTTTCGTTTACGGATTTTTGTTGACGCCAGAAATATCATTCAAAAAACAACATCATGTTCTGACATGATAATTATATTTCATTAAGTAGTTAAATACTGGCATATGCGATAAATTCTAAAGATCTAAATTCTAGTATTAACAGTTATATGTAAAATTTATTGGAATACTATCTACTAAAAGCAAGATCAAGAACAGTGTAAATAAAATAAAATAAGATAAATATTTTACTTAAAAGCCTGGTAGATATTGAAATATTTTAAATAATATCACTGACTGACCCATCTGCGTGCGACTAATCGGTAAGAAAACTGTTCGCGCTAAATAATATAGTTAATCTGATGGCTTTAATTAAAATATTAATTACGAAAATACTTAGTAAAGACTGCTACTCTGTGAGATCGTGATCAAACATGGTAATATAATTGTTGGGCACCTTACATAATTTTTAAAAAAATGATAAATTACTTTAATGATAGTGTAATAAAATGAAAAATCTTACAAAAATAATGAAGAAGATATATATCTGCAGTTGACTATATGTATGCAATATTCGAATGTATATTATTTTTCTAAAAAGTCTATGTTTGTTCATTAGATAGTTTTCCGTTTGGTTCCTCACAGAAATATCCATGCTTATTTACATTGATTTTTTTTATGTATTTTGAACTGATTTATTTACCTTTTCATTATTTTTCTTTATGTACTCCACATAATCTATTTATAATATAAAAATATTTTAGATGTTTTGAAAAACAATAAAATCCGTGTAACATCTTCCAATAAGGCCCTTATAATTAATTGTTTTTGATAAATTATTGATTTATTAAATCATAACATTTTAAGGATTAGTAAAAAGATGTCATACATTTGAATTCTAAAATTTTGTAGATGTTCAATAAAAGGGCTTTTTTAAAAGTTCAACTTTTAGATAAAATTTATCTAAGTTCATAAGCAATACTTTTTAAAAATATTTAAAAATAAAATTTTAAGTTAAAAGTTATAGTTTTTAATATCTATAAAATTTGAACTATAAAAATGACATTCAATAAAATAAATGTGCACTTTTCAATCTATAAGAGAAAAAAATGATAATTTTTGTTTCTTAAGAAACTTTAAAAAAATGAAAACATATTTTCATAATTCATTGGAATAATTCTGAAAAAAATGCAAAATCTGAATTATGCAGGCAAACTAAAAGTGAAATTTTCGAAGTAAAATATGTAATGATAGGAAATGTAAACAAGAAGAAATAAAGAGTGATTAAGATTTCCTAAGTTGCGTACTTTATAAAACTAAAAGTTGACGTAAAATACCGGATGCATAAATTATCCATTTTCTTACCCATCCGAGTTGCTTTTCAAAAACAAATATCGCATCAACATACCACTAAAGGACTTTGAATGGAAACTAACTAACTAAAATTACATACCAATCAGAATCTCATTTACTATGCCAGAATCCAAACTTGAAAGTAAGGACTCAAAGACTTCAAACGTGTACTTCCCAAATTAAATAACAAATTAGAATAAACCTCCCTTTTCAGCTGGTTTTCGCTGTAGTTTGTTTTCTCTTCCATGATTAGGATATTCAACATCAAAAGGAGAGTCTGCTTCGCAAACCAATCTAGTTACATGTTTAATAAGGCGCACGTTTACGTAATTGAGTATTCTCACATCCGATGCGAATGTGCGTGTGCGTGCGTGCACACAGAGAGAAGGAGAGAGAGCTCTTAAAGTTTCTTTCATTTTATTTTAATCAAGTCAAAGTCTGGAGTGAAGGGAGAAGGATATTCTAAATTAGAAATGTTTACACTTCTTCATTTTTATATCGAATTTCAGTAATTTATAAATTGTGTTCGAAAATTTACGTGCTTCTCACAATAAATGCAATCAGGACTGAAAATTTTTCTTCATAAATTGGTTTATTTAATAAATAATACGTATATATACATATACTCAAACAACCGACCTAAATTTATTAATGTTGCATCTGAAACATTATTTTATTAAAGTTATTGCTTTACATATGAAGGGAATATTTAGTTTTACAAATAATTTAAAGAATGTATAACTAACAATCGCATATGTTCAGTCATACATATTTTGTTCAGTCATGTTATATGCCAAAATATTATCTTGCTAATAATGTCGAATATGGTTTGGGAACTTTTTTTATAGTTTCGACTTTGAAAGAGAACATTTGTCGAATGGCGATCCAGTCTTTGATTAATGCCAAGTAAGAAAGAAATAGCTAAATTTCCAAAGCTTCTCTATATAACAACACAGGAAGAAAAAAAACTTCAGAATAAAGTAACAAGGTTCAGAGGTAGGAACGATTTCCATAGGTGAAAAAGTCTTTGCTAAATTCCACCAGTATTCTGTTGTTTAATCATTTGATGAATAAGTGGCAAAAAATGCATAAGTAAAAAAATAATTAAAAAAAATAAAGTTTAAGAATAAAATTGTATCTCCTAAAATGTCTAAAAAAACACAGAAATTAGTCATGTATAAATATTGTATCACCATGTATATAATACTAAAACGAATACTTTATAAAAATTATGTCTATAAAATTAGTACGAACACATTTAAAAAATTATGTCTATAATATTAGTACGGACCCATTATAAAAATTATGTTTATAAAGTTATGCCTATAGTGTACTAATTCTATACTAATCCTTATACTAATTCTATTATATCTGCTAAATACCATGAAATATCATCCCCTTATTGAAATGCTGTCTACCTTCCTAAATTATCAATAACACCCCTTAATCTGCCTTTATAAAAAATAAATAGTGGAAAATTATGTTGGACTTAAATCTTGTAGAACAAATTCTTGATATTCTAAGAGCCCTTTTAGATTTAAGAATGATTAACTTCACGCTCATATATTTAATTTCAATAAACTTTTGAAATGTGCTTGTTCTTGTATTTACTTTTTAGTTCAGAATCTGAGACATCCTTTTTTCAGATTGATTGTTTTTGATATCAATACATAACAATCATTTTCAGGAAGAGTTTTTTTTAATTAAATATTTTTGAAAGAATATAGGATATACTTATTATACCTGGTAGTAAAATACCTATCTTCTAAAAAACATGAGTTTAGAAACTAAACGTAATAAAAAATCCACTTTATGTATAGTTTGCAAGAATAGACAATTTCCTTTTAGCTCCATATGTAAAATCGCTGTCTTATTTGCGAGTTAACTGCTACCAATTATTGTAAATAAATATCATAGTTTATTATGTTTATCATAATTCCTACTGTTTGAGTAAAAAGGTGCATGAATTATAAAAATCTGTTGCTTCAAGGGGAAATCCTCAGTGAACACAAATATTTATTTTATGTAGGAAATATATTGACGATCTCTAATACATATACTTTTTATATCTCTCCAGCTATCGGATATCTATCGATTGGCGGTAAATTCTTAACACCATGCCACAACTCCCTTTCTGGGGATCATACGACCCCTTTCCAGTTTGGTATAGATGTAGATGGAACTTATTAAAAACCCTCAAAAAATTACACAGAAACAACCAAGAGACAAAATACGGAAACATAAAACACAAACAACAAATGATAAAAGCTAGGATGAAGAACATGATAATGTGCAGTATGAAAAATATAAACAAATAATAAAAATTAGAAACATAAAAGAATAATAAAGTTTGGGAGAGAATTTATTTTGAATAAAATACTAGGTTTATTAAATGATGCCCTGAAAATTGATAAGGTTAATCTAGCTGTAACAGTTCTAAATGATTAATTAGAATTCTAATCAAGTTTAAAATTCTTTTTTGGAAGATGAATTGCCAAGGAATCTTTTATAGCAAAGTATTTCTAGGGAAGAAGAGGGGTTTTGTAGGTGGAATGAAAGGCTAAAAGGTCAGGATGCCACAAAGTGCATGGGATCGCCAACTTCTTCACAAGAACAGTAGCCATCGCTTGATAAATGGGAACAGCGCAGAAAAGACGGAAGCGGACCATATCCTGTTAGAAACATGATTTCTTCATGAATCCAGGAGATTGGTTATAATTTTATTGTTTTGATAACTTTATAAACAGAACAACCAATATTCACACAAGAATTTGTCATTTTCTTAGGCAGTAAAGTCTAGAAACTTGAGGGTTTCGGTTTCAAAACTGATCCCACTGAAAAGCTGACTTTAAGTGGGACTAATGCATCGGTGTCAAATCTCCTACTACTAGTGTAGTATAGAAGTTTGGAGAGTGCTAGCTAGATCATGTGTAGTCCACGTCATCCAACCAAGGCTCAAAATTACTAGATAAGACCAAAAATAGTCCCAGTGTTGCTTTAAAAAGGGAACGCTAATATAGCTAAACTAAACTCTCCAACTATCTCAGCATAAATAATTATTTTTGTTTGTTATAACGATAAAAGGAGCTTAGAACAATAGCTTCGGTAAAAAATATTTTATTTCTGTTTCATTAAGTGATCAAAATATTAATTAAATAAATAATTAATTAAATAAATAAATTTTACCAATTGATAAATATATTGGAAATAAATATATGAAATCCGTGAAACACTGAACACTAGTCTTTCCGCTTCTTTTTGTATCAAAAATATTTATTGATTCATAATAATAAATTTAATTTCGCGGTACTTATATCATTACTTGCAGATCATTAATTGATCAACTGGCAGCAGCAGATATCTGTGCAGCAGTCGAAATACATCGGAGGTTTCTAATCATATGCCACACTATCATTTTCCAAATGAACCCTCCAGATCCCCCCTTTCATTTCACCCTTTCAACCCTTCGGCCATCCCCTACAACTCCGAAACCAGACAAGGAATATCCAATTTTGACCGCAGCATAAGGGTGAAAGGATTCCATCTCCCGCCTCGTTACGTCTTTACACTAGGGGGTGGTGGAAAAGCAAACTGTATTCTGTATTGCAGTGAGGCATATCATCAAAGAAAATGAAGAACAAATTAAGCGATGACGTCACAATGACTGAATACTTGCCATACTGATGATTTGTTTAAGTTCGTAGAAAATCAAGCAATATATATGGGGTAGTCATATGATTTAAAACACATTTAATAAATAAATAACTCACATTCTTGATAGTATAATTTTTGATATAAAAATTCCATTTGTCCTCTATATATAAAATTTATTAAATTCGAAATTCCACAGTTTTGGTGAAAAAATTGATGCTATTAAATAAATATTATTAAATTGCTAGATTTTAAAAAATTGTTATTAATAGATTGAAAAAATTGTGTTCGTCAAAGAATTAATCAATTATATAAAAAATAACTTTTCGTAAAGTGTTTAAAGTTCAGTGAAACAAGGGTAGCCTATTTTAAAGTTATATAGTTAAAATGTGGAAAAAAAATCACAATCATGAACTATCCCATTTATGTAAGAAATTCTGTGCTTTCTTTTTTTTTAGTATTGTACTCAGCATGATTAAATCAGTTTGGTTTTTTGTTTTTCAACTGTAACTTTGTTCTCAGAAAATTAATTAATTGTATCAGCACAATGTATTAAATGCTATTTCGTAATAAAATTTATACAAGCTTTTTTGCATTATGGAATTATTTTTCATCCTTCATCAATAGTAATAACATTTGGTATTATCATTTTTTTTATTCTTCAAACAAAGGCAACTTAAAAACTAGAAATTAGGCGATTTTACTACATTAGAAATTTTCTAAAAAAATATTAAGTAAATTCTGACAAAATATGATGCATTCGAAATAATAAAAATGCATCTAAAATTAAATTTTTACTTTTGTTTTTAATAATGCAAAAAAATGATGAAACTATCTTCTATTTTTCTGTTATATTGTGAATAAAGAAAAAAGAAAATATTTAATAACATAATTTACAATTTTTAATTTACCTTTGAAAATAATTTAACTTTTGTTTTTATGATAGAATGGAATTTATTTCAACTTATTCAAACGAAAAATTCCGTTTATAAGCACTGTAAATTTCCTGCTCTTAAGAATGTTTCAATTTATAAATATTAACCTGGCTAAAATATTTTGTTTTCAGTAATTTCATTTCAACTGAATATAGTAATTTTGATTACAGAAATAAAGACACAAAATAAAAATGAAAAATTTGGATTACATTAGAGTTAAATAGACCAATAATCTATCTTTTACAAAGTTTACTACATGGGAAATATATAAGGAAGATATAATTTACGTTTAAGTCAATGTTACATGTACGTTTTTTACAAAATATGCATGTCTAAGAGCAAGTAAAAAAAGTTGTTGATTACAAAATCTCAAAAATAGTAGAAATAAAGTAAATTATATAAAATCAAAAGGAAATACTATCACACCCAAGTCTGTATCTAAAAATATTAGTTGAAAGTGCACATGAAGCTAAAAGAAAAAAAAAAGAAATGACTCAAGACAGTTTTAATTAAGAAACGTAATTATTTTGTTTAAAATCTGAAAAATCTATTGAAATCTATTTGTATATAAGGAAATCATAAAATATGCCCAAATTGTTAACATTTTAGGATACACTAGAATCGAATAAATAAATTTTTTGAAATAAGCATTTCATTTTCCAGAATTTTCACAATTTTCATGTTAAACAGAAATTTCTGAAAAATGAGTGTATACTTTAAGAAAAAATAAAACAAAATCTATTAAGTTTTTTTGAAAATATATTGGTTCATTTATTCTTCTTCTGCTAAGATTTTTCAGTTAAGTATAAAATATGTAAAAAAAAGAAATATCTTTAAAAGTATAAATTAATAGAAAAAAACATGATACAAAAACATTAATCAAATTGTTGTAATGATTATTAATGATTAATTAATGTGCTCTAATAATTCTGAAACTTTAAAACAATCTTTAATAATATGAAACAAAAGAATACAGATATTTGTAAATTAATTACAACCCTCTAATCGTTATGATTAATGATGTATTCTTAATTTTCATCGGGATCTTAACATTAAAAGAATAAAAGTGCTACTTAAATTCTATTAAATGATTTTGACAGTTAGAATGTATCTTAAGTTCATTAATTTTGTATACATTTAAACATTTTGGATTGTTTATTCGTTTCATCAAATTTCCTTAAATACCCATGCCGTTACATTGAAATATTGTAAAGATAATTTATATTGAAATCATTTCATTAAAGTTCTGTATCAATTCTAATTTCACCACACATTTTCTAAAAGTCTGTAAATTGTATGCTATGGATAAAGTGTTTTTAAGAAAATTATCAAGTTGTAAAAGAGATACTTCATTATATTCCTATGTTTGCCAATATCTTAGAAAAAATTGGCAACAGGCAATTTATTTCTTTTAAAGAAAAAATAATATTTTTGATTTTCTTATTTTGGTAGTTTTGAAGAATAAATAATCACATTATTAAACATAACTCTCCTTTTAACATTTGTATAACTATTTATTAATATTTTATGTCACAGTTCTTTATTTATTGCGCATTCTATCAGAAACTATTTTACATAGTTATTAATATATAGTAATGATTTTATAGAATACATTTTTGGCAATATAATGAGAAAACTTACTTCATTTTACTTTTAAGATAATACATTAAATCAACTTATTTTGTACAAACCGAAATGCATTTCTCAACATTTGCATGTGCATAAGTTGGTTTAAATTAAATATAGTATCGTTTTTTCTCATTTTACTGAAATGATTCATGAATAACGTTGTAGCTTTTATATCTTCATCATGATCAGAAATTTTATTAATGAATAACCAGTTTCTGCACAGTTTATAAGTAAGATATATAAGTAAGATATTCAATGTATTACGGAAAATATGTCACGTATCACCGAAAAATAATATTCACCATACTTTTACAGAATGAAATGGCAACTATGTGAATATCGTCGCTGTTGGAAACGTGATACCCAGCCAGAAAGAAATTTCTGGCGGAAAGGAACACTTTGTTGTAAATTTTCTTTTGGTAAATATAAAATGTAAATAAATATATTCCTTTTTTCTTCCGTTCATTTTATAGTAAGTATTGAATGAAAGAGAGATACAAATCCAAATGAATAATCATTTTTTAAGCTACAGATGATATAAAATAAAAGCATTTTTTATTGCTTACTGGCGATTTTATTGCGTCATGGCGACTTTTTTTTAAAATAATATATTTTGTTTCATCTGCAATTCCTTGTTTCTTTCACACAAAATGAATATTGTATTCTGATCAAATCAATTTTAGATGAGTAATAAATTATAAATTGTTAACTATTATAAACTATTTTCTAAAAATTTTAAGCCGAATCCATATTATTACAAAACTGCAGAATCTATGGAAAATAAATTTACAATTTGCATAATGTATAATAAAATGAAACATTTTTTTAATGTACTATTCCTTTTTAATATGTCTAGTTGTTTTGATAATGAAAGAAAACCTCTGAATACAATATGATTATAGATAAAATATTTTAAAAGACCATATTTTTTTATAAAACCGAGGGAAGCGCACTAGTTAGTTCGAGTTCTGTTTAGATCATTATTAAAGATTCAAATTTCCATCAATAAGTACGTCATTAAAATACTATGATATTAGATTACCTCTTCAGCTGGAGTTTAATGGTTAATTAATTCTGATTTTGAGCATTAAATGGCCAGCAATGAATGAAACGGAAACTGAAGAGGGCCTCTGAATAGTCTTGTCAAGAGTGTGAGTTGAAAAGCCTTTAAAAGGCAAAATTCCTTAAAGCCTCATTAGAGGGAGTTAGGAAAGGATTTTTTATGCATAGCTTTTAGCTTTCTGAGCCATCAGTCTGCTCAATCCTGATACATCAGATTTATTCAGATTGGCAACTACTACCGGAAATGTATTAGTAATAATTGTTGAAAGTCTAGATTTTAAAAAAATGTACTGTTTGATTATTTGATAGAATATTGAGAATTGGTAATGTATTTTGCAAAGGAAAATTTTATTAAAAACCTTTTATAGAGTGTTTTTATTCTTTTTAGTTTAACAGAGAACGTAATGTCTCATTTCATGTTCATTGAACGGTTTATTCAATCGCTGTATGATGAAAATTTGACCTTGACAGCTACTGAATGAGGTATAATAACATATCCAACTAATTTATATTTTTAATTAAATAAACATAAAAACTTTTGTGGCCCATTCATTTAATGTTTTGACTTTTTTTTATTTATTTCTATTAAAATCAGGTAAAGAAAGAAGTTAATGGTAACTAAGTTAATAAATGCTTCGATACCCTGTATTATGAAAAAATAGATATGTATTCAACAAATATTATGTAGTGATAAGTACTCAAAATTAACGAAACAGAACGGGGTGAATAGATACATATAAATAAAAGTAATTATTTTATCTATATGATATTTTTAGATTATATTATGTATATAATTCTTATATAATCAACTTTACTACGTTAAACATTAAATTACATCTTTACTAATCTACCAAATTTAAAAAGAAAAACAAATGCGGGAAAAATCTGGAATGTGAATTGTTTTAAGTAAAAAAATAAAATAGTAAATTCAGGCTTAATTTTTAGAGAATAGTTAATATAAAAATAATACATCGAATAATTGTTTACGATGTATATAAAATTTACAAGTGGGTGGGGTTTTTTTTTTATTTCATAATTGCCTTTAAATTTTAAAATGTGTTCTTTTCTACAATTTTTTTCCAAGGACCCATTAATAAAAAATGAAACCCATTAAAACCCATTAAAAAAATTCTAAAGAAGAGTTGTTTATTTAAACGAGAAATTTCGGAATGTTAATGCTTAAATGAAAGCTTAGAAATAGATATAAAAAAATATTAAGAATCTTTAATATAAAATATAATTTCCATATCTTAATTTTTATTCCTTTAACTTTGAGGAAAAATTATTTTATAAATTCCAATTAGATTGATAATATATTTTATATTGTATATTAGAAGTTGAAAAAGGTTCTTTGATGAAACAATATACGCATATGATTATAAAAGATACAGAATTGTAAAAAAAATCTTTAAATACTAAGCTTTCTAATATTTGCAAACTCATTTTTTCGCTAACGAATTCGATTATTTTTCAGCAGGTTTGATCTCATTTTCTATTTGTTTACATTATGAATGGCATATATTTGTTTAAATAAACCATTTAGGATATTTATTACAATCTAGTACTGAATTTTTCTAATAATATTGAATATTCAAATGCAGTTCATAATGATAAAAGGTTATCGCAGGGGAAATTATGTTATCAAAGAGGTGAATTAATAAATAATGAAGTATGGTGAGGAAACATTCTAAGACAAAACAGCATGATTAATGCGTAAGTATAAAATAATTTTGAAGACATCACTCTTTTCACTTTTACATGTTATATATTTTGTACCATGCAGATTTCTTGGTAAAATATCCATGCTCGAGTTCCATATTGATTGCAAACACAGTTCAAAGTACTCAAAAACTAATAAAGGAGCTTGTTTATGCAAATAAGAGAGGCTAGTACATCATAAGAAAACTAAATTGCGTTCCTTATCAATTATGAATCAGTTGATATTTGAAGGAAGCCTATGGTGAATCTATTTTTAATGCTTTTCGTTCAGGAATGGCAGTGAAAATAAAAATATATAGGGAATGCTTTACTAATATTTAGATACGTAATAATTAATAATTCTTTTTTATGTAATGGGTAATAGCTATCTGTTTGTTTAAATATTAGTGTGTGGTACTTTCAGAAAATGTTAAGAAGTTGTTGCCATGTTCCGCTTTACAATAGAAACTCGGGCGCAGTGTCTGAGGACCCAAAGTCTGATCTTCTAGCTCTCACATGTCACAAACCCGTTTTACTTCATGCATGCATCTATAAATCGTAATTTAAATTTGGGACGGAGAACGATCATCTATGACCAAATACCCCACCTCGTTTGCCCCTCCCATTGTTATTGCTCTCAATATGGAGGATTTTGTGATTACGACAAATGTAAGGATCCAGTCACCATAGAGAATCTTCCGGCGGCGATGTTCGAACTCACAATATGAGGAACACGTGTCCAACGTTCTACCAACCAGATAACCCAGACATTGCAACTCATAATTTTATCTAAACCAGATGAAAGGTAAAATCATTGTCTCACTAATCACACCTAACCAATACTGACATGTAACGTTACAAGTGGGTGCTTTTTTGTTAGTAAATGTTTAAGAAAGAAAATGTCAAAATTTTATACAATTATTTTGATAATTAAGCATTTGAAAATCCAAAATTTTAACACACTGTTAACAAAAAAAAATTAAAATTGAAAGAAACTAAATATTTCTTAATTTCTACCAAATTTAAAACTTGATATATATTACTTAACTTTCAATAAAATTTTGAACATTGATTTTTTAAATTTTTAGATTAAATTTTAACAATGGATTTTAAAGCATTAACAAAAATTCATTTTTATTTCAACATTTCACCGAATTTTTTCAACATTTAGAAGCAATATTTCCGTTTTTATTTTAATGTCATTACTGATATTCTGTGTTAATTGACCAGGAATAATATTTGCATTTAATTTAATTAAGTTTTTTATGCTTCACTCTTGCTCTTGATTCCCAAAAGAATGAATTTTTAAGTATAACATTGCCCTAGACAATGAAAACATGTTATTTTAATGAACTTACGCATGTTCTTTTTATTGTTTTTATGGTGCTTGCTAATCGGGTCGAGTTCAGTGACTTTGTAGTACTGATAAAAATAATCGGCTAATCTATCGTTTAATTACATGTTTTCTTTCACTAAACTATATGTTACTTTTTTCTTCTCTATATAGAATGACAAGAAAATAAACAGAATATTTATTACTTAATTGCCAAACAAAAAAGAAATTCATGCGAATAAATATTTTGTAAAGAAAGGGAAATAAATTCAAAATTATAGCATCAATGACGAGAATTATTAAAAATTTACGAACATATTTTAGTATTATCAAAATTAAATAAAATATTTCCCTACCCAGAATTAGCATCGTAATGAAAATTGTTTTTAAATTTAAAAGTTATAAAAAATAGTTTTAAATAATAATTTAAAGTTTGTTGTGAAAAACTCTTATTTTGCAATGAAATAAAGACTTAAAAATCTCATCAAATTACATATTTCTGTTTTCTAAAATTATATCTGTGCCATGTTAGTTACATGAACAAAATACAGGCTAACCTAACTGGCTGAATTCCTACAGACATTCTTAAATAGATTTTTCTTTATTTTTATTACAGAAAGACACATGTGTGTCTCGATAAGGTTCTTTTCTGTTAGCTGGGGCCAATCGAAAAATCACCAAATAATTTAGAATTTTTCCAAATTTATTTCTTTGGGGATTATTCACTTGCGTCCGGTTGACAGAAAAGTACCGTTCTTTAGTATCTAATAGCAATGGTATACTTTTATAAATTGCATTGTAAGACATTTTTATTTTCTTGTGTTTTAATGGTAAATTTTGTTTTGTTTATATTTCTTCCCCTTTTTATTTCATTAGTTTGAATATTTAAATGCAATTCTGTTGATTTTTTCATATATTTTAATATCAGTTAGCAATTTTTTATTGTTTACAATATTACTGCAATATTTTTTTAAATCTGCTTTTAAAGTACCACTACAATAAATTATAGCAACGGACATTTTTTTAAAATAGCAATTGGATAGATTTGAAATATTTTCCTGCTCAAGTTTTATTTTTAAGTGTAAGTTATTCTACCATTTCAAGATAGTTTTTACTTTTGTATAATGACTTAAACAGAAACTCTCACATTTAAGTTAAACAGAAACGCATTAAGTGTCACATTTTAAGTTTTCTAAACTATAATCAATCTAATATACTATTAGATTCAGCATCAAAAGCCATTAATCAAACGATGGCCGTCCATCCTAATTTTCTTTTTCTTAGTAAGTTCGTTCTAAATTTTCATACTTATCCAAAATAATAATGGTAAAATATTCGCATTCAGGTTTTTGTTAAATTTATGTGTGTGATATGCGAAAAAGAAAACTTATGATAGTATTTTATTAATAAAATAAATGTTGACCATTTTCTTTGCAATCTCCAAGAACTATAAAAAAGCAGCAATCCGTAATCCGAATGATTCAAAGTACATAATGCATTCCTTTAAACTTTGAAATTATTTTCGTTAAGAAATACAAGGTTAATTAGGAAAAATAATTAACTGCTTATTCTTTATTAACCAGAAAAGCGAACATTAGACTTTTTCAAGCAATGAGACTTGTAATCTTAACAAAATGATAGCAAAATATTTCTTCCCGAAGGAATGTTCAGAAATATTTTTAAATGATACATTTTTATTAAATTATTTTTTTTTAATTTGGCATTCAAAATATTTATTTATGATTTTATATTTTTATTTTCATACAAATTTAAAGTATATTTATTTTTTAAATTCTATCTTCAAATACTTATCAAATCAAAGTAATACCCGCCTCTATAAGTATACAAAAAAGAAATGCAATTTGCAATTTATTGCATGATAAGATAATTTTTTAAAGAAAACTTTCATTTTCATAAAACCTGTGTTAATGATAATTACATTTTTGGTTTACATAAATTAATAAGTTCAGTAAACAATGAAATTTTATGCTGCCTTTAATAAATTTAATTAAGATTTGCAATTTAATGAAAGTCGGCCTTTTGCAATATAGATAAAAACTCCAAGAAATAATGTGCTACTGAAAAAAATTGAAGAAAAAAACCAAAGAAAAATTGAAATTCCTAGAAAACATTTTTAAAACTATAAATAAATACTACCTCGATTTACTTTATATATTTCAGCATACATATTTTAAATTATTTCATGCTGAAGAAATAATTAAAATTATATTAAACTAATTAAATAAGATAAAAATTTCATTCCTATTTTTAAATTTAAATTCATTGACTTTCCAAAGTAAATATACAATAAAAGTAAATATAATTATTATTAATAGAGATTTAGAGCGAAAAAAGTAATTTTATCAATTTTTAATCATCATTATAACATCACCACTGATACAATCACTTTTAATGATTTTAAAATCATCATTAGAGGGGTTTTTTCTAGTCGCAAAGTATTTTAATTAATCCTAAGGTTGCATTTTTTTCAGTAAAATAACTTGAATATATCTACGCTTATAGTCTTCTTTATTATTAATAAAATAGTGTAATGAATTAAGCCATTTCATAATAACTAACAAAATATTTTTTTACACAACAACTAGTATTTCTCTTTTGTACTAGAATATACAGGAATTCTAAGGGAATGATAAGGAAGTTTAAAATATCTTGAATAATTTATACATACATTTATACAGATTTTTCACTAAACTTTTAAAATTTAAATAGTGATTACATCAATCTCATACTATTTTAGAAGAATTATATTTTATTTTTTAATTATCTAGTACATATAACTTTTTAAGAGAGTCATTGCAAGTGACATAACATTTAACTGAAAAAATAGTTTTCATTGACATTGAATATTTAGATATACTTTAGCTATTATTATTTGTCATTCACATTTTTCCAAATAATAAAAAGCATTGATTTTACCATTTAAAACTACAAGTGTTTTTTTTTAGTTTCTCCATTGCTAAGGAATAAAAAAACTGAATGAATGAAAATTAAGAGAAAAAGTTCTTGTAGAGAAAATGAAAACCATTTAAATTTCAGTATACCATTAAAATGCACTGCTTCAAAGTAAGTATAAATTTTCTTAAGAAAGAACTCATATTCAATAGAATGTATTATTAGAAGGACTTTTTAAATCTTCAGTTGCTGTAAATCAAATTGATACTAATATTTCAAACATTAA